>OY757920.1:34796251-34941251 GCA_963585895.1 Sepioteuthis lessoniana
TCAGCAAATAAATGATCATTTATAAATAAGAATAGTTACTTGAAAGTATATGATTGCATATGAATTATTTTTAATAAAAATAGTTATCTAAAACAATAATTGTTCACAAATTATTAATATTAGTTAATTGAACGATAAATTTAGTAACTTGAAATGATTAGTATTGGTTACTTGATATAAGATTTGTTACTTGAAGCTATAATTGTTTACAAATGATTAGTATTAGTTATTAGAAACGATTCGTACATGTTACTTGAAATGATTGATATACGCACATTGTTGTCTCATTGAAATCTGGCAGGAAAAAGACGATGCTGGAAGTCCCTTGAGCGGTGACAATTTAAGGATTATTCCTATTGCTAAAAAAGGACCGCAAGGAGCAAGTAACTCAAAAGGGATCAGAAGCTATTATGTGTGACACGACAGAGCGTCGTTAATTATTAAGAACTCTGCGTCTATTATTGTCTCCAATAAGTGCCGTTTCTCGACAGCGAACTAATTACAACCCAAATGAAAATGGCTTTTATTCTAAACCAAGGATACCAGGATTTTTATTATTTCTCATCATCAGCATCAAGTCACGCAAACAGCTCAAATTTCTCTCTTTCTTTCTCTCTCTCTCTCTCTCTCTCTCTACATCCGTCCCTATCACCCATCGCTCCTGACAGGTCCTCCAAACAACATCCAATGTCTGCAGAGAGTTTATGTGTTTTCTTGCTGGTCGGCCAAACTGGTGCGTCCATATGTAAGGGGTTCATAGAAAAACGTCGCTTATGAGTTCGTCCTTGCTTCTCCAGTAGTAACCCGAATATCTTTTTTTGCCTTACTTGGATAGTTTTTGAGATGGAGTCTGAGTGACAGTAAATCTCCTCAGGTTTCAAGGACTTAGTAATACTTTGGTCGGGATGGTTTCGTTGCTTCTTTTATTTCCAATTCCTCCAGTATTGTTTCCGGATCTATGTGGACCGTCCCAAGTGCACCAACTACAATTGGTATCACTGTCACTCACGTGTTTTCATATTTTTTCAGTTCTCTGGCCAGGTCCAAGTATTTGTCTCTACTTTCGTTTTCTTTTATTTAATTATACTCCTTTCGAACTTCTCACATCACCGCTAACTGATGGTCTTTCACTGGACGTGAGAGCAAGTTTCCTCAGGTCTCCAAGACTCTTCACAAAATTCTGGCCAATTTTACTAATGCTTTAGTTGGAAGGGTCTTGATTCGCCTTCCGATTTCCAACTTTTCCAGCCCCCTAAGCAAACCTTTAAGGACCGTTCCAAGAGCACCAATTACAGTTGGTATCATTTTTACTTTTATGTTCCAAAGCGTTTTTAGTTTTCTGCCGAGGTCAAAGTTCTTATCTCACTTTTCGTATTCATTGATTTCCACTCAGTGACCCGCCGGGAAGGCAAAGTCCACTATTCAGCTGGTTATCTTTCTTTTTTGGTGGTTATCACTAGGTCTGGTTTTCTGGCCGGGGTGAGGTGATCTCTTTTTATCTCAGAAAATTTCTTGCGTCTCATTCTCCTGGACGGATTCTAGTTTGAGCAGATACCATTTGTAGCGTGGTCAAATTTCAATTTCTTGCACCATTCCCAATGTATAACCTTTCTCTTCTTAGATGTGTCTAGTCTTATACGACTTTTGCGCTAATTTGCTATATTCGCTTACTATGTGATTAATTGTTTTGTCTTTGTCACCACATAATCTAATCTTGCTATTCTTTTGTGTATTATTCATTTTCGTTTTAACATAATTGGTCCTTATTGCGTTGTTTTGTGCTGCAATAAGGAGAGATTCGGTTCCTCTCTTAAGGTTACCCTTTGTTAGCCATGTCTTAGTCTTCTCGTATGAGATTTCGCCTATTTGTCGCTTGAAATATCTATACCAGGGGTGGGCAAACATTTTGATGGGAGGGCTGCAGCACTGGTTTCTGAATTATCAAAGGGTCGCATCTTTTAAAATCAAAAGAATTTAGACTTAATTTAAGCGCAAACGTTTATTTTTATTTTTCAAAATTTTTTCAGAGGCACCCGCGGGCCGCACAAAACAGTACAGTGGGCTGCAGATTCCCCGCCCCTGATCTATGCTGTTGTTTTTCTTCCCATTTGTGTATTCTATTGTTGTTTTAAACAAAATATCTTCATGTTATCAGAGCTGTTTCTTGTCGCTGTAATTAGTCTTTCTTATCTCTTTTTAATGTTGTCTTTGACTCCTCGAATTGATGCATTCCAACAATCTTTAATTCTGGCGATTCCTCTTCCTTCTTCTTTTCATGACACATATAGTCTGTTTGTGTTATCACCCGGATATAAGTCCTTTTACACCCTCATCAAATTTCTTAATTGTTTGTTTGTTCTTTATGCCTCCTTGGAATTTCTACTTTTTACCATTTTCTTACATCCACCAAAAAAAAAAAAAAAAAAAGAAAGAAAGAAAAAGAATCTTTGCACAGAATGTATGCACTATTGATACAATATTGATCAAACTCTATTTAGTAATTAGTCCAACAGTTACCAAAAGTGCCCTCTTAATTTTATCTTCTTGACATTTTTTCTGAAAATTTAATCTTAAAATTGGCGCTATCGATACTTTTGGTCTGAATTAGCAATTTGTTCTAAAAATATATTACTTTATTGGGAAAAAAATCTATTTGGCTATTTTCTGAATTTTGCCTTGACAATAAATTTCTAGTTCAAGGATTTGTTGTATAATTTTTCCACTAGAAATAATAAAATCCTGGTTATTTGGGTTTTATGGCATACCAACCGTTGTATTTTATGCCAAATTCTGTTTTTACATATATTAAACCCAAGTTTTCGAAATGAATACCCAGTAGAAAACATTTTAGACAAACGAGATTTGATTTGCTTGCACACAATTGAAAGGTTTCAATTCAATATATTCTTTGTGAGTTTATTTGGTTTAGAAGAAAATTAACTTTTTATAAAAACAATTTATTGGGGGTGTACTTATTTATGGGCGATACTGGCGTTACCAGGAAATGAAATAGTAAGCGAGTTCAAACTCCAGTCGTGCTATTGCGTTCACTTTTGGACTAATACCCCTGGGAACGGTATGAACCTTCTTACTCAACACCAGCTATGGGTTAAATAGCACCTTACTTTCATTGTACAAGGATAGCTTTGACATTAAATAACCCATGAAAGTTGATATGCCCTTAAACAAAGAAACCAAACTAAACGAGGAAATAACTTGAGTCACAATTTTAAAATGCAACAGAGAATTGTTGTAGTAAGTGTTCCTCAATGACTAAGTTATGTATTTCAGACTCTAATACAAAAGATTCAGAAAAGGCGTTTGGAAAAGTAATTAAGAGATGTTGGAAATAAACACGAAAGCTTTACCATATTTATCCAGTCTTTTTTGGTATTATCATGAAACTAATTTTAACAAATTTTAAAATATACTGTCCAGAACGAGATGATATCCTCTTAAAGAGAGTTTTGGGAATATATTTTCTCAACAATTCATATTTTTATAGCTTTTAAAACGCTTGTGAGTAAGAACAGAAAAAAAAAAAACATGCAGAAATTCTGACGTCTAAATCTGCCTCCCCCTTTTTTACGCATATTAAATGCCGACAATGGTAGTAGTTGACTCCTTGTGTTATGTAATGGTTAACGAGCTAGGCAATTGAACCGTTGGTACTGAGTTCCATCCTCGCTTGTTTCCTCATTTTTTTGCCTAACTTAAATGACAAGGATAATTATTTTCAGTTTGAAGTAGAACTGTAATTTGATCCTATTCAATAAAGACGACAAATTATCAGTATATATACCCCACTCTCTCTCTCTCTCTCTATCTCTCACTTTCTCTCTCTTTCTCTCACTCTCTCTTTCTCTCTCTTTATTTAGCTATCTGTCTATCGGAAAAGTGTTTAAATGATTAAATAAAACACAGTTCTACAAATTCAATTTTTTTATTTCTTTAATATCAATGAAAGATTTGTTGATAAACAACAAAAGTTACAATGTCTTTTCTCGTAAGTAGAGGTAATAAAAGAGCGTTGATATGCCTCAGTATGCATTAAGAAGAATAAAATTAATTGCAGTTTCCATTGTTTTAAATCAAGATAATATTTTTTGTATGTAAAAGATCTTTGTATGAGTATAGCATTACGTTGAGGCAAATAATATTTATAGGCTAATATGTATATGTAATGCTACGCTGGCATAATCAGCAGTTGGAAATGTTATGTCAGCGGTAGCATTGATATTGAATAGGATAAACAAGAAGAAAGGTTGTCGCTCGTAGAAAATAATTAAGTGATGCTTGAAGAAACAGAATGTTGAATTTTCACTCAAAAAAAAAAAAAAATTAAATAAAAAAAAATTAAAACAAAACAAAATAAAATGAAATAAAAACCAAACAAAAATAATGACAATGACGAAAGTGAGTAGCATAGAAACGAATCTCTATGGCATACTAAATTTTATCAATTCTATTGCTTTATTTATAAGATTTAGATAGACTCCAAATTGGATAAAATTGGATTAATTTAGTTCGTATTCTTACTGGTTAATAATGTATTTTTTTTAATAATTTAGGAGGTAAAAGATTTCCGAAATTATTTTGTGTCTTAATCTTTCATATTTTCGAAGCAATTCAAATATAATCATCACGAAGAAATTCAACTGAAAATGCTGATTGAATAATAAATGCAAAAATACTGATGCCAAAATTAATAGCTTCTCAAGTCACTTTTTATACAAAATCTAAAACTTTTTTTGTATGGAAATCAATTGATTTTCCATATATATATTTACGAGTGATGCACTGAAAAATTAACTGTCTGAAAAGTTCTTATGATTACGAAATATCTACTATTGATAACTTTTTTTGTCTAGTGGGATCCAAGCACAGCAACATCAATAGAAGAAGTTAGTGGACCGCTAAAGAACTATGTTAAAAAATAAACTTCATTTGGTCGCATACCCTGAGAATATCTTAGTCCCTACTAACTTTTCAGATGAACCTCGTATATATATATATGTGTGTGTGTGTGTGTGTGTGTGTGCTATTAGATGAGCTAAAAAGTTTCCAGCGTTTTAAAATGAGATATATTGCTTTTTTAACAAATAGTTACAGTTTTTCTCTAGATGAGATAAAAGAAACAGCCAACGGAAGAATACAATGAATCAAAATCAAACCATGTCCAAACTGCATTGTCCTTCACGCGGGAAAACAACAGGCGCCATCTGGTGTGGTTGGACCTCTGGCTACAGTATTCGAAAAATCAACTACAGAACTCAAACTCAAATCAAATCCAAAATTACTTTGATGCAATAACACAGTTCCCATGGCAACATTTAATGTTGGGACTTCAAACAGAATAGGCCAATTACCTGAGTTGACAGTGTCTGCAGCAGAGCATAACATAAACATAGTATGCATACAAGAACATAGATAATACCATAGCGAACAAGAAATAAAATACCATGATACTGCTAATGGATGAACGTTTGTCTCAGTATCTGTATGGAAAAACTCCGTCAATGTCGTTATTGGAGGGGTAGGAATGCTTCTCAGTCAATGTGCCCTAAAATTATAAAGTAGCATTGGGAAAATACAACTGAGAATGATGAGTGCTTCATTAAATGGGAACCCCAGTACAACAATCATCCCCTGCTACAATCCCACCAATGCCAGAGATGAAACAGACAACATCATCTTCTACAACGAGCTATCTTCCTTTGTCCATTGCATTTCCAAATACAACGTTCTAATCATCGGAGAAGGCATGAATGCTCAAACAGGTAAAGACGAAACAAACAAATTCTGCTTACACAACTCTTCATACAGAAATGGGAAATATCTAATCGGCTTCTCACTTGAAAACAGACTAATATTCCTTAATACTAAATGCACCCCCCCAAAAAAAGGAGTAAAAATTATGGACCTATATTTACCCAAATAATACTAAAGTACAGATAGATTATATACCCATAAACAAGAAGTGAATTGATAACGCTTTGAACTGTGAGGCGTACTCCTCTTTCGAAGGAGTATCTTCCGATCACAGAATTGTCACAGCTAAGATACGCCTGAGTCTACGCAGAAATAAGATAAAAACAGTCAAAACCACAAGCTGCGACTGGTCCTCACTTACCAACAGAAATATTAGCAATAAATACACGGTAACTGTAAGAAACTAATTCGATACTCTTCAGGAGATATCTGAAACACATACTCCAAATGAAAAATACGAAAACTTCTTCAATGGAAGCAGCTGCAGAATGCATACCAACCAAACCAAGAGCCAAACACAGAGTTGGATGGGAGACACTAGCAGTTTGGTAAAGAAGAGATTACGTGAAAACAGTATCCTTATGTAATAAAAGAAACCTAACAAATGCCACCGCGCAGAAACTTAAGAAGACTCAAAGAGAACAAACATATACCAAAAAGAAGGAAATAAATACATTCAAGGTTAGATCAATAAAATAAGAAACTCGGTAGAAGATGAATAATCACGAATAACATGACAGACAGTACATGAAGTGAGCAAAAGAAAGAGAACCACGAGAGCAAAACTAAAAACTGCCAGCCAAGAAGAACCAATAGAGTCTGATCAATCCGATAAATTATTACAGGGTTTCTTCCGGTCAACGATTGTGTCAATACTACTGCATGGATGCACTACATGAACACTAACAAAACGCATAGAGAAAAAAGCTCGACGGGAACTGCACAAGAATGCTACTAGCTATATTGAACAAATCATGGAAGCAACAACCCAGGAAACAATAGTGGTACGGCCATTTACCTCTCATCTCTAAAATCATCCCAGTAAGTCGGACAAGATATGCAGGACACTGCTGGAGAAGCAAGGACGATTTAATAAGTGTCGATATTGTAGGGATCCCCTCACATGGACGAGCCAGTATTGGCCGACCAGCAAGAACTTACCTACAACAGCTCTGTACAGATACAGGATGTAGTTTGGAAGACCTGCCGGGAGCAATGGATGGTAGGGACGGATGGAGAGAGAAAGTCAAGGGAATATGTGCTAGTAGTGCGACTTAATGGTAACGATGATATTGCTTTCTAATAGGAATTCTCAAACTTTTTACTTGATGCGTTTCTTGTCATAAGATTTTATTTCCATTCAACCCAAAATAAATTGATTGAAATGGTAAATTTGATATGTTTTGTTATTCAATAGAATAAACAAAACATGTTTGATGAAAATGAACAAATATGAACAGCGGAGTAAGCTCCCTTGGCAACGAGAACAACTTGCGGCATTGCGATATTGTAGTAAATATAAACTGCACGGTATTGCCAGTCCGAGGTTCATTATTTGTTCAATTGTTTGTAAAACTGATCTCTGGTATCTTTACCACAACAAAGACACCCTTCAAATTAATTGACTTCATTAGGGTTCAAAAGATATGAATAAAAAAAATTGATGTTTTATGGATCCTTTATTGACTTAAGTGGGTTATTTATTTAAATAAATTCATAATTCTTCATACGGTAGCGATAATTTTGGCAAGTAACAACTGATTGATTGATTGATTTTAGTGGTATATCAACCAATCTAGGGTTATTTTAAGCCTGTAAATAGCAAATAATTTTTCAAATAGCTCTATTTTACCCAGAGCTGCTATCCTAAGAGCTACTGCCACTCCGGGTCAGTGTTGACCTAGGCGTAATAGCAAATGAAGAGGTGACTCTACTCTCTCAAGATCTCCAGAAATGAAACCTCACCATCAGATGGAATTTAGCGTTATACACAGGAGACGATTCTACCGAGTAAGAAAATAATTGCTGTACAAAAGTATCTTTAAGGAAACGAACTTGTGAAACTACTAAACGTGAAGAGAATTTGAGAAAAAAGTAAGTTTTGGAGCCTGAGAAATGTAGTAAAAAATACATTTTTACTGTAACCTATTTTTTAATGCATGTATGTAAGTATGAACGTATCAATCTATCTGTGTATGTATATGCATGTATATAAGTATTAATTTGAGGAGTAAGATGCTTCTATTTTTCTTGTGGTACCTGCCAGTTGAGAAATAATGATGCCTTAACTCCAGACTGGCAGGTTGTAAATTGATTCAACAAATGTTTTTCTTGAAGTTGATGAGAAGATAAACGCAACACACTTGTTTCGCTTGTTTAGTTTTGTTTTTGTTGGGTGGGGGTGCGTAGGAATTTACGGGTGGAGTAGGTGGCCTCTTGACCCTGGACGTCAGTTGCAATACCCTGTCTTTGCGTAAGATCATTTTCCCATTTGCCTAAGGTTTGATAATTTTCCTATTGTGGAAATGCATTTATTCCTGAAGGCGTCTTTTTTAGTTTGGTTTTTATTTTAATTTTTGAAATTTCATTTCCTTGTCTTGAAGGGAACCACGAAACGGAGAACCTGAAAGGGTATTTTTCTCCAGGAATTCGGATATGTTAAACTTGTAGTCAATAAATTTCTGGGGACGAAATTTGTTCCTTATGGTTTATTAGTCATTTATTTATTGCTTAGTATCTCATCATAAAACAATACGTAGTAAGGTCAGCTCACCAAATCTTGTTATTCATTAAGTTTTACCAAGTTTGGTACTAAGACTTTAAGAATATTACAGAACCAAAATCTCATTTATTAAACTTTGATTAGATAAGATTTGTTTGGTTATTTAACACCAAAGACACTTTTTTTTTTCAAATAATAATTCTGAAAAGTAATAGAGTAACGTAACTAATTCTTGATATAAATAATTTGCACACCAATATATTGCTTCAACGGGAGACCTGGGTTCAATCCCAGGTCGTGTCATACCAAAAGACTTTTAAAATGGTACTTGTTCCCTCCTTGCTTAACACTCAGCAATATAAGGTACGTATCAATGGTAAAGTGAGCAATCCAGAGAAGGAGTAGTGCCCTTCCCTACACCTCGGTGTAGTAGGTATTGAAAAGGGAGCCTTCTGGTCGCCCTCAACTACGGTCGAAAACTTTACTTGCTTATTAAGGATTTGCAGTTATATAGTTTCAAGTATTTTTATCTAATACTGTGTATGACAATAAATTGCCTTTGATAATAAGGTTTCACTTCTGGAGGTATAGGCAGTATGGAGTACCATTTCACGAACTGTTCTCAATTCTTCTATATTAGAGTCGATATCAACTCAGACAGATTTTTATGTGCTCATTTTCTTTTTTTCTTGACGACTTCCATTACCCGTCGCAACCGACGGGGAATCAGTCACCAGGACTTAATGAAAACCTTGACCGCTCTGATTCGGCGATTCTCACAGATTCTTTGAGTCTTCTAATCACGTGACATTTGTTCAATGATAGCTACGTTCTCAATCGATCTCGAGGTCATCACTCATCAAATCAAACAGCATTACCTGCCGATTGACATGACGCCGTTTATAACTATTCTACTCTACCTGACAAACCATAGGTTATGCCAAAAACGTTCAACATTTTTAGACTTATGTTGAGAAAGAAATGCCTCAGTGGAAATTGGAATGATTCCTTTTGATTCCTTAAAGGAATTCAGGTTTGTATCTTGTTTTCAACGGATTGTAGGTTGCTTATATTAATGTAGGGGTTTGATTGGAAATGGTGCACTGTAAGTGTTGTGCACTTATCCGGCTCCCCACGAGGACAAAGTCAGTTTAATGTGTGGTACCTTACAGAAAGCATGCCAACCGTGGGGTGGATGCGAAAATGGCTTAGTTCCGTCGGCATTCCTCTTAAAATACATTGGGTAATAAACATATCTCTTGCCGATTTTAGACAAGGAGGCAGGTACTGTCTGTGGGAGGCATGGGCTGGAACTAAGTTAATTAGTTTTCTCACTCGCCCAGCACAAATACCGGATTTTTCGGTGGTAATTCTTGGTTCGTGATGTAAAAAGAGGAAGATGCCAGATGTATGAACAAATAAAAAAAAGCTTTTTTTAAGCAAACAAGACCGTTACATTTAAATGCAACAACAACGCCGATGGCTACGATTCTAGTGCCTCCATTTTTTTAGTGTTAAATTTCCAACAAATACTTCGGACTGGAGCCTCATGTCAGGATTCAGTTTTGCATCATATCCAGGACACATTTATTGTGGCTCTTACCTCTCTACAAGGCATTCGTGGTATAACAGTTCCCCACCCCCCAGGAAATGAATACGTTGATCTGAGTTCAAATCATGGACGAGGCTATTTGCGTTTCACAAAGGGTTGATACCCTTTGATATACATCCAACTACTCCCCCTCTAGCTATAAATAGATTCTAAGACAGACTGGGCTCTTTAAGCTTGGTATGACAACTAATAAAAAAAAAAGGAAAATGTTTTTAAAATTATTACCTTGTATCACATTCTACTTGGAGCTGCGGGCCTGGTTAAATAATACCTCTTTACAAGGGGTGCAGTTAGTGTATTTTTGGCGCCGCCGACTATCTGTGCTAGAAGTTTTGGATGAGCAATGAGAATCGAACACATAACTAATGGTTAGCTTGCGAAGTTCGTTAACTATTATGCTACGCGGAACAACCTACCAAACTATTACTGTTATTTACAACACTAAGTTTGGTTTGGTTTGGTTTGGTTTGGTTTCTTTGTTTTATGGCATATCAACCTTTGTAGGTTATTTAATACCAAAGCTATTCTCCTAGAAGAACGGTAGTGGCACTATTTAACCCATAGCTGGGAGGATAAGGGGGATCATACCTTTCCCAAAGGTATTTGCCCGAAATTGAACGTATTAGAGCGACTGGAGTTCGAACTCGCTTTTTACGATTCCTCAATCCATATTTCTTCTGGCATACAGGTTTTATGAAGTATGTTTAAAAAGAACCATTGCTAAATTTGTATTTACGTTGACAGAAATGATCAAAGAATTAATTTTCTCCAAAATAATCCCGTTAGCATTCAACACACTTATTCCAGTGAGTTTTTCATTGTTCGAAGCATTTCTAAAATTGATCTTTTGATATAGTGTGAAGCTGTGCTGTCATATTTCTTTTAATGCGCTCCATGTCCTCAAATCCTGGAATAAATTTTCAGTTTAGGAAACAAAAGTCACAATGATCTAGGTGTAGTAAGTATGGAGGGTGCGTTCAGCTGAGTAATACTGGAGTGTTTAGTTAATTGTGTCATGAAACTGAAACACCAGAATATCAAATAACGCCATCCGGTGTATGAATTTTCGGCCAATAAGCCTGTGTACCTCTGCTATCGTGGACCTACTTACCAACACCTAACCTGAGACTATTTCCTGTTTCCGAACATTTAAAACCAAACTTCATGAGCGCCATTTAAGAACTGTTGAGAACATGCAACAGTTCGTGACCAACTACCTGAAGGTAGTGTCAGTTAGAGACTTCCAGTCCTATTTCTCAAAATTATCTGTTTAAGATAATATGTTTTATACAATCAATCTTATTACGTTAAAGATTGAAGATGTTATTTTACCAGCTCTTATCCAACATTTGAATCAAGTAAATATTTTTTAAAATTTATATAACGTACTGATTCTTTAAAAAATAAGGTGGATCAAGATCGCTCACTGTAGAGCGAGGATTATAAAGTGAAATCTTAACGTTTTAAGTTCAAGCTTTATCAAGTATTCCACGAATATAGCATTGAGTTAGAGTTAGTACTATTAAGAGATCATGTCCTTCTGATCGAATATGATAAGCTTTTTTAATGTTCAGATTTATGTTCTTGTGCCAGACTGGTTCAAGGTTTGTAAATATCAAGTTTGTGATAGACTATGATCTTTCTTATTTATTCAAATGAAGGGTTGTATGCCGTTATGAAATTTATAAAATAATGACATCTAAATGAGTCAGTGCTAATTCCATATTGGTTTTGATTAATTGCCATGACATTTTTGAACAGCTGTTTTTGGTAAAACACAGGATTTCACAAGTTCAGATTGCCCAGTCGGCTGGGCTGTAGAATACATCGACTGCGCCTCTGCAGAGGAGTAAGATCCCCACTACGAGTGTCCTGATATGATACTAAACAAACTGATGGTGAGGTTCCAGTAATGCTGGAGCTTTAGGGAATGCGGAGTACCCCTTCATTGCCATTGCTCCCAGATCAACTCTGGCCCGGAGTGGTAGCACCTGATTAGGGTCCTATCTATCGGTTAAATAGAACTAAACGTTGGTTGGAGTTTACTGTTTTTATACATTTAAACTGCGTATTTATGCTGAGCTGAATTGTTTAAAATAGAACTGTTTTGACATTAAAACTGCGTACTTATGCTAAACTAAATTTCTCGAAATAGAATTGTTTTGACATCTAAACTGTGTACTTATGCTAAACTGAAATATCTAAAATAAAACTGTTTTGACATTAACTCTATGTATTGGGGCTGTAGAATACATCAACTGCACCTCTGCAGAGGAGTAAGACCCCCATAACGAGTGTCCTGGATATGCCACTAAACAATCTGATGGTGAGGTTCCAGCAATGCTGGAGCTTTGGGGAATGTGGAGTACCCCTTCATTGCCATCGCTCCCAGATCCACTCTGACTCGGAGTGGTAGCACCTGAGAGGCCTGGTCTATGGATTAAATAGAACTAACGGCATACTTATACTAAATTTAAACCGTACTTACATTTAAACTGCGTGTTTATGCTAAACTGAATTATTTGAAATAGAACTGTTTTTTGAAATTGAAACTGTATTTACACTAAACTGAATTCTTTATCATAGAACTGTTTTGATATCTAACTGTGTGTAAACAAAATCTGTATTTATACTTAACTGAATTAGCTGAATTAGAACTGCTTGACTAAACTGAATAGCTTGAAATAGAAATTTTTTTCACAATTAACCTGTGTACCCATGCTAAACTGAATTTTTTGAAATAGAACTATTTACATAAAAATGGATTTGGCGTTAAATAACCTACAAAGGTTGATATGTCATAAAAACCCAACCAACCAACCAACCAGTTCAGAACATGAATCCAGAGTGGCAAACACGAACTGAATTCTTTCCCCATGCGTTAAAGATCAAAATGGACCACTTGATCATCGATCAGCGTTCTCAACCTGAAAATAAAAAGACATCAATCTCATTATTTTCTAAACCGATATCACGTATTGAGATTAACCAAATCACTAGAAATTTGTCCAGCAACTGTAGCTCTCTTTCGCTTTATTTTTTAAGAGATTAATTTAATAATCGTGGTTGAAACTGTTGACTGTACGACAATCTATTCGTACTTTTTAATGTTTTTTTTATTTTCTTTGCTGGAAGAGATACCTGAAACCCAATCTAAAACGTGAGCATTAGGCAACCATTTAACTTTACAGTGGTCGTTGAAAGGATCCTAATTTCCTTTTTTATCAAGTAAATAAGAAAGAGTAAGATCTTCGCAATTCTCCTTCAATTCAGTTTTATCTTTCGTTATCAAAAACCACCCGAATGTCCTCGATGCGTTAAGTCGTGTCGCATTTGTGCTTATTCATCTTATCAGTATCAACAACTCACTCCACTTCTCACATGATACGACAACGTCTGTGAATGGCGTCTGACTTAGCGTTGTACTTTAAAACTGTAAAAAAAAAAATACTGTAAACAGAAATATGGCAGTTTTTCGATTTATATTTTTGGTTGATTAATCGACTGAATGATTTTAACGGCATGTCAACCACCAGCTATGGGTAAATAAGGGGACAGACTAGGTTCTTTAGCTTTAGAATGGCGACTGGTCTCGGAAAAGGTAAACCAAATCTAGAGAAGAATGGACGCTGCCAAGCTATTCTTGAGCAAGACATGCTACAAACCAAATTACAAAAAGAGTGTTTTTCTTCAACCCATCCAGGGTTATTTCATGCCCAGAGGTTAGGGAATCACGCTTATTGTACGTTCATATTTATATTTTTGAGTAGTTGTTTCTTAAGATTATTTTTACGCGGTACTTTTGAATACAAATAATTTCTAAACATATCTATTTGACCCATAGACAAGACCACAACAGTTTCTACAACTACAGGTCAGTGGAACTGGGAGTAATGACAATGAAAGAGTGATCCCACACTCCCCAGAGATCCAGAATTGGAACTTTGCTATCTGATGGAGTTTAGTGTAATACTCAGGATACTCTGTTTTGGGGAGCTGGTCTTACCCCTTTCAAGGGATTCTGTATAATATTCAAATTCAAATCTGTTGCACAATCTCCAGTGGATCACTTTTCCCACTCAGTCGAGCGCAGTCTTGAATTCCTTTTGAGCTAGTTTCATCTATATCTCGACATAAGTATAGTAAAGTTGATGACTGTTGTCGAGGTCGACCCGAAGGCTTCCTTTTCAATAGCTACTACACCGATGTGTAGTGGAGGGTGCCAGGATTGCTCCACTTTAGCCTTTATCCGTACTTTATAATGCTGAGTGTTAAGCAAGGCAGTATCAAGTACCATTTTTTGAGTCTTTGGTATCACTTTACCCGGGATTGAACCCCAGTCTCCCGGACCATTGGCGAACATTCTTACCATTATGCTAATGGCCCGGTATCTCGACATAACCTACACTTAATATTCTGTTTCGTGTTATCAATTTTCGTTTTAATATAATTTGTTCTTTATTATTTTACTCCTTGTGCTTTAACACACTAGTGTTCGCTGCTTAATCTTTTACTGGAATCTGATTGACAGCAAGTCTCCTCAAGTCTGCAAGACTCTTCTCAGTATTCTGGCCGATCTCAATAATACTGTAGGTTGGATGGTCTCAATTCTCCCTTTGACTTCTCGTTGTTCTGCTCCCCTTTTCCAATCCTTTAGGAACAGTTCCAAGCAGACCCACTACAATTAGTATCCTCATCAACTTCATGTTCCACAGGTTTTTTTTTGTTGTTTTTTTTTTTTAGTTCTCTAACAAGGTCCAAGTATTTATCCATCTTTTAGCTTACATTGATTTTCTTTCTGTTGTCGGCTAGAACAGAAAAAGTCAAGTTCTCTTGTATTTTTAAAAATGTTTTTGTTGTTGTTAATTCGCAGGAAGTCTGGTTTTCTGGCCAGTATTAGGTGACCCGTTTGTATGTTAAAATTCTAGAAAATGAGTTGAAAAAGCATCTCATTCCCTAGGGCAAATTCTGGTTTGTGGATATATCATTTGATAGTAAGGTCAAATTTTAATTTCTTGCACAAACCCCTGTTTATCACCTTTCCCACCCAGTCATAGTTTGTCTTGTACTAATTTTGCATTTGTTTGCCAAATTCGTTTATTATGTAATTAACCATTTATCTCTTTCTCCACATAACCTACACTTACAATTTTGTTATGTATTTTCGCTTGAGATTAATTGGTCATTTTGACGTTGTTTTGTGCTGCTCTTTGGAGAGATTCAGTTTCTCGTTTTAGTTTCCTTTTCTTAACCATGTCCGGGTCTCTTCCTGTGAAATCTTACCGGTTTGTTGCTTGAAATATTCAAACAGTTGTTTTTCTTCCTATTTCTCTTCTCTAGTTTTTGTTGTTTTTTCTGTTCTTTTGGTGCGAATGTTGTTACTGGCTGCTAAGGAGGGCACCTCGGGTAGTGTAATAGTTAGCAAGCAAGACAAGCAGAACTTCACGAGTGAGTTCGAGTCTCAGGTGCCCCACTCATTCGGTCTTGTGTCATATTGAAGCTAGCCTAGAGTCCAGTTTGGGCGTCGTTGGGCTGGGAAACACTTCAGCAAGCTGTGTTCACGGATACAGGGATCAGGTCGGGTGTGTCTTGATTTTGATGGCAGTCGGCCGAGGCTGTCTGACATGGATTCTGGGAAGCCGGCATTCAAGTCAGGCTCGCCTCCGGAGGCCGTGCCCCCACGCTCAAACCCGGGCGTGTGTGGGCTATAGTCCTGTACCTAGTAATCACAATAAAAATATCTTGTGCCAAACTCGTCCGTACGAGGGGCACTCGACCTGTGCCACATTGAAGCAAAAAGCTTCGTAAATTACTACTACCTTCACGGAACTTCGAACTACGTCCTTTATTGCAACCTATGTGTCTTGCTGGACATAGCGTAACGGTTATAGATGTTGGTTCCCTAAACTTCTTAGGAGACAATCATCTAGAGGCTGCAGGGTCAATCCTGACTACAGGCGAGTAATGATACAGGAATACTTAACCCTTGAACCCGGTTATGGCTAACGGAATCAGAACAGGCGACTCCTGTGGATTCAATAAAGGACGTAGTTCGAAGTTCTGTGAAGGTTCCCAAGTTCGACAAACACCTGAAGAAAGCTGGAGAACATATAGGCTGAAACGTTGTGAAAATAACAATAAAGATGAAGACAATAGTCCGAAAACCCTTAATGATAAAAATCATCTAGCTTTGTCACAGAAATTTAGACAACTAAGTTTTTGGTTTAATTTGATTTCTTTTTTTTTTAATTGTATATCAACCTTGATGGATTATTTAATGCTAAAACAATCCTTGTAGAAAAACAGTAATGGTACTAGTTAGCCCATCGTTAGTTAAAGATCAGAGAGTTTATACTTTTCATATCTTTCTCAAGGATGTTTGTCCGAAAGTGAATGCAACAGTGCTACTGGAGTTCGAACTTGCTTCCTACGAGGTCGCAGTTAAGAACATTAGTCAAGACGCCACAAGAACTTCTCTGCAAAACACAAGATTGTGCATGTGCAGCAACATACATACGAGCCAGGCCTTCAGCTCTATACGACTTTTTCTTGTTCCCTAAACAGAAAATTCATCATAAGGGTATGATTTGAAGCAGAGGAAGGTATTACTAGATGGCACTGCTTCGACTATATCAAAAGATTAGTTGCCAATTGTACATTTTAATCTCTTGCACAATTCCCAGTGGATCGCCATTCCTACACAGTCACACTTTGTCTTGTACTACTTTTGTGCTAGTTTGCCAAATTCGCTTATTGTGTGATTTGCCGTGAGACTAAATAAACATTAGTAAAATATCTACGCAGATTGAACTATACAATTACAAAATATATCCAAACTGTTCGGACATTTTGACTTTCGAAATAGATATCCTTATCATCAAAATTAAATCGTGCAGACAACATGGATTCCACTGACTCTCTCTCTCTCTCACTCTCTCTCTCTCTCACTCTCTCTCTCTCTCTCTCCATCTGCCACTATCATTCATTAACTTTGCTAAGTTATCTAGATGACATCCATCTGTACAGAGCAGATGAATATAAGATTTTACTGGTCGGCCAACACTAGTCCATTGGAGAACGTTAGTTATGAGTTCGTCCTTACTTCATCAGTAGTGTCCAGCACGTCTGGTTCATTTTACTTGAATGGTTTATGAGATGGGAAGTGAGTAGTCGTTCAATTGCTGTTTTGTCGGCTACTATTTTCAGGACGTGAAATTGCATGCATCATTCTTGTTTTTTAGACTTTGCGCGGCCCTGAAAGTTCTAACATTCATTATTGATCAAATTTAACTTTATCTAAATCGTGTCTGCTTTTTTTTTTAATTTGATAACAACCTTAAGATATTCGCTATGAAAAATTTGTCATAAAGGATCAATTAAAAGGTTCAAAGCCCTGATCACTCGATGATTAAAGAGTGACTGGAGTTCGAACTCGCTTACATTCAGGCCGCAATCCAGCACTTTAGCCTTTTTTTTTTTTTCCTTTTTTGATAAATCATTCGACGGACGATGAAGATAGATATTTCGGAAATATAAAGTAAACAAGAAAGCTTATTTTTATTCTTCTGAAGTATGTGAGAAAAAAAAAAAATCATAAAAAGAAGAAGACTTTAAGATTAAGCAAAAATCTGAGAGGCGGAAACGGTTGTATATTAGAAAAGGATTGTCCGCATATTTTTAAGGCGTGGTACTTTAAGGACATCGGTGAAATGGAGGTTACATTATTTAATGAGGATCCCCCCGAGGCTCAAGAGAAGAAAGGGAAAAGAAAAATGATGAGAATGGGGGGGCGTTATTAACGCGATTAAAATAGCGTTGAAAAAGGATACGTAAATCAGTCTGAGTTAGTTGATAAAATCGAAGGGAAAGTAAAATAAGAAAAAGAAAAGAAAAAAAGAAGAACAGATAGGAAAAAAGGTTGCAGGTTTGGACTGACAGCAATCAAGGCCTTCAGGCAAAAAATAGTTGTTGGCTCCTTAATTTGTCCCACCCTACCGTCAATTCCATGCAGATATTGGAGGCGTAACGGCTATCGTCGAAAGAAGTGGACTCAGCTATCCGAGTTCAAATCCTGAATAAGGCTGCTTGCATTTGGGAAAGGTATGAATTCAACTATTGACCCTTCAGCTATGGATAAATAGTAACGTAGATTGGATATATCAACCGGGCTAAGAGAAAGAGAACGTGTCGTAAACGTGGAGAACAATGAGTTCCACACGACTGCTTCTGCATAAGACACACTACGTGAGTGGCAGCTCCATAACCAAACCAGGTTATGGGATCTGTCAAAAAAAAAAAAAAAAAAAAAAGAGAAAAATTAAAGGTTATTTTCTAAAGTTCCACGTCTCAATATATATATCTCAATAGTCATCCATAGACAGATCTGTTTCGTTCTACTAGAACTCATCAGTGTGGCTCGACAGTATCTTCCCGTAGTTGGGATCGAAACCCGGTTGACTCAAACGCCAAACCAAAGCTTATAACCATTCAGCCACGAGGAGATATTAGCTATGAAGTAAGTTTTTAAAGGTTATGAATCACAATTACTATTGTTTACATACATCCATTCAAACGGTTGCCGAGACCTCAATTCATCTACGAAGAGGCTTGCAATAGACGCTATATATATATATATATATAGTTCCGAGCAAAACTAACACGCAACATTAATAGAACAGAAAGATTAGCAGTATTAAACATTTTTAACAACAAAAAATTGATTCTTTTAAAGTTTCTTCAAAAATGTGACTTGTAATATTTGGGATTATCTCTGCTTTATTCCTTCGGACACTGTTTGATTACTCAATCGCTCAGTCCACCCCAGGAAGATTTGAAAGAAAAGGAGAGGATGACTGAAATAGAGGAATATGAAGATGGAGTTAAATAAAAAAAGATACCAATTTAATGAGAAAGATGTGCTATAAAAATTATAATTGTCCATCAGCGTTAGCTGATGTGAAAAACTCTCAAGGAGTAAACAATGATATGGTAAAATCGGTTAGAATAATCTGAAAAGTTTCAGAGACCTGACGAGATTGCTGTCAGTTAGAACCCTGTGAAAGACCACCAATTAAGCACATCCTAAACGAGAACAAGACCTGGCGAAAAAATCGAGCTATGACCGGGATTGACTACAAAATGGTAAATGAAATGTTCCCGCAAAGCTGAGTAATAAACTGCCTCAAAATGTACAAAACATCAGATGAAGTCAAAAGATTTACCGAGAGAGCCATGAAAAACTGGAGATTGGAATTGACTGCAGAAAGGAGAAACTTTGCTGAAGCAAAGGTCCAAAGAGGTATATTTCAGGGCGATGCACTATCACCGTTACTATTAATAATTGCGATGATGCCATTTAACCATATACTCAGAAAATGCACAGCCGGATACAAACTTAGTAAATCGCAAGAGAAGATCAATAAGATAATGTACATGGACGACATCAAACTATTTGCAAAAATGAAACAGGACTGGAAACTCTTATACACGCAGTTAGAATATACTATCAGGACACAGGGATGGAATTTGGCATAGAAAAATGTGCCATACTAGTAATAAAAAGCGGCAAATGACACTTACAGACGGAATGGAACAACCAAATCAACACAAGATTACAACGCTCGGAGAAAAGGAAACGTACAAATACTTGGGCCGCTTGGAGGCTGACACCATCAAACAAGTGTAGATGAAAGAAAAAATTCAGAAAGAATATCTCAGGAGAACTAGAAAGCTACTCGAGACCAAGCTATCAAGCAGAAACCTTATCAAAGGCATAAATACCTGGGCTGTAACTCACATCAGATATTCGGACCATTCTTGAAGTGGACCAGAGAAGAACATAAACAAACGGAGAAAAGAACAAGAAAACTAATGACTATGCATAAGGCATTACATCCCAGAGATGATGTTGACAGACAATATGTATCAAGAAAGGAGGGAGGAAGAGGACTTGCGAACATTGAACGTTGCGAACATTGAACGTTGACGCATCGATACAACGACTCGAAGATTACATACAAAAGCATGGAGGAATGATTACAGCCACCAGAAATAATACTGACAACACGATGACCAACAGAACGACAATAACCCTGACTGAAAATCAGTTTGATTAATGTTGATACAAGAAAACATTTACTTTGTCTTTGTCGTTCAGAAATCACGTTCAGCTAAGTAATCCTTGAATATTAAAAAGAACGCAAGATCAATTTATGTGAACATTTTCGAAATGATTCGTCAGAAACATTTGATAAGATAAAACAGGCTTATTGAGATCGAGTTTTATTCCAGGGATTTTTTTACATAAGGCACAGGTTTTTTTTGTTTTGTTTTGTTTTTGACGCAGAAAAATTAGTTAAATATATCATAAAAATGAACAAATTCTGCTGAAACAGAAGTCTTTCATTAAAAGTTTGATGGCTGAGAAGTGGAAAGCAAGAGATATTTACAGAAGAATGTAATGTGCATATTGAAGAATGTTTTATTAAAAAATATTTACAAATGTGCTAAACATGGGTTTGCCACTACGAGCCCGATTCTTGAGTAAATAGAAAGTTTTTAGCACAGCGGTCAGTAAAGAAGGTTATGCGAATAGTCTTCTTGGACATAAAAAGATTCACCACTATTGATTTCCTTGAAAAATGTGCGACTATAAACGGAGGTTTGTATTCCCAACTACGCACGCAAAATTCACCTCATTTATTGAATGCCCCGCGTATAAACACATGAAATTATTTGAAATTGACTGCTAGTTCATAAACCAAATATTAATTCCACCTTGGCTCTTTTTCCCTACTTGGGATATATATATATATATATATATATAAGGAGCGGTCGTGTCCATACTGCTATATGGACGCAGCACATGTACGTTGACAAAGTGTATTGAAAAAAAGCTTGACTGCAATTGCACAAGAATATTACGAGCTATATTGACCAAATCCTGGAAACAACATCCCACAAAACAGCAGCTGTACAACCACTTACTTCCCATCTAAAAAAACATCTAAATTAGACAAACAAGACATGCAGGATAGTGCTGGAGAAGTAAGGACTAACTCATAAGTAACGTTCTCCTATGGACCCCTTCATACGGACGTGCAAGTGTTAGACGACCCACTAGAACTTATCAACAACAGATCTGTACAAACATAAGAGGTAGTATAGAAGACCTGGTGGATAGAGACAAGTGGCGAGGGAGAGTTAGGAAAACCCGTACTAGCAGCAAGACACGATGAAGATGATGGTGAAATATGAACTATATTAAACATTTATTTCCATAATTTTGCAGTGTAGGTTAATGGTTTGTTTGTTTTTTGTTCAGTGGCATATTAACCTTGGAGGGTTACTTAATGCCAAAGCCATCTTTGTTGAAGAAATACTATTTAAGCAATAGGTGGGGAATAAGGGGTTCATACTTTCCTTAAACGTATTATTCCGGAAGTAAACGTGCAGTCCAGCACTTGAGCTATTATGCAATGGGTACAGCCCCGTAGATTTATAGTATTCGTTTACTGGTAAAACTTAGCAATATGAATTCTCATTCATGATGAAGATGATGGTGATATATGGACTATATTAAACAGGCAGCGGTTGTGTCGATACTGCTATATGGATGCACCACATGGACGCTTACGAAGCGGCTGGAGAGGAGGCTGGTCGGAAATTACACAAGAATGTTGAGAGCAGTATTAAACAAGTCCTGGCGACAACACCCCACGAGTCTCCAACTATACGGACACTTGCCCCCCATCACAAAAACTATACAAGTTCGACGAACCAGACACGCAGGACACTGCTGGAGAAGCAAGGACGAGCTCATAAGCGATGTACTCCTGTGGACCCCCACTCATGGATGTGCAAGAGTGGGACGACCAGCACGAACTTACATACAGCAGCTATGTGAGGACACGGGTTGTAATCCTGAAGACCTGCCGGAGGCGATGAATGATAGGGAGAAATGGCGAGAGACGGTCAGGGATATCCGCGCAGGCGGCGCGACATGATGATGATGATATATGAACTATATTAAACACTTATTTCCATAATTTTGCTGGAACTTCTTATTTAAGGAATGGATATTCTGGTAACTTTAAACATGTATACAAACTATATTTACAAGTTGTTTCAATATAATTTCACATGAATTAGGGTTTTCTTAATAACTGTATTGATATACAATAGATTACTTTGGTTTAGCTTGGTTTTATGGCATATCAACCATTGTTGGTTATTTAATGCCAAATCCTCATTATACAGATATATCAAATATATGGTTTGTAAGACAGTTTGTTGATGACATTTTAAACAAGCCCAAGTTCATCTTTGCACACAAGTAAATGGTTTCAAGTATTTCTATCTAACTCGAATAATTTTAGTTATAATAAATCATTTGTTTGCACAGAGTTAAATTGTAATACATACATGATTTGTAAGTTTCTAGTTTTTTGGTAATTTCTTTTTTAAATGAATTAGAACAAATTTTTTGCACATTAATTTTGCTTTTGTTTGCACACAGTTAAATAGTTTCAAGTATTGCTATCTAAAAATTATAATTCTATTCAGTATTACTCATTTGATGGCACACAAATGGTTCCAACTATTATTATGTATCATTAAGAGTCGGTTTATTCTACAACCGCTTCCGACTGGATTATATTTTATCGAAACAGGCAGTTATGGCAAGTCATATAAGAGATAGAATAGATTTAATTCTTGCATTTACCTTACACACACACACACACACACACACACACATATATATATATATATATATATAGGTATCATACAATGACTGATGTTTGTATAGCAGCATTGCTTTCAACAAAGCCTTCATGATGACTCTGGGTTCAGGCATGGTTTCGGGGCCGAAGCATCATTACCACTTGCCCGGAGCGCCCTAGCAGTAACTGCCGATACCACTAGACTTTGTTGGATTGTCGTCACTCTATGGGATTACCCTGTCCACGCTGATGCAGTTATCTTGGATCTTTTTTTTATGTATTTCCTCTTGTCTGATGGAGAAAGTCCAAGATTAGTAAAAAAATTCAGAGGTTGACTTGGTAATGAAACCTCGGTATCCGACCTCGATAGGAAATAAAATGGCTATCCAGCCATTTCTGATACATTGTTCTTGCAGATCCTCATATTTTTCTAACTTGTGCTGATGTGCCCAGTCGAAATATTTTTCAAAAAAGACAGTTAATTCAATAACGAAAGCTTTTCTTAATTTCACGGACGAAATTATATATATATATATATATGTATATATATATATATATATATATATATATATATATATATATATAAAAGACTGACCACATCAGAAGATTGTGGTTTTCTTCCCCTCATGAAAATTGCATGAAACTTATAGTAATGCAACAGCCATGGAGTGGGTAAGTGAACCTCGTTTGTTTTACATTTTATCGACCTCTGGCGGCCAGTGTCAAGTACTTTTTTTGTTTTTTTAAAAACTCGTTTTCATAGTTCAAAACTAGTTCATTTTAAAATTATATATATATATATATATATATATATATATATATATATATATATATATATATACTATTCAAATTAACATAACGGCACAACCTTTTTACTTTATAATACGATGGTGTTACAATGATAATACAATGGCAATTACAATTATTTATTATTTCAAACAAAGTGAAACTTAGTTTTATTAGTAGATAAAAGCATTTAAATCCATACAGAGGACCATGCATCATCGGAGGTTTTGTGTCTAGGAACCTGTTATAGAAAACTCGACAACAATTGATAGATATAAACAAAGTGGGATAGAAAAATAAATCGATCGATAGAAAGATAAATACAGACTAAGATAGATAGATAGATAGATAGATATGAACAGACAGGGATAGATTGATAGGATTGAACACACTGGGAAATGTTGATGTAATTCAACAAACTTGGATACATAGATAGATAGATAATGGGTTGTTTTTTACATTTCATGTATATTACTTACATATGACAATTTTGTAAATAATTTTGTAAATAATTTGGAATTCTAACTATACAATATAACGCAATACAATTCAAAACAATCATTCAAGATACATTAAACGCAATAAGAGTTTCACGGGATATAGAGAAAATGTAGAAAGATAAATGAATCTTTATCGAAGTTGCGGACAACATCCATCTTCTTTAATTTGACATCCATCGAGAACTATAAGAAAGTTTAGTCGGTCGCACCTGACAGTCAATGTCACATATCAGAGATTCGTGTTAATGTAGCCGCAAGGTAGGCACCTATAGTTAATAAGAAACAATCTGACACATTCAGTGCGGGGACCGTTGACAGCAAGGAGAATGCGACGAAAGCGAAAAGAAAATCGTTCATTGGAATAAAAACATTCATCGTCTGTTTATCGTTTGTTTTTCGCGCGAAGATCGTTTTTCCGCTGCATGAGTCTAACTTTATAAATAACATTAACTTGGAATATAAAATATTTGGTCGCTGAGACTAATCTAATATCCAATCATACAAATACACAGACATCACAGACTTAGTGTGACGGTTATCGCCATCAGCATTAGAATCAGCGATAAGTGTTCAAAACCTGCACGAAACTGTTTCACTTCGCACTAATAGCCTTGGTTTGGTTTGGATTGGTTTGGTTTGGTTTGATTTCATGGCATATCACCTTTCATGGGTTATTCAATGCCGAATCCATACTGGTAGAAGAATAGAAGTGGTACTATTTAACCAATAGCTGGAGGGGATAAAGAAGTTCGTAACCTTTCCCAAAGGAATTTGTCAGAAAGAGAACATATTAGTACGACTGGAGTTCGAACTCACTTACTACGATGTTACAGCCGAGCACGTTAGCCACTTCTTTCTGGGGATTCCCTTTTAATATTCAAAAGAAATGCATGAATCCAACTGTTCTTTCAAATACCAATATGAGTAAGCATTTGGAGGGAATAGGTTATTTCTCTTTAGTAAGGCAACCCATTTAGGAGAACGTAAACTCTGTGTTCAAATCAGTCGTATATGAATTTTGTCAATCCCTCTACTATAGATAGGACTCGACGCAAGTCCAATTTTCTCTAGCGGAGTACAGCTAGTTTGAAGTCTGAGTTTTCCTTCTCCTAGACTGGCACACTCCTGTAATCCACTTAAAAATTGACCTTGGGTCCCATCCTGTGCATGTGGAAGGAATTGAGTAAACAGATACTCATATAGACATGCCATAACACTTACTTGTGAATTTATACTTATTTAAAGATTCACCTGTTCACAGGGCGAAAATTCAATTAAGTTAACTGGTTAACTATAACGGAAATCACAACCATATACATTCACATATACACGCGCGCACACACACACACACACACAGATAGATTGATAGATAGATATTGAAACCAGCTTATTTTGATGGTAGATAAAAATAAGATAAGGAATTTATGTTGCTTCAATCTTCCAGGCGGATTAATTATCTTTGCTTTGAAAATCGGTATTCAAAATGTCCGCTTTAATCAGGGCCCCGACATAAAACACATCAATCTATCTATTTATTTTATTTTATTTTTATGCATATTTTATAATTCTGGCAGTGTGAAAAAACCTAGATGATAAAATATGCAAATAAAAAAAAAATTACATAAATTGTTGCCAAGTCGGCTGAGGCTGTCGAATACGCATTTCTGCTGAGTGTCCTGGATATGAAACTAAACAATCTGATGGTGAGGTTCTAGTAATGTAGGGGCTTTGGGGAATGCACAGTACCCTTTCATTGCCGTCGCTTCAATGTCTACTCAGGTCCAGAATGTTAGCACCTGATAGGGTCCAATCAAGGGTCTAATAAAACTAAACTGTGTACTTATACTAAACTGTATGGTTTGAAATAGAACTGTTTGATTAAACTGAATCGGTTGAAACAGAAATTTTTTGATACTTAAACTGTGTACTTATGCTAAAATGAATTGTTTAAAATAGAACTGTTTATTTGTATAAAAACGGATTTGGCATTAAATAACCTAAAAAGGTTGATATGCCATAAGAACCAAAAAAACAAAAACAAAAAAAAAAACAAAAAAAAAGAAACCAAACTGATATCTGGGAAAAATCCATTAAAAAAAGAAAACACCAAAACATTCGTACTGCTTGAAAATAATCGACTAATAACGTAATGCATCGTTATAATGCCAATCCAGAATTATCCAGATGATCCGGTTAGACGAAACCTTGGTAGATTACTTCTGACTCTGTAGGTATACGTATATATATATATATATATATATATATAGAGAGAGAGAGAGAGAGAGAGATTTTGATAGAAGCTGAGCCTAGTTTAGTCGGGCTCTGAAAAATATAATACAAGTACATCGTTTCGACTGATTCTTCTAAATGAGGTAAATATCTTTTGGAAAGATTTTTCTCTTGGCATGCACTGTTTGAAGTCCCGAAAAACTTCCAGTCACATTGCGATCTCTTGTCACTGGTTAATGTTAGCGAAGACCAAGTGAGTTTGTATTCATGTTAGACAAGCATCTGTCACGATAGTCTCGTAGATATACTGGCCTTTTCTTTCTCTTTTCGTATATCTTCCTTTTACATTGGGTTGTGGTTGAAGAAAAAGAAATCAGTTTTTTGACAACTAGATGATATGTACGTCTCTTTCTAAACCAGAGAGGGTTGGACATTTAAAAAGTAAGTCACCGATCACCGTGTACAGTATCACCCATAAATAAATGTACTCACAACATTTCCTTTTTATAAAAGGAAAATTTTATTCTTAAAAGAAGACACCAGGATTTTATTATTTCTCGTGGAACATTATATTGTCCAAGTGAATATTATTAGATATTATTTATTCCCAAACTTCAGTCTTGAAATTCGGTAACCAATCACCTTGTGGGTGAGGCTTATAATACGTTGAATATATCTCCTGCAGAAGGATTAGACCAAACCAAAATGTCGTGTCCCGCGTATGACACTAAACAACATCTGATGGAGCTCTGGGGAGTGTGAAGTACTCCTTTTGTGCTATTACTCCCAGCTCCGCTCTAACTTGGAGGGGTAGTACTTGTTAGGGTTTCATATTGGTTTATTTAAGAATTATACTTATTTGATAGGACCGTGTCCAAAAAATTTTAAAAGAAAAAACTGCACAAAAAGATGAATATAAACGTACAATTAACGCGATTCCCTGACCCCTAGGCATAAAATAACCCTAATCAGGTTGACATGCCATTAAAACCAATCAATCTGCAATCACGTCATCAAGACAAGTATTAGTTAAAAAAAAAAATAAGGCAGCTATATCAAATATAAATTTGAAATAATTTCTTTTAAAAGAGGTATATTTATTTTTGTGTTTCTACATTTTTAGTTTCAAAATTTTCAGGTTTTAGTTTCTGCTTTTTTGTTGAATGACTGGGTTCCGTTCATGGCTTATTTTTAAAGCCAAGGCCATCCTTTCAGAAGAACAGTTGTGGTGCTTTTTAACGCACAGCAGCGGGGATAAAGGGTTCTTACCTTTCCTAATAGAATTAGTCCTAAAGTGAATGTAAGAGAGAGACTGGAGTTCGAATTCGCATACTTCGATGTGGCAGTCCAGCACATCGGCCATTTCGCCACTGGAATTCTCCCCATATATATGTATAGAGTTTTTTTTTTAAATAAATGATAACTCAAATTATTCATTTTGGTTGCATAATATTCCACAAGAAATAATAAAAAAATACAAAAAGCTGCAGCTGCAAAAAAGAAACAACAGATGCGCGGCTAACAAATGATGACGTTCGGCTCAGAAGTAGTTTCTGCTCCAAGACATCATTACCATTAAACCAGAACACGCCAGTAGTATATAACAATAACAACACACCATGTAGACTTACTGTCACATACTAAAAATTCCAGATCAAAGTACAGCCTCTTTGTTCTTTTCACAAATTTTCAGCCACGAAGCATTAATTCGTTGAATATAGACGATAAAGGATACTAGATATGTTAATACACTGAATGCGAATAGAAGTTCCGTGAAATTCACATGTAAAATCAGTGTACACCCTCTAAATATATGTATGTGCACCCCCTCCCTCTCTCTCTCGATATATATATATATATATATATATATATATATATATATATATATATATATATATATATATATATGCTTTTCTGAAAGCAGCTTTATTGTTTCAAACAGATAATGATAATTCTTTGTAAACAATTATAGATTATTTTTTTATCATTATTATTCTTTATTGTTTTCTGGCATATCAACACTTGAGGGTTATTTAATGCTAAATCTTTTTTGTTGAATATGTGATTTGTAGGTGAATAGTTTGTTGGCAAATATTTGGTTTATTGGTTTATTTTTGATGGCATATCCACCCTTGTTAGGTATTTAATGCAAAATTCTGTTTATATATATATATATATATATATATATATATATATATATTAAAAAGGGAGCCTTGGGGGTCACCTTCGACTACAGTCGGTCAACTTACTTATATATATATATATAACCAAAAGCAAGAAAATTAATATATATATACTCCAATATAAATCTATTTCACCAACCTAATAAGTGGTTCTTCTGAAGAGCCAGTTAATAAGTTGGTGAAAAAAATTTATAAGCAGTATATCTTTTAATTTTCTGGTTTTTAATGATATTTTTTGGTCAGCATTTATTTTTTTATAAATGTTTAGATATATTAATTAGCAGTACATTGAGCACTCTATTTGGATTATTTTTTAAGTCTATTCACAGATTTGAATGATAGGGTATATATATATATATATATATATATATATATATATATATATATATATATATGAAGAAAATAGAAAAACAAAGTATTCCAAATATGATGAATTTACTATGATGTAAAACCTTCATCAGGACTTTAAAGCGGTGAAAAATGCTGCTTGAATAACGATGGATATTTTTTAAAAGCTCTGGTGAAGGTTTATTAAATCCGAAACGTTTTAACGTTGACTTTACATCATGATAAATTCATCACATCTGGAATACTTTGTTTTTCTATTTTCTTTATACTGTTGGGTTTATTTCCATGACTTACTTATATATATATATATATATATATATATATATATATATATATATAGTTTTTGGCTATTTATATGGACTAGTATTCTTACATTTCGACACTGAAGGTAAACAAGTATAAGTTTAACTACGTTACTTGATGGCCGAAGACTAACATTTTTTAAAGCTGATCTACTAACCTGCCCCAAGCATACAAACACTGCACACTGATCAAAATCGCGGTCACCTTTCAGTGTATTTCCAAATATGTCATTATAAAACTGATTTTATCATTAATGGCGTAGGATAGGTTTCTATTAGGTCTCTACACACCCAAAGGACAAACATTATTTTTTTAGGTGAGAATCCGGTAACATAGCCGCGAGCTTTCTGATTCCTCTTAACAAATCGAATATTCTTAGTACATAAAAAAGGACCAAACGTAGAGTGATGGTTAACGAGCTTTTGAGTTCAATCTACACTGTGTGTGCCTTCATTTCACAGCTGTACCAGACAAATCAAAGGTTAGTACATAGATGAACACCAACAGGAGAATCACTGTCATCGCGTTGTGGTACTTCGTTACGGTGGCCTTATGCCAAACTAAGTTAAACTAGGTAAAGTAGTTATCTTTACTGTTTAATGGTTAATAAACTTTTTTCATACGTATTATATAAAGGTATATTCAGATTCATATATTAAATTCTGTCAAGTTTGGCACAAGACCAAAAGTATATGTTCACTCAAACCCTCCGCCGCGGACGGGATGTGACAGAAAGTCAACTTTTCTGAAAGCAGTTTTATTGTTTCAAACAGATAATGATAATTCTTTGTAAACAATTATTGATTATTTTTTTATCATTATTATTCTTTATTGTTTTCTGGCATATCAACACTTGAGGGTTATTTAATGCTAAATCTTTTTTGTTGAATATGTGATTTGTAGGTGAATAGTTTGTTGGCAAATATTTGGTTTATTGGTTTATTTTTGATGGCATATCCACCCTTGTTAGGTATTAATGCAAAATTCTGTTTATATATATATATTAAAAAGGGAGCCTTGGGGGTCGCCTTCGACTACAGTCGGTCAACTTACTTATAACGCAAATAGTTTGTAGATAACTTTATTTTTCAAAAAGTTGTTATAGATCATTTGTTCGCGCACAGTTGAATGGATTCAATTATTCCTATCTAACACTAATAATTCTATTAAATAATCCTTTATTGTCATACCAATGGTTTTAAGCATCCCTACTTAACACTAATAATTCTATTTAATATTATTCATTTGTTTGCAAACAGTTAAACGGTTTCAAGTATTGCTTGTAACCAATATCAATTCTATTTATTAAGTATTCCTATGTAATATAAATAATTTGCACGCAGCTGTATGGTTTTAAATAACTACAAATAATAATCTTTTGTAAATGATTGAACAGTTCTATTTGATTCATAGATGGAACCCTAACAAGTACGATCACTCTGGACCAGAGTAGACCTGGAAGTAATGTCAATGAAGAGGTACTCCATATTCTCCAGAGCTCCAGAATTGGAGCCTCACCATCCAGATACAGTTCAGCGTTTGAGGGGGGTTCTTACTCCTATACTGAGGTGCAGTCGGTGTATTCTTTAGGCCCAGCCAACAGGACTGAATTATCGCTTCAAGGAATGATTCTTAAACAATTTGACACTTCGATGGGACTGAAACAGGAACTACCAATTCAGGCCAGACTGAAGCAGAAAGCATGTATCAACCCACCTGGTCATCACAATCAGGATTTGACTCAAGGTCAATTTTTTAGAGGATTAAATCTAGTTTGAATTCAGAATTTTCTTTCTCCTACATTAGTTGCTTAACTAAGGTTAAAGAACACAATCTGCCTTACTATTTAGCTATAGTTGGGAGGAGAACAGATAGACCCATGCTTTTCTTAAGGGAATTTGTGAAAAGTGAAATGCAAACAGGATTTGAATTCAGGTCACCGAGTGGATCTGAGAGCAATGGCATTGAAAGAGAAATTCCAGTCTCCTCAGAACTCTAAAACTGGATCCTCACCTCTGGATGTTACTGATTTCGGTATTTGGGGCTAATCATACCAAGAATCAGTTATTTATTTCTGATACGTGTTGTATTTGGATGAGAAGAGAATGGCGGTATGTTTCCTTTGGTTTGGTTTGGTTTATTTTATGGCATATCAACCATTGTAAGTTTTTGATGCCAAATCCAGTTTTATACATATAAATAGTTATATTTCCAACAATTCAGTTTAGCATAAGTACACAGTTTAGAAATCAAAACAGTTCTATTTTAAACAATTCAGTTTCGCATAAGTACAAATTTTTGATTACACACACTTAAATGTAAAAACAGTTCTATTTCAAACAATTCAGTTAGGTATAAGTACAGAGTTTAAATTTCAAACAATTCCACTTCAAACAATTCAGTCTAACAGAACTATACTGTTTAAATGTCAAAAGCAATTCTATTTCAAAAAATTCAGTTTATCATAAGTACACAGTTCATTTCTATTTGACCCATGGATAAGATCCTATCAGGCGCTACCACTCCAGGCAGAGAGGACCTGGGAGCGATGGCAATGAATGTGTAATATGCATTCCCCAAAGCTCCAGTATTACTGCCTGCCTGGTTGGTTGGTTGGTTGGTTGGTTGTTTTTTTTACGGTGTATTAACCCTTTTCAAGATGGGAATGAAGAGGTACTCTGCATTCCCTAAAGCTCCAGCATTACTAGAACTTCATCATCAGATTGTTTAATGTCATATCCAGGACACTGGTTGGGTCTTATCCCACTGCAGAGAAGCAGTCTGTGTATTCTACAGCCCCAGCTGACTAGGCCATATATTTTCTTGCGGGGGAAAAAACAAAAAAAAAAAAAAATAAAGAAGATTAATTTCTGTTTTATAACCTCCTGATAACATTCAGAAAGGCATGAACCCAGAAAGAAACCTTAATATATTAAAATTTTTTGTTGTATAAAAATGAAATATAAAAACGTGGATGGAGGTTGAGGCAGTGCAAGTCCCCGTACGAACCTCATAATTAGTTCAGCCCATTCGTTTAGTGCGGTAGAATACGACGACTGCACTTCAGTAAAGGGGTACCCCCCTCCACCAACAAGTTTCCTGGATGTAGCACTAAACTGTTAAGGCTCCAGTCCTGGAGCTTTGAGGAATGTAGAGTACCCTTCATTGCCATTAATCCTAAGTCCACTCTGATCTGGAGTTGTTGTACCTGATAGGATTATGTCTATGAGTCAAATAGAACTGTTTAATCACTTACTATACTTGAAACCATTTTTATTGTGAGCAAAAAAGTGTTAAATTGAATTATTTGTATTACATTGCAATATTTTAAACCATTTAACTGTGTGTGAAAACAAATAGATAATTTCTAGTGTTGAAAGGTAATACTTGAAACTTTTTAACTGTGTGCAAATAAAACTGTCAGTTTTAGATAATAATACTTGAAACCGTTTAACAATGAGCAAACAAATTAACTCTGGCTGGTTTAAAGATTGTTACCTACAAATTACTCGTTTACAAATCAATATATATTCAATATATATATATATATATATATATATATATATATATATATATATAAAGGATTTGGCATTAGATAACCTACAAGGCTTGATATGCCGTAAAACACAAGCAACTGTCATTATTAGTTAACAATAAATCTTTGAATTGCGATCGGCTTGGATGCGAGATTTCGGGTCGTACTTTTTAGGTAAATCACCAAAATCTAGATTTGTAGATTAAGCGGTTATAATCCATAGTTAAAAATGTATTAGATACGAACACTTGAAAGCATTTAACTGTCAGCAAATTATTTGGATTTTATCGGAATGGGCGAAACCATTTAACTCTGAGAACATTATTTTAATAATTGAAACTATTTATCAAGTAAAAAGTACGTAAAGTTGGCGACCATAGTCGAGGGTAACCCGATGAATCCCTTTTTGATAGCGACTACACCATGGAGGAGGGAAAGGTGCTACCCCTTTCTGTGGACTGCTGCACTTTACCCTTGATACGTACTTTATAATATTGAGTGTTAAGCAAGGAGGCATCAAGTACCATTTTTTAGTCTTTGGTATGACTGGACCTGAGATTGAACCCTGGTCTCCCGGACCATTGGCGAACACTCTAACCATTATGCCAATGTCCGGTTTGTTTGTAATACTTGAAACCATTTAAGTAAGAGTAACCTATTCATATTAGATAGTTTAACGGTTGCAAGTATTCGGAAAGTTTATGATTTCAGGCTTCGCTTTAGCTGCTCGCTAGATAGAAGATGTGACTAATATTTTGGTCAGTGTAGCATACAGACCTTATATTGTTACTTACGAAGCGTAGCCCAGTTTGACACAAGGCCAGAAGTATAGGGCGCCCAGTGAGAATTAAAATCCCTTACAATTATCTGCTAACGTTATTAACTAACGTAAAGTCCACACATAGGCCTTCTGTTGCTTATTAGCAGTTTCGAAGTTTTCATATTGCTACTTCCTTCGATAATCTAGACGGAATCGATGCTTTTCAAAATGATTTGACCGTAAGTCCCTGTTAGATATTTACTAAGCTCGGGTTAAACCAAAATATTGCGATACTAGATATTTGAACTCCCTGACAACGGTCAGCTAGTCCAATCTGCTAGAAGGCTGATACTTTGTTACGATGGATAGTACTGATAACAGTCAGTATGATCAAATGGACTTCCCCGACAAAAAAAGTATGTCTTGAAGGAAGATTTTTTCTAAATTTACGATTTGTCGTCTTCTGTGTGCCCAAGCCAAACCCTTAGTGCCTCTCCCAACTCTCATACAACGGATTTCATTTTAGAGTCTGGCACAAGACAGTTTTGGTCTCATTCACTAATCTGAAATTTTCAAGACTTATCAAATGGTAACATAGTAAGCCAGTGTTGAACAACACTGTTTTTTTTTTGTTTTTTTACGATAGAAGCCCACCGATCCTGATCAGTTGAGTTTCTCTGTTTAATGGCATATCAACCTTTATGGATAATTTAATGCCAACACCACCCTTTTGCAGAATAGTAGTCATGGTATATAAATCATAGCTAGCGGGGAAAATGGATTTTATTCTCGAGGCATCATAAATTATTATTTTAACTCATTAACATTTACAGTTTTATTTACATGTGTTAAAATATTGATTTAGATGAATTTTCCTGATATTGTTCATAAATAATCTTTCAAAAAAAATCTGTTTAGTTATTTCGGGCCCATGAAAATCAGTTCTAAAAATAAACGAATTCCTTCTTATAACATTACACAGACAAATATATTTCTCTCTGAAATAGTAAATCATGATCATCATCATGTCATGCTGTTAGCACGGATTTCCCCAACTCTCTCTCGCCGCCTGTCTCTATCGTCCATCGCTCCCGGCAGGTCTTCCAGTCTACAGCCTGTAAATAGGTTTTACCTTTGCTCGTCCATGTGAGGAGGTCCATAGGAGTACATCGCTTATGAGTTCGTCCTTATTTCTCTAGCAGTATCGCGCATGTCTGGTTCGGCTAATTTGGATAGTTTCCGTGATAGGTGGTCGGTGGCCGTACAGCTGTTGTTTTGTGGGGTGTTGTCTCTCGGACTTGTTCAGTACAGCTCGGAGTATTCTTGTGTAATTGTAGTCAAGCTTTTCCTTCATACGTCTAGTTTGCGTCCATGTGATACATCCATATAGCAGTATTGATACGACCGATGTTTGGAAAAAACTGCGTTTTATTTTATCGGTCAGATCTGACGTCCCTATGACCGATAACCTACTCAAACTACACGAAATGGTAAAAGTAATCGTTAAAAACCTTAAACATTTTTCGTATATTTTTGTTTCAATTTCACTGCTGAATTTTGACTGTAAATATTTTTTTTCAGTTTATTCCAAAATTATTTGAGGAAAATTTAATGATACGACATCTGGCTGAAAGATTTGAGGTCCATCTGAGTTCTGTGTATGTGTGTGTGTGTGCGTGCGTGTCGGCGGGCGTTTAGGCGGTGAATGGTCAGTTGTAATGTACCAGATATGGATACCTTTATAAGGATAGATTTGATGGATTGTATTAAGCACAAAATATCAGATGCTGAGTATTCTTTTAAAATTTTGTTTTTGACATTTTCAAGTGCAAAATGTTATACGGTTCCAGATTTTTTAAAACCCCTACTGTTGAAAAGATTCTATTTGTTTTGGCATTCTTGAATATTTTATTCGAAATTTTCTTCAGGAAACGGATCCTGTGTTGTCAGAATAAAATTGTTGAGATGTAGAAAGTCATCTTTTGATAAGTTTTGAAGCTGCATTGTCACATTTCTTTTGGTGTCCTCTATATTCACAAATCGTTGCCTCAAGATGAATTTTTGATTAGGGAAAAGCATTGTACATAGTAAACCTTACCATTCTTTTTTAATAAAATGCTTTCTTGGTTCGGTTTGGCTTATTAATGGTATATCAACCTTCGTGTGTTATCTAATGCCAAAGTCATACTAGTAGAACAGCCGTAGTACTATTTAACCCATAGCTAGGTAAATAAGGGGGTTCATACATTTTCCAAGGGTATGAGTGAGCTTAGTGGCGCAACTGGAGTTCGAACTCGCTTACTACAACTTCGCAGTTCGACACGTTAACCATTACACCGCAAGGACTCCGTCTCGTTAGTTTTCTTCTTTTGTTATCCAATCAAAATAGATACAATTTGTATCATTTATTACCAAACTGAAGCTGTAACCAAAAAAATGAAAATCGCAAAAATATGTTTTACATGAGCAATTATTTTTCGTCTGCAGATATTTTTGGTTACGGAGTTTCAATACTATAGAGATTGGTAATAAATAATATCTAATGATATCTGCAGACAGGATTGCTTAATTATATGAATGGCTCATCTGTGCACTCGTCTTTAGTTACACTGTTAAATTCAGATTCAAATTTTAATTTTAAAAATCGAAAGGTTCAGTCTTGATTTTATTGTCACACGCATTATAGACGCATTTAGCCACTTCCTTTGATATTAATACTAACACAACAACTTATCGATGAAAACTAATCATTTTCTTTTAATTATAATATTAACGTCTTTTAATACAGCACATAAAATTGTCACAAGAATCATAAATGAAGAATCATTAATCATAAGTAATGTATATACTTACTTGACATTTTAAATGATTATTCCTTCAAGTGAACGAAGCCAGTAACTTCACTGTCCTCATTATCTATCTATCTATCTATCTATCTATCTATCTATCTATCTATCTATCTATCTATCTATCTATCTCTTCCAATTTTTCATTATCTATCTATCTATCTATCTATCTATCTGTGTCCTGGGTCTGACACTAAACTGCATCTACTGGTGAGTGTGGGGAATGTAGAATACTCTTTCGTTACTCGCAGGTCTACTCTGATCCACAATGGAAGTACCTGTTAGGTTCCCATCTATGGGTCAAATAGAACTGTACAATCATTTATTAAGGATTATTATTATTATTGGTTATTTAAAGCCAAATAGCTGTATGCAAATTATCTATATAACATATAAATACTTGATAAGTAAAATTACAAATGTTAGATAAGAATACTTGGTACTGTTTAACAGTGTGCACACAAATGGTTGATATGAAATAGAATAATTAGTGTTATATAGGAATAATTGAAACCATTTAACTGTGTACTAATAAATGATATCAGTTAAATTGCTTAAAAATGAAGTTACGTTTAAGCTATTCGCTTAAATATCATATATAAAAACAAGATTTTTTACATTAAATAACTCACAATGGTTGATATGACATAAACACCAAGCATTCTATCTATCTATCTATCTATCTTGTTAACTGTAGGTTTAGCATTTTACGATTATTGCAGGTTGAGCAATAATTATAACATCATGGTTAGTTCAAATATCTTTTTTGTATTGCTGCTATGATAGACACAAAACACATTGACAGTTAATAATGAATAGCAATTCTCATAGAATAATTAACCTTACAACAACAGCTACTACAGTCTCAGCTCATCCTCCTCATTGTTAATAGCTAAGTGCAAATTTAACAGTACAACTTTCATCTGGAACCTTAAGTATTAGCAACAAACAAGCTGGTCAAATAGAGTTATATCTATTGGTTAGTTGTTGGGGTTTTGTGGCATATCAACATTTGTATTTTATTTAATGACAAATCCATTTTACAAATAAACAGTTCTATTTTAAACAATTCAGTTTAGCATAAGTACACATTTTAATTGTCAAAAACATTTCTATTTCAACCTATTCAGTTTAGTCAAACAGTTCTAATTTAAACATTTCAGTTTAGTATAAGTATAGGTTTTGCTTACACACAGTTAAATGCTAAAACAGTTCTATTTCAAGCAACTCAGTTTAGCATAAGTACGCAGTTTAAATATCAAAACAGTTCTATTTTAAGCAAGTCAGTTTAGCATAAGTACGCAGTTTAGTTCTATTTGACCCATTGATAGGATCCTATCAGGTGCTACCACTCTGCGTCAGAGTGGACCTGGGAGCGATGGCACCGCATTCCCTAAAGTTCCAGCATTAGGGGAACCTCACTATCAGATTGTTTAGTGTCATATCCAGGACACTAGTTTGGGGGAGGAGGTCTTACCCCTCAGCAGAGAAGCTGTCAGTGTATTCTACAGTCCCAACCGAGTGGGTATGGAATTATATCTAATTTGTGTCATTCTGAGTTTAATTCAATCAATTCCGATCTCTTCGGCGATTCTTAACTCATTGGGAATAAAAGTTTTGGTTTGTTATTTGTTGTTTAGTTTCGTACCTTGTTGTTGATGGGGATTGTTGTTGTCTTCTAAGTCTGTGAAAGCTGCAAAAGAACGAAGGAAGAAAGGAAGCAAGGAGACGAAGATACCTTTTAAATTCCGACTTTATTTTAGGGTTTTAATAACTATTCTGTGTTGGGGAGGGTTTTTCTGAACCAGAAGAAATATGTCACTTTTCCCATACAAGGCGTTGAAATATATTCATTTTGGTGGTGGTCAGTTTAAGGTCGGTGGTTGTGTCCAGAGGGTGTTTTTCGCTGCTAGAGAAGACGCTACCTGCCCCCAAGTCAGAGACTGTGAGAACATGTGCGCTACCCGCTAGAAACCGTACGAAAGAAGGTTCTTTCAGTACTACGGTGAAGACTGAAAGTCAGAAAGGGTTTCTCTAAGTCTGTCTTTCAGGCATGTGCGGATTTTGCTGCCTGTTAGAGTGCTTCTGGGAAGTGCAACACTTTTTGAATTTTTATTTATTTGTTCATTTTCTTTATTCTTTTGTAACTCCCACAATCTCACTGAGACTAACTTTTTTCAAAATATCAAGAGTGTGAGAGCGAAGAAGGATCGTTTAAAAAATCAATGGAATATATGCATTTTTAGATAGTTGATATGGATTCATATGTGCTAGTGGGAGCATATATATATATATATATATATATATATATATATATATATATATATAAAGCTATTGAAAAGGGAGCCTTCTGGTCGCCCTCAACTACGGTCGCCAACTACTTATACACACACATATATATATATAAGTAGTTGGCGACCGTAGCTGAGGGTGACCAGAAGGCTCCCTTTTCAATAGCTACTACACGAAAGTGTAGGGGGGCGCTACCCCTTTCCCTGGATTGCTCCACTTTACCCTTGGTATGTACCTTATATTGCTGGGTGTTAAGCAATGAGGTATCGAGTACAATTTTTAAAGTCTTTGGTATGACACGACTTGGGATTGAACCCCGGTCTCCCGGAATATTGGCGAACACTCTACCCACTAGACCAATGAGCCGGTTTATATATATATATATATATATATATATATATATATATATACCCCGCAACAACAATTACCGACGCCGACTACGCCGATGACATAGCGATACTGGCAAATACACCTGACCAAGCCGAAACACTTCTGCATAGTTTGGAACGAGCAGCAGCAAGCATAGGCCTCCATGTTAATGCACACAAAACGGAATATATGTGCTATAACCAAACGGGGGACATCTCCACTCTAAAAGGAACCCCTCTTAAACTAGTTGACAAATTCACGTACCTAGGAAGCAGCGTCGAATCAACCGAAAAGGACATCGACACGAGGTTAACGAAAGCATGGACAGCTATCAATAGGCTATCGACTATATGGAAATCAGACCTAACCGATAAAATGAAACGCAGTTTCTTCCAGGCAGCGGTCACATCGATACTGCTATATGGATGCACTACATGGACGCTAACAAAACGGCTGGAGAAGAAACTAGATGGCAATTACACAAGAATGCTGCGTGCAATCCTGAACAAGTCCTGGCAGCAACACCCCACAAGACACCAACTGTACGGCCACCTGCCCCCTATCACGAAAACTATTCAAGTTAGGCGAACCAGACATGCAGGACATTGCTGGAGAAGCAGAGATGAACTCATAAGAGATGTACTCTCATGGATCCCCACACATGGCCGCGCAAAAGCAGGACGACCAGCACGAACGTACATTCAGCAGCTATGTGAGGATACAGGTTGTTGTCCTGAAGACTTGCCTAGGGCGATGAACGATAGGGAGGAGTGGCGAGAGAGGGTTAGGGATATCCGTGCTGCCAGCACGATATGATGATGATGATATATATATATATATATATATAATTGCCCACACTAAACTGGAAAAGAAACTTGATGAACGGGATATTTGAAGAAGTGAAACTAGTCAAATCCCAGCACTACTAAAATCGGCCAGAATACTTAGAAGAGTCCTGGAGAGCCGAGAAGACTTGCAGTTACTCTGACTTCAGTCAAAAACCGTCAGATAGAGATGGAGTGAAAAACTTGCTGAGAGTACAAAGATAATAACATTGTGCTTATGACTTTCGGCATGGTATTATGAATAGACTTTTTGTTTACTGGCATGAAAAACTCAACATATATAGAAAGGAGTTTTTTTTCTTTAATTCATGACAGATTGCAAACAAATTTCTTTTTACTCGTCTATTTCTTTGACTCTAAATTTTGCCATTCATCCAAATTGTCAGAAAGCTTCGATTCTAATCTCCAGACGCTAATTCCACCCCCATCGTCTTTTGCCTTATGACCCTACCCTATCACCTCCATTATCCGATCTCTCTCACTCTCTCTCTCTCTCTCTCTCTCTCTCTCTCTCTTTCTCTCTCTCTCTCACCACCCTGCACATTCACTGCTATGTGCGTTGTATGCCAACATCCATAATTCATGGCTGCCGACCCACAAAGGAAGGATCATCACACTTCGAGTCTTGATAAAGCATGAAAAACAGACTTGTCTATTACGAATGGAAAAGATTAAGATGGAAGTTGAAAGACACGACAATAGGACATATTTGGAATTGTTTTTCTGAAGTGAGAGCAAAGGAGAAAGTTGTATTGTGAATAGCGTTACGGTTATAGCCATAAAAATGGAATGGAAGACCCGTGTTCAAACCCTGAATGGAGCTGTCTATGTCTCTCTTTGTGCTTATGATCTTGGGGAATGCTTGACTTCATCTGTTCTCCCTCCGGCTATGGATAAATAGTAGGACAGATTGTGTTCTGTACTTTTTTTAAAGAACAAGTAACCAGACTTAAAACGCTTGAATTCATTTTGATAAATAAAAACAGTTATTTATGTATTTATATATATCCTTCCTATTCTCAAATTCTTCGAACAGTTTTAATGTTTTTGAAGTCCTATTTGAAATAACGTAGTGCTATAATTTCAAAATTTGTATCCCATCATAATAACATATGAATATGCATCCCCCACTAACATACATGTACATAACTGGGTAAATAGTAAGGAAGAATGGGTTCTTTAAATTTGGTAATGCAACCAAATTAAAAGAAGGAAACCTCTAAATTCAAGCCACCTATACTCCGATTAAAGATTGACCTTTTGTGCCATAATACTTGTGCTAATGATTAACGGAATATCAGAAAATCCTTATATAATTGATACTTGTATTAATTTTTGTCTGGTAAAAGGCTCTAACTATGAGGGACCAAGTTAGGATCGAACTCACAACCTTATGATTAGTCTGCAAGCCGAATTGTCTAACCACTGTTTCCAAGAGGGAATTTGTGATGGAACAAATGTCGAAGGAGACAAAAATAGAATAAAAAATTTGCAGAATATATGGAAAGCGAGAAAATCAAAAGCCATTCCCAGGAAAAATTACATTGTGTTACATATTGCTGGTAGCGAGTAAACACATGCAGGAACACTGTTATTCCTATCTACCTGTCTTCGAGACTGGTAGACGTCATGCTGTGTGGGAAAGAGATATATAAATTACACTAAGTGAAACATACAGTATTGCTCATGGATAATTACACCCCTACTGGTGAAATTAAAAAAACAAACTTTCTTCAAACTAAAGATTGGTTGGTTGGTTGGTTGGTTTATTTGTTTGTTTGTTTTACGGCGTATCAACCATTTTCGGGTCATTTAATGCCGAATTAAGTAATTTTGATAAAAGTTTCGAACAATTAGTTGAGTATAAGTTTAGTTTTTTTGTTTACACACAGTCAAATGTTAAAACAGTTCTATTTCAAACTTTAGCATAAATACACAATTTCAATGTAAAAAAACAATTCTATTTCAAGCAGTTCAGTTTAGCATAAGTACACAGTTTAGTTCTTTTGGATGCATAGATAGAATCCTGTCAGGTGCTACCACCCCGGGACAGAGTGGAGCTGGGAGCAACGGCAGTGAAGGAGTACTCCCCATTCCCCAAAGCTCCAGCATTATAGGAACCTCACCATCAGACTGTTTTGTGTCATATCTAGGACACTGGTTGGGTGAGGTCTTACTCCTCTGCAGAGAAGCAGTCGGTGTATTTTACAGCCCCCCACCCACCAGCCGACTGGGCAAAATATATCTGAATTTTATTATTCCCCGTAAAACATTATGCAAAAAAAGCAAATGTTATTATAGAGTGTGGAAGCAAAACTATGAATATTCTAGTATAATAATAAACGACTTTGTTATAAAACATCTTTAATTTTAATTTAAAAAATAAACAACAAAATAAGAAGATAGACGCAAAACAGTAAATTTACTCAATATGGCCACCATTTTTTTTTTTCAGTTATTGTATTACCACGCCTTCGAAACGATTTGCATTCCTTCAAAATAAATTCTACGGACGTTTTATTCCATTTCTCCTCAATAGCTGTCTTAAGTGAACCAATATTTGGATGGGAAGTTGCATTTGTAATGTTTTGTAAAACGCCCCATATCGCCTAATCAAGGGGGTTACGGTCTGGGCTTAAACCTTGTTTAATTGCTGTCCTCACAGTTTTCTCGAGGACTTTCAATTCATTAGCGTGCTTTCTTATTGATGTCGCCGTAGCGATAGCAGTTAAAAAAAATTTTTCATTTTTTGTTCAATCTTTCATTCCTCCTTAAAAACCTCATTTTCTGTAAAAAAAGAAAAAAATTTCTTTGCTTTGTATTCGTTGGACAAAGAAACTTTGACTTGGTTTCGGCGTTAAGCAAATTATAAATTCTTTGTTTCTTTTCTGTCTCACTCACATTGGGATTAATTTTAATAATAAAATAAGTGTTTGAATAATAGAGGTAATCATGAAAATTTAGATTTATCGCGTTTTTTTTTCTAAAATCGTACTTATCAGACGAAAGAAAAAATGTTTTAAAAATTATCCCATATTTTGATTCCGAACCCTGTAGATATATTCTATTACCGAACTCTACAGAATTGAAAGTCTGTTAACAAAATTAACGCTGCAACTAATCTGGAATTTAAAATGAAATAAAATATGATAATGCACGTGTATTTTTGTACTGATGTCAATTAATTTTACCAGTTATATATTTGATATTAGATTTATATATTTACATTATTAGGTATATTTTTATATTGCCAGATATATTTCCACATTATAGATGTGAAAATTTCTAAAAGTTTTAAAGATCATTTTTAGAACTTAAATAAGAATTAAGAAGTTTATTCTTTGAATACTTTTATTTTCTTGTCTATGTTTGTCGTAACTAGGCAATAGTTCAACATAATTATTTTTACAGAGTAATACCCTTGGGAAAGGTATAAACCCCCTTATCTCCCAAGTTATCGGTTAAATAGTACCACTCATCTTCTAAAAGATTGGCTTCGGTATTAAATAACACAAAAAGGCTGATATGCCATTAAATAAAGAAACTAAACATAGTTATTTTATATTTTCAGACTGTTGGTCGTAACTACGCAATATTGCTCGGTAATCATTTTACATTTTCTAGTTTTTTGTCTTAACTACCTAACAATACTTTATAACAATCTTATATTTCCATATTATCAGTCTTAACTAAGCAATAATACAATTTACTTATTTGACGTTTCCAAGTTGAAAAAATATCTATGAGCCTAATTATTAAAAGCTGATAATTATTTTAATAAGTCAACTGATTAGTTGGTTCTTTTTATTATTATTATTGTTCATTGTAAGGTACCCTTCTCAATGTGAGCCCACGTTTTAATATTAGGTACCAATAAAACAAATGACGTTAAAAACTGAATTTGAGCCATGATAGAAATTTATGCTGAGCCATACTCAAAACTTACTCTGAGCTATACTCAAAACTCTTTCTGAGTGATGCTCAAAACTTACTTTAAATTTACATACTCTTAAATTACCCATTGCCATACTTGAAACTCACACTAAGCCATACGAAATTATATTACACCTAGTAACACGGTAAGCTTCGATGTTTCAAAAACGTATCTCATGTAATTTACAACCTCTGCTTTTTAAAGTGAAAGATTGGTCTTAAAAAGTCATTTATGACACTGTATCCTTTAAAAACCCGTCTTAGGCTGACAAGCTCTCCCATTTCGCAAAAATCTTTATGTGTTATTCCCACCTTTAACTGGCAATGTGTCATACTTGACGAAATAAAAGCTACCAGAATTTTTTAAGTAGATTTTTTAAAGACATTATTAATAATAATAAAACAAATAATTTATGAATAAATAAATGCAATTAAATAAAATAAAAAATAAAACAAAACAAAACAAAAATCCGAAAAAACTGGTCGCCCGGATGTAAATGTTTCTATTATGCTGACCCTATTCTTTTTTATTTCCCCCCACCCTTTCCTCCCTGTTCCCTTTGCCCGACTCCAAGTCTACCTCTTCTGACCTAGCTTATGCAAATCAGCAACGACAAGTTCTGTGCCGAGCGAAATAAGACTGGAAAGTATTGGGTTTTAAATTTCATTCATGAATATAGACATTGTTTAAAATGTGGCACATGCAAGAGGTAAACTTGCTAAGTATTTTACCAACGTGGACGTGGTCCAGTCAAGTTCTGACCACTCCCCTCACTCCAATCACCAATGTGCTGAATCTTTTGTTTTAGCCCTTAATCCATCGCTATCATTGATTTTTGATGGGTCAGTCAAATAAAACTGCTAAAAAGTTTCATCAAGAAATGATCTTGCAAAAGTTTCTTCCTTTAAAAAAAAAATTATTATTGAATTTAATCAAACTGGATTTATAATTTTATTGTTGTTCCTTGAGAGTTTTTCACATTAGCGTTTGCTGATGGTCTTTGACTGAATTTTGAGTGACAGCAAGTTTCCTCAAGTCTCCTGGACTTTTCTCAGTATTCTGGCCGATCTCAATAACGCAATAGTTTGAATGGTCTCCACTTGTCCTGTTACTTCCAAGTCCCCTAGTCCTTGTATCAATCCTATGGTGACTGTACCAAGAGCAGTTATTACAATTGGTATAATCGTCACTTCATAATTATTTTCATAACAGTTTTAGCTGGTTGTCTCTCACTAGAGTCTGAGTGAGAACATGTCTCCTCAAGTTCTTCAGGACTCTGCTCAGTATTCTGGCTGATCTCAATAATGCAGTAGTTTGGATGGTCTCCACTCGTCCTGTTATTTCCAAGTCCTCAAGTACTTTTACCAACCCCTTGGTGACTGTACCAAGAGCACAAATTCCAATCGTCACTTTCATGCTCCACACTTTTTTTTAATTCCTTAGCAAATTACAGGTACTTATCCTTCTTTTTAATTTTTTTCAATTTTATTGCGGCTAGCCAGGACAGCAAAGTCCATAATTCCTGAAGTTCTCTTTTTTTGTTGTTGATTATTGTAAGGTCTGGTCGTCTGGATGAGATTAGGTGATTCGTTTGTATCTCAAAATACCAGTCTCATTTTCCAGGACAAGTGCTGGGTTGTGCACATCCCATTTGTTTAAAGGGTTGAATTTAAATTTCTTGCACAATTCCGTGTATCACCTTGTCTACCCAGCTGTGTCTAACCACATACTCTTTCTCTGCTAATATGCTGCATTCGCTTATTATGTGATTGATCGTTTCGTCTCTATCGCCACATAACCTAAATTCAGTTTTGTTGCGTCTTATCTATTCTTGCTTTGATATGATTGGTCCTTATAGCGTTGTTTTGTGCTACAATGAGAAGAGATTCAGTTTCTCTCGTAAAGTTTCCCTTTCACGTCAACGTTTTCTCGTGTGAGATGTCACTCGTTAGTCGCTTAAAACGTCCATAGAGTTGTTTTTCTTACCATTTTTGTTTTCTGGTTATTTCCATTTTGTTGGTCGTCGTGTTGTCAGTATTGCTTCTGGTGGTTGTAATCAGTCTTCCTCCGCGCTTTTCTATGTAATCTTCGAGTCGTTGTATCGATGCGTCAGCACTGTCTTCCATGCTAGTAAGAACTCTTCTTCTTTCTTTTCTGGACACTTACAGTCTATCAACGTGATCTCGGGGATACAATGCCTTATGCATAGTAATTTGCTTTCTTGTTCTCTGATCCATTTGTTTAAGGTCTTCTCTGGTTCACTTCAAGAATGGTCCCGAATATTTTACGAGGAGGACAGCCCAGGTATTTATCCCTTTGATAAGGTTCCTACTATATAGTTTTGTCTCTGGTAGTTTTCTGGTTCTCCAGAGATACTCTTTTTTTAAATATTTTTTTCTTTCATCGCCACTTATTTGATTGTGTCAGCTTCTAAAATTTCCAAATATTTGTAGGTTTTCTCTTCTAGCGTTCTAATTTTTTCTTAATTTGGTAGTTCTATTCATTCGGTCATATGTCGTTTCTCGTTTTTCCTTATTAAATGCATGGTACATTTTTCTATGCCAAACTCCATCTCTGTTGTAATATTACAGGAATCTGAGTTACAGCAAGTCTCCTTTAATCTCAAGGACTCTTCTCAGAATTATAGCCGATCTTAGTAAATGTGTGGCCTGGATGATCTTGATTCTTCCTCTGATTTCCAATTCTCCCAATCTTTTGTCTAAGCTTCTAGGGGCCGTTCCAAGTGCAACAACTACAGCTGGTATGACCGTCACGCTCATGTTCCGCAGTTTTTTTTTTCAGTTCTCAAGCAAAATCTAATATTTGTCTTTTTTTTTTTTTTGTTTCTCTTTTAATTCTATCCTCTGGTTGGTCGGAATGGCGAAATCCATTATATAACAAAATTCTTTTTGTTGTTTTTCTTGTTAATTTACACGAAGTCTGGTCTTCTGGCCGAGTTATAATTTTTATTATCATTGGTGGTTTTTGTTTTTTTGTTTTTTTTTTTACTGAAGTATAGTTGACAGGATTTTCAAGGAATTCTTGCTGATTTAACAGTACTGTGGTCTAAATGGTCTTCATTCTTCCTCTAAACTTTAGTTCCCTGAAGATCTTTTCCAGATAGTTCGAAGTGCTCCAGCTACATTGGGTATGACCATCACTTTCATGTTCCACTGCTTTTTCAACTCTCTGACAAGGTCCAAGTATTTGTTTACATTTTCGCTTTCTTTTTTTTTTTTTTTTACTCTACGGTCTGCTTAAACGACAAAATCAACTAATTCACAAGTTTTTTCATCATGTTAATCCATACCCAATCTGTTCTTCCGGCTGGGATTGGGTGATCCATTTGTATCAGAGAGAATTTTATGGCTCTCAATTTACTGGACATTTGTGCATATACAATGAGTTAATATCGTCAAATTTTAACCTCTTCAACAATTCTAAGTCGATCACTTTTCCTATAAAATCCTGATTTATCTTGAATTCATTTTATGTCAGCCTGTTGCATTCGCTTATGTTATTAATCCTTTCATGTCTTTCCACATAACCAACTTTTTTTTATTCTGTTTCGTATAAACAATTTTCGTTTTGATTTACGTGGTCATTATGGCATTATCTTGTGCTGCTATTGAAAATATTTTTTCTGGAGGCTTACTCCTTTTGGCCAATTTCAGGGTATCTCGTGTGTAATCTCCTTAGTTCGTTCCTTAAATATTTATACAGTTTTCTTCTTCTTCTTCTTCTTCTTCTTCTTCTTCTTCTTCTTCTTCTTCTTCTTCTTCTTCTTCTTCTTCTTCTTCTTCTTCTTCTTCTCATTGCAATCATTTTACCCCCTGCGATTTTTTCAGACCTGTTTTAACTAGTGGTCTTTCGCTGAAGTTTGGAGGGACAACAAGTATCCTCGGGTGTCCAGAACTATTCTGAATATTCTAGCTGTTCTTGACAACGTCGTGGTTTGAATAAGCACGATTTTTCCTCTGATTTCCAATTCTTCCAGTCTCCTTTCCAAGCCTTTGGTGATTATTCCAAGAGCACCAACTACACTTGGTATTACTATCATATTCCACAGCTTTTTCAGTTCTCTGGCAAGGTCTAAGTATTTGTCAATCTTTTCGCTTTCTTTCATTTTTCCTCTGTAGTCCACTATAAAAGCAAAATTTACAAGATAAGATCTTTTTTGTTAATAACTCCAGGCCTTCTTCTTCTTCTTCTTCTTCTTCTTCTTCTTCTTCTTCTTCTTCTTCTTCTTCTTTATATTATTATTATTATTATTATTATAAGCGTTTTTAAATGGCTTTTTTCACTTGACTTCGTCTTAAAGTTGTCTAACGGCTACTTTAAGCTTATCTTCGAACTTTGCCAAGGAAGACAAACGTGAAAGATATTGTCATTTGAAAGGAATAGAACGTGACAGGCTATTTCATGCGAAAAATTAACAACAAATTGACCCGAAAAATCAGTGATTGAACGTCATTTGCATATTCTGGGTGAAGAGGAAGGCAATCTAAAAATCACTGATTTCACTGGATAAGGGCCACGATTAACATTTAGGTAATTGGCGGACCGTGATTCGGTTTTCTTATGAATTTAGACCTGCTATCTTTAAAAATGACTTTCACCTTGATCGGGATTTTTTCGAGAAAAATTAACTTTAAAAGTTGGATTGAAGAGGTAGCCATAAAGTTGAATTTCAGTTTACGATATATATATACAATTATTTTCTAAACCAAAGATGTCAAGATTTGATTATTTCTAGAGGAATATTATATGATCAAAAATGTAAGTATGTCTTTCTTTCTAAAGCCTAAAGTATTGAAACAATATTTAGGGAATTTATTTTTGGAAACAGAATTTTAATTTTGTAATGAATAATACGTTATAAAATCCATTTTGGTTATATAATGTTCCTGTAGAAATAAAGATATTTCATTTATATTTGTGAAATAATACAGACTCTATTTCCTTTTAGAAGCCAATATTTAATAAATAAATAAATAAATAAATAAAATTGCAATTTTTTCTAAACCAAAGATACCAAGATTTTTATTATTTCGAATGTAATATTACACAAACAAAAGCGATGAAAATTTCTTTTTTATAACCAATTGATTGAAATTCTGCAACGAAAAAGTATTATATACTTAAGCAATTTTATTTTTGTCAACAAAGTTTCGATACAGTAGAATTTGGTGAAAAGTAATGACTAATAATATTCATTTTCATTTGATAATATTCTGTTTGATATGAAAAAAAATTGTTTCTTTGTTTATATTTGTAAAATAATACTGATTTTTTTTTCACACTTAGAAACTAAGATTTTGAAAAAATATTTTAAATTGAACATCAGCTTTTTGAATTTGAGCTTCTATCATTTTTTAAGGGAAGCTAAAAATATTTAGAATTTTGCATCCCTTGTAAACTCCCCACTCAAAAAAAGGGAGTTCTGGCTATAACCCTAAACTTCATCCGATGGTGAGTTCAGTTCTGAAGCTATAAGGAGTGTGGAGTACCCCTTTATAGCTATTACTCCTCAAACAGTCGGAATAGGAGTCTATTGTTGAGGATAAACTCCTGGTAAGAAGGGATTTAACTGATTAACTGACACAAGGTCATTTTTAGTGGGGAATCACACACAAATTGAAATTCAAGTGCAGCAAGACCAAAAATGCGTATTTCCGTCGGGATTTCCCTTTTGGTGTCCCTCAGGCACCAAGCAATAAACTCAATCCTACAAACCAGGTATAGTTTATGGGGAAGAACTCCTGAGCCAAGAGGATCAACTTTCAATTACCCATCCCGTACAAATGCCAGATGGTCCTGTCTGGTGGCAAGGGAAATAACTCCTTGTAATAATCGAATTTGCTGTGATAAAGCCTGGTCAATCAAGCCAACAGCTTTACTAACTAAACCACAGGAGCTACTGCTTTACCAAAGCCCAAATTAAACCTCTAATTCATTCCTTGTTCTCTATGTGAGGCTTAGAATATGCTAACTGTATTCTCTTCAAAGGGGTAAGACCCTCCTAAAGGGGGTGTCCTGGGTTTAACCCTTAACTGTACTAAATATAGTTAAGTAGGTACATTAGGAAAATTTTGCAATGAAAGCAAATGATGGAAAGAGCTAGCATCCAAGCTGTTCTATTCTTCGATTACACCCTCTCTGATTCAGATGAGTCATATGCATGATTTTATCAAGAAATAAATCAAAATTAAATAAAGATAAGTCTAATTTTTATATGCGTTCTTATTTAGTTTTCGTAGTTTTTCTTATTCAATACGATATTCCATTATATCAAAACTTAAATGCTTATGCTTTGAGGGTACATATTCTTGCAAAATAAATAATTCATACTAATATGGCATTAAGTATTCCGACCGAAAGCTAATATTTTCAGACTGATCTATTTTACCGACTTGCTCTGTCGGTTAGGGCTGTAGAATATACCGACTGCTTCTTTGCAGAGGGGTAAGACCCCACCAAACGAATTCTTAAACAATCTGATGGTGATGGTCCAGTAATGCTGGAGCTTTGGGGAATGCGGAGTACCCCTTCATTGCCATCCTTCCCAGGTCCCGATGTGGTAGCACCTGATAGGGTCGTATCTATGGGTCAAATAGAACTAAACTGCGTACTTATCTTAAACTGAATTGTTTGAAATAGAACTGTTTTTACATTTAACTGTTTGTAAACAAAAACTATACTTATACTAAACTGAATTGTTTGAAATTTAATTCTGCGTTAAATGACCCGAAAATGGTTGATATGCCATAAAACAACCAACCAACCAACCTATTTGACAAATAAATGAGACCCTAACATGTTTTACCACTGCGAAACAGACTGGACCCGAGTGTAATGGTAATAAAGAGCACTTCTCATTCCCCAGAGCTCGAGAATGGGAGCATTACCGTCAGATGTGGTTTAATACCCAGTAATACCCAGGGCAACCTTTTTTTTTTTGCAGGGGATACAGTCAGCATATTCTTAGTCCCGCCGATGGGTCGTAATAATTTGGGGGACATTTGACTTCATGACTTCTTTGGAAAAACTTGAAATTACACATTTTTGGAAAATACAGAAGTTTACTCTGGCTTTCTGTGTACATGACAGAAAAGTTTTCTGGAAATTGTGGTTGACTGCGTTGTTAAACCGAACGTAGTGAGTTGTTAGGATCTAGGTGAGGTTCACTATGGATTTAGGAATCTTCGTATGTTTTGATAAAGATCTCGTATCTGAGCTAGACTTTGAGAAATCAATACTGACATGGCAATCAATATTGTGTTTGATATTCAGGTATAAAGATAATGTGATTATGAAGATATTCTACATACAGTTACTTTGATCAACTTTGTTCAGTGCATGGCTAAATGCAGCTAATGACGAAAATACTGCATTAATTCTTCATGCTAACTTCTAGCCCCGTCAGCTTCTCTGCAGAGAGGTAAGACCCCCTCCAACGAGTGTTCTGGATATGACACTAAACAATCTAATGGTGAGGTTCCAGTAATGCTGGAGCTTTTGGGAATGCATTGTACCCCTTCATTACCATCACTCCCAGGTCCACACAGGCCCGGAGTGGTCGTACCTGATAGGGTCCTATCTGTGGGTTAAATACAACAAAACTGTAATTGTTTAAAACGTATTTTTTAAAATAAAATGTTTTTATATTTAACAGTGTGTAAAGAAAAAACCGCGTACTCATGTTAAACTGAATTGTTTCAAATCGAACTGCTTTGGCATTTAACTGTGTGTAAACAAAAAATTAAACTTATACTAAACTGAATTGTTTGAGACCCTTATCAAAATGACTTGATTTGGCTTTAAATGACCCGAAAAGGTTTGATACGCGGTAAAACAGAAAAAGACAACCAGCTAACCAACCATGCTCGGATTAATGCCCTTGGGAAAGGCATGAACTCCTTTATGTCCCCATCTATGGGTTAAATAGTACCCCAACAGTTCTTTTAAAATTATGGCTTTCGTACTGAATAACCAACGAAGGTTGATACGCCATTAAAATAAAGAAACCAAACCTGACAATGGGATAAATTTTATTACCACTGTTCTTCCCCAAGAATGGATTTGGTGTTAAATAACCCAATGAGGATGCTATGCTATTAAGCAAAGAAACTGAAATTATATTTGATATTTTTAATCTGAAGTAAACACTGGCTCATTGGAGATTTGAACTTGCATCGCTTGTGTTTAGGATCCTGTTTAATCGGGACTTTGCTAAACCTTGTTTATCACTTAGAATATTCAAACTATTGTCTTCATCTCCATTGTTATACTCAGAACGTTTTGGCCGATATGTTCTTCGAACTTCTTCAGGTGTATTGTGTCGAACTCGGGAGCCTAGACAGAACTTTGAACAGAACCTTTTATTCAATTACGTTAACCATGACTGGGTACAAGTGTTAAGCTATTGGGGGTTTTGTCATCTTACTTGTAGGTGGGATTAAACCTAGAACCTCTTTTCACTCAGAAGAACTTTCAGACCAAGTCTTCGGAGTGAATTTCTAAGACTTATAAACCTGATGGCTCTTACAGCCGATGAGATACTACTCACTAATATGTATGATTTTTTTTTACTTTAGCTTATATTGCAATTTTTTAAACGATTAGACTTATTTGAATTACTACATATCAATTATAGATATCACCAATGCAACAACTGGAGGTATGAACGAAGTCCCTTTAGTATTGTGGCTTATGAGCTGGACTGCGGTGTCGTTGTAAGCGAGTTCGAACTCCAGTCGCACTTTGCGTTCACTTTTGGACTAGTACTCATTGGAAAGGTATCAACTTCTTTATTCCAAGTTATAGGTTAATCAGTACCCCAGATGTTTTTCATGGCTTTGGCATCAAATAACCCATAAAGGTTGATATGCCGTTTAAAAAGAAACCAACCAGCCAACCAACAAAAAGGAGATATAAACCAACTAATTGCAGATTTAGTCATATAGTTCTATTCATCCTTTAACGATTTTTACTTCACGTAATATTATTGGTTTACATTTTGTTGTAGTCAAAGAAATGATATTAATCATACTTTCACTCACCTGAAGTCAGGATTGAACCTACAACCTCCAGTAATACAAGAATACTTGGCACTTATACCCGGTTATGGTGAACGGAATCATCATAAGTGACCACCGCAGATTAAATAAAGGGTGTGGTTCAAAGTTCCCTGTAGGCTCCCGTGTTCGACAAACACCTGAAAAAGGCCAGAGGACATATCGGCCGAAACGTTGTGAATATAACAATAAAGATGAAGACAATAGTCCGAAAACCCTGGATTATAAAAATCACCAAGCTTCGTAATTGTCTTTAATTGGAATCATTTTGAGATGAGGCTTCTTAATCTGAGGCTTCTTAATCTGAGAATTAATTTTTTATTTATTGCAGACTTTTTGTCCTCATCTTGGTAGTTTTTGTGTTGTTTCTTCTTTCACTACATTTCGGCCAAATTTCACCTCTGGCCTTCTTCAGGTGATTTACCGCGACCTCGGATAGGAATGCTGAGTCTTGTAACCGTATCCCCAGTAATTACTGCTTTCCGGGGTTGTTCTCTATCGCACCACGTTTTTGACCAAGTAAACCTCTGGCTCTTAGGTAGGATTTGAAACCGCTATCTTCTGACAATGCTCACCTGGAACCGTAGAGACTCAACACCTCTATCCTCTGCGCCACGGGCCCCGAAGGGCGAGAAATGATTGATTTTTGGGTCTTATAAATCCAATTATTTGTTCCCCTTATCTGTTCTTCCATAGTCGGGTCCGAACCGAATTTGTAATTGTCTTTAATTGGAATCATTTTGAGATGAGGCTTCTTAATCTGAAAAGTGAAAGAAGAAACAAACACAAAAACTACCAAGATGAGGACAAAAAGTCCGCAATAAATAAAAAATTAATACTCAGATTAAGAAGCCTCATCTCAAAATGATTCCAATTAATTTGGCCGAAACGTAGTGAAAGAAGAAACAACACAAAAACTACCAAGATGAAGACAAAAAGTCCGCAATAAATAAAAAATTAATTCTCACCAAGCTTCGTCTCAGAAATTCAGACAGCTAAATGGTTTTAAATTCTCTGAGAGTTGCTTCATTGGAGTTATAATCAACGTGCCGGACTGTGATATCATAGTAAGCAAGTTCGAACCCTTTTTATGCTATTACGTTCTCTTTCGGACTGATACACTCGGGAAAGGCATGAACTCACTATTGGTTCAATAGTATCACGACTGTTCTTCAAGGATGGCTTTGACCACGAAGTAACCACACAAAAATATAGATGCTCTAAATTTCATAGATCAAACATTGTTGGTATTTATTTTTGGCTAGTTCATCTTACTTTTTTTTTGTATTTAGCGCAACTATAAGTTCGTTTTTATATTCTATGAAGGTTCAGCAGATCGTTTGATTCAGCGATAAACGTACATTTTCAGTAGTATTTATTATTCCATCATTCATCATTCACAACTTCTCTGAACCAGACTGCATCTTACTGATATAACTGTTTCCAATATATATATATATATATATATATATATATAAGTGCAAATTCAAAGAACATCCAGTGAAACATGGAAAATATGATCACAATTAAACATTGACAATTGAATAGAATTTCGGCATTAAATAACCTATAAGGAGTTGATATGCCTTCAAAAAAAAGAATAAACGAAACTACAAATGCGTTAACAAGGTATGACGCATAACCCCTTACCAAAATAAGAATTTTAGAAGTACTTTGACTAATACAAAACTCGCTGTAATGTTGAATGCCAAGGGAAGTAATTTGAAGAAATTTTTCCGTCTTTTTATTGTGCATTGCTGCCGAGATAAAACCAGCATCCATTCCGATACTTTTTATCAACCAAACTCGTATTACCGTTTGTTTACGAGCAATATCTACAAAAAATAATGTTAACTATATATATATATATATATATATATATATATATATCATCAAGTTGTGCTAATAGCACGTAGTTCCCTATCCCACTGTCTGTATCTATCGTTTATCGCTCCTGGCACCCAGTGTCCACACAAAGCGGGCGTACGTAAGTCTTTGCTGGTTCGTCAACATTTGATAAACTTTACTTGGATCGAAGGTTTTTTATACTTTTCAACGCGCGCTCACTCACGAGAGAGAGAGAGAGAGAGAGAGAGAGAGAGAGAGAGAGGAGGGATCAAAGTAGAAATGTGAAACGTGTGTGTTTTATATGTCTTGATAGATAGATAGATAGATATTAACATAAATATATACGTGTATAGAGTATATCAACTGCAGATACAGGATGAAGATCTGCCGGGACCGATGGATGATAGGGATGGATGAAGAGAGAGAGTCAGGGAAATTTGTGCTGTCAGGGCGACTAGATGATGATGATAAAATATGTGTGCTAACGATATGCATATTGTATATATGTTAAAGTCGTTAAAATGAAAAAAGCGGGGGTGTATATCTCCCTCTAACCAGTTCGTGATAAAGCAGAATTAATGTCCGTATAGAGCGACAAGGAGACGCCTGCGGATGCTTGTTTACTGCGCATGCTCTTTTGCTGCGCATGTCCGCTGTTCTGCGTCTAGTATATGTTAATTTTCAAAAAATAAAGTTAAAGAGTGTATGAGCCAATTGAAATTATCAAATATCTTCGTTTATTTAAAATAAAAATCGAACTTAATCTGACGGACTTTAGTTAATGTAAGCACTGACTCTAGTTTACACATTGCATTGGTATAAAAATGTATAAAACATTTTAATTTTTCCACGTTAACTAAACGATACAGGTAGTTTTGGTGTTACCTAAGTAATCTTCAAATTAAAGAAAATATGAAGAGAGAGAGAGAGAGAGAGAGAGAGAGAGAGAGAGAGAGATAGAGATAGAGAGAAGGGGAGAGGGTAGGCAAAAATATAACGAAGCGGTTACTTATCAAGTCTGAAATTAATTCGCTTGGCCGACTTTCTTTGACGCCTACTGCATAAAATATCGCTGAAAATTTTAACATATTCCGCACACATTTAGAAACTCGATAGGAACTTAATAAACAATATAGACATCTATTTTAATGCATGATGGGAAATTAGTGACTCTTCAAATTGAAAATGCGTATTTTTGTTAAACATTTTCAAAAAAATAAAGATTGACTTGTTTCTCGACGTTGAGAAAGTTCCGATTTGTTTGGTTTAGCGTACTCCACCTAAGAAATAAGGGGAGGGGGTCCTCGTGGTGTAGTGGTAAACGTACTGAAGTTTGGCCACAAAGAAAGCAAGTTCGAATTCCAGTCGCAGTCTTACGTTTATTTTCGGATTAATTCCTTTGCGAAAGGTATGAACCATCTTATCATCGCAGTTATGAATTAAATTGTATCACTGCTGTTTTTCTTCAGGGATGTCTTTGGCATTAAATAAAACACGAAGGTTGGTATGCCGAATCCAAGAAATCGTTATTAAAAGCATTGACATAAATATTACTGCTTCCATGCGTTATAACTCTATTAAAAAAAAGAACACCTTCACGCAGAGAGAGAGAGAGAGAGAGAGAGAGAGAGAGAGAGTTGTATTAAAAGTAAAAATTATACTTTCTAAAAAAATACCTAAAAGGCTTATTACATATCAAAGTTAGAATTAGTGACTTCTAGGCCATTGACCTAATCAGTAGAGTGTTCGCCAATGGTCCAGGAGACTGGGGTTCAATCCTAGGTCGAGTCAGACCAAAGACTTTAAAAAATGGTACCTGATGCCGCCTTGCTTAACACTCAGCATTATCTGGTAAGCACCAAGGGTAAAGTGCAGCAATCTAGGGAAGGAGTAGCGCCCTCCCCAACACCTTGGTGTAGTAGCTATTGAAGAAGGAGCCTTCGGGTAACCCTCGACTAAGGTCACCTCGCCAACAACAACTCTTATAATAATGAAAACAATTATAATAACGCCATAATAGCCAATTATGTTAAAGCAAAAATAGATAAAACAACAAAATAGCAAATGTTGCCCAGTTGGCTGGGGATGTAGAATAAACCGATTGCACCTCTGCAGGGAAGTAAACCCCCCGTACAAGTGGCCCAGTCGGTTGGGGCTGCAGAATATACGGACTGCGTCTCAGCAGAGACATAAAACTCCCCCAACGAGTGTCCTGTATATGACATTAAACAATCTGACAGTGAGGATCCAGTAATGCCGGCACTTTGGGAATGCGGTGTACCCCTTCATTGGCATCGCTCCCAGGTCAACTCTGGCCCGGAGTGGTAGCACCTGAAAGGGTCCTATCTATTGGTCAAATACAACTAAACTGCGTACTTATGCTAAACTGAATAACTTGAAATAGAACTGTTTATATGTATAAAAGTGGATTTAGCATTAAATACCAACAATGGTTGATGCACCATAAACAACAAAAAAGAAAGAAAAAAACAAACAACTCAGTGAAATACTATCAGCTAAAGCTGTTGGATAAAACTCTTAAATAATAATAATAATAATAATAATAATAATAATAATAATAATAATAATAATAATAATAATAACAACAGATCACCTTATCTCGGCCAGAAGATCTGACCTAATGATCAACAAAAAAAAAAAAAAAAGAATTTGCAAAATTGTTGACTCTGCTGTCCTGGCTGACCACAGAATAAAACTGAAAGAATGTAAAGAAAAGGATTAGTACCTTGACCTTGCTAGGGAATTATAAAAAACTATGGAACATAAAGGTGACAATTATACCAATTGTGATAGGTGCTTTTGGTACAGTAACTAAAGGATTATTAAAGGCACTGGAGGGCGTGGAAGTGGGCAAACGAGTGGAGACCATCCAAACTACAGCATTGTTGAGAACGGCCAGAATACTGAGAAGAGTCCTGGAGAATTGAGGAGACTTGCTCCAGTCAAAGACCATCAGCTAAAACTGATGTGAAAAGCTCTCATTGAGTAAATAATAATAATAATAATAACCTGAATGTGGCTAAGAAAGGAAAAAGCCAAGAGAGAAAACGAATTTCTTTTAATGGCAACACCAAAAATGGCATAAGGACGAATTATATCAAAGCGAAAATTAATTATACGCCACTGAATAGCAGGTGTTGTTTATGTGGAGACAGATGAAACTGTGAATCCCCTCATTAGAGAATGAAGCAAAATGTCACAAAAGGAATACAAGACTAGATATGTTTGGGTGGGAAAGATGATCCACTGAGAATTGCGCAAGTGATTAAAATTTGACCATGTTTACAAATGGTATATGCACAAACCAGAATCTGTCGTAAAAAATAAGACGCATAAAATTATCTTTAACAGAAACAGATCATTTAATCCCGAACAGAAGAATAGACATAGTATTAATGTTCCAGAAAAAAATGAATTTGTAAGAATTTTACCGTTCGAGATGACTGAATAAAAATATAAGAAAGCGAAAAGAGAAACAAATACCTTGATTTTACAAAAGAACAAAAAAAGAAACGGAGTAACATGAAAGTGATTGTGTTATCAATTGTAGTTGATGCGATTAGAACCCTGCAAAAAAGTCTGGGGAAACAGGAAATCAGAGGGACAATCGGAGCCATCCAGACCACAGCAGTGTTAATATCAGCAAGAATACTTAGAAGAGTCCTGGAGACTTGCTCTCACTCAGACTTCAATTAAAATAAATAACAGTGCTCCATGGAAATTTTTTTTAAACGTATGTGTGCTTCCACTTACATACATGCCTACGTGCACATGTGTGTGTGTGTGTGTGTGTGTGTGTGTGTGTGTGTGTGTGTGTGTGTGTGCATATACATACATATATATCTATTAAAGTAAGTTTTATTAAAGATGATGGAACACTTTATTATTTTAATTGGAACTTTTCAAGTCTTCTTTTTATTTTTCCTGTATCGGGATCTAGTTGATAAAGGAATTGCCCCTTATCTTCTGCCCAAGCGCTTTCGACTATACTTTTGGTTGTCATCAGGGGTGGTGTTAATATATATATATATATATATATATATATTATTTAGATACCGAGTCAACAGCAGTTTGTCCGATGATGGCCAAAGCAAGAACGTGACCGTCACCACAACCTTTAAGTCTATATTCATACCATCCTAACTTAGATCTACACATCTACATCTGCTATATCATCAATATAAAGCACCCTATATATATATATAGAGAGAGAGAGACAGAGAGAGAGAAAGAGAGAAGGGTAAAAAAGGTATTTAAAGATGAGTTTATCAATGCTTGAGTTTTTTTTTTTAACTATAAATAAATTCATCCCCTGAATACCTTGTTTTTTTATATTTTTATTTTTACATGTTGCCGGATTCCTTTCCATTTTAATCTGGAAATTTACCGAGCGTATCTTATATCTCGCAGAACATTTTATGCATCTCTTGATATCATTTCACCAAAAAATAAAGAATATACATTTTGGGGCATATTCTTTCGTTAATGAAATTCTTCCAAATCTTAATTTTCTCGGTTTTCTAAACGGCAATTCGTGTCCTCCTACGCTCTCTTAATCTGTCTGTCTGTCAGCTGTCTGTCTGTCTGCCTCTCTCTCTCTCTCTCTCTCTCTCTCTATATATATATATATATATATATATATATATATATATATATATATATATATGATTGAAAAATATTTAACCCGTAGATATTTTGTGTAACGGCTTCGAAAAATCATTGATGCATGCTTATGTTTAGCAGCAACAAAACAGGAGATTTTAGACCAAACTAATCGATAAGTTCAATCAATTGTATATTAACCTATATTCTTTAATAAGAATCCATCGCTGAAAATCTTGAGTTCTTACTTGCATCTTGAATCCCGAAACGACGCCATCTTGTCTCTTCAAAATACCTTTAAGGCCTAATTTAAGGTTCAGTATAAAATATAAATAGTATACAAAAACATTAATTTCTTGGAAACTATAAGTCTCTCTCTCTCTCTATCTATCTATCTATCTATCTATCTATCTCGCGAGCTAGCTAGCAAGCTCTTGACTATTTTACCGCCCGTTGAAGTCAGGTGGGAGCAACCGAAAAACGCCTTTAGTATAAATAAACAAAAAGTTTCGGTCGGCCATAATAAATGCTTGATGTTCAAAAAAATAGAAACGAAAACAAAATACAGAAAAAGTGAAGTGCTTATTGATTTTCGTAACGAGACTGTTTGCATAAAGAAAGTGCGCAGAAGGGCTTTTTTTTTCTTGAAAAAGCCAACAAAATATATAGATGATACAGTACGTTTCCGTTCTCAGTAGGACGTCATTTTTTCGTAGTTGCTTTGCTTTAAAAAACATCAGAAGTGCTAGGAAATATGTTACAACGGCCGATTATTAGTGTTTTCATCTTGGTTGTAATTATCATTGTCACAACGTTTCAGCTGTTGTCTTTTCAGGAGTCTCTTATAGTGAGTTATCGGGGAATTTCAAATTGAATCCTTTCTTCTAGTTATTCCATCAATGCTAAGAGAAAATGCATCGTTTAATTTGTCCTTGATGTGTTACTTCTCGCTTTCACTGAACCTGATGAGATGACGTATATAAACTCATCTACTCAGGTTCCCGACGTTGGGACTGATCTCACGACTAGTAAGTTACGAGATAAACTTTAATTCTTATTTCCACTGCAGCGGCCCAGCAATATTTCTTAAACACTCAGAAAAAAATTTCTTGGCAGAATTTTTTTTACTTTGTGATGATAAATATCTATACTAAGGTTTACTTAGAATGGCATGAGACAAGATATATATGGTGCTCAATGTTGAGAATCAAACTCACTAAGAATTTTCTGTCTGAGGCGATCTAGTTTTGGTGATAAGTAGTTTAGAAGTGATGCTTTTGTTTTATTTTTCTGTATTTTGTTTTTTGCTGAAACTAATACAACAGTCATTTTTAGATTTGACAAAACCTCAAGAATTTCTTTTGTTTGCAGTATCGCTGTCATATGATTATGTTTTACTTGTGTATTATATCACGAGTGTTAGTATCTGTCTATATTTCTGAGATGAAGTCAAATATTCTAGCCGTGTATCCGGAGGTTGTGAGTTTAATTCCTGGTCCCAGTTTCAGTAAGTTTGAAAAAAACAAAAAGCGGCTGATGCAAGATACACCCCAAGGCATGGACGGGTGCATTAGAACAGTCTACCCCAATGATTCAAATTAAGGGTTAAGTTCGAAATTCCCGGGGAAGTTACCGAATACAACAAAAAGCATCTGAAGAAGGCAGGGTTAGCCGGAAAGTACTGCGACCGAGACGTTGTAAGTAACCAAGCATTCGTTATGAATATATTTCTTCTGCTTTCTGCAGCATTTTGGGGGTCTCAAAAGTTCTCTGAGAAAAGTTGTGGAAATAAAGAGGTTCTTCGGATGAGCTGGAAAAAAGTGCAATCTTTGGTTCCTATTGATATTAGGCTATGGGCCTGAGGCTTAAAATGGGCTGTTTTTTTTTTTAATTTTTTTTTTAGTTCTATTGACATTTTATTCATATGAGAAAATTTCAACTGTTTCTGGAAGTATTTTTCGTGCTAATTTCAAATCTGAAGATATCTCAGCTGTAAGTGTCCCCACTGCTTCAGAAAAAGAAAGATAATGCAGGGTGTAAAATTCACCGAAAAAGTCAATTTAAATGGTTTACTTTTAGTAAAATGAAGCTTAAAGAAACTGTTTAACACATTTAAGTGTAATAACAAGAGACAGATATGTCTATATTCTTGTATCATGTGTTAATTTCCTTAATCAGGGATTTTCTGCAAATAAAATGAGCCATGTAAAACCTATAACAAAGAAAACGTTACTTTTCATACCTGTATCAGTTTCTCAAATTGCAAATACCCTCATGAAAACACTAATTTATATTCATTTGACAAAGAAAATGAAAAGCATTTACGCATGTTTCCAAACCGTGTGCCTCCCAAAAGTTATTCACGGAAGAATTGTTTTCAAATACTTGTGTTGATTAAATTCCTTTCCTTTTTTTACATCCATTTACTTTTTGGTGTAATTTTGTCACACACATATCGACCGATACAAAAATATTCATGTTTAGACTAACTTGGACTCTATATAAAAGAATAATGCAAATAGGTTGCGTTTTTTTTGTTTTTTTTTTTTTCAGTTATTTTGTTGAGAAAATTGTTATCTTTGAACGTAATATTTTGAAAAGAAAAGAAAATATGATTCATTGTCCTCTAATTCTACGAGCTCATCTTTAGAAATATTATTCATCCTCTGAGGAATTAAAATCTTCCATATCATTATATTGCTACTTGGCCAGATGTTATGCTTATAAGTTCTTTTTCGTAATATGTAAATGGATTTTGCAGCGACTCAATTGTATGCATAACATTTTAAATGTCTGCTTCATCCTTCTCATATCGGGACTTACAAAGGTCTTTTTTCGTATGGCAGCCCTCAGCTTTTCAAATCATTTCAGTGCAGCTTCTAGAAATTTCTTCACGTTGGTTGAATGATAAAATCCAACGATGAACAGCATTCGCATTATTAGAGAATCCAATCTGCTCATCTCTGGTCTTGCAATCTTTATTCATGGTCTGTCCAATTGTCTGGTCCATTGATGTCAGACTGAAAAAGCACTGGTTTTGTTGCTGAAGGATAAAATCCCCAGCAGCAAGATGCGCTGCTTTTGAAGGGTATGTATCTAGAACAGCAAGCAACTCATAAATATACACCTGGAGATACCTGGCAGAGTTCAAAAGATCATATGAAAAATACATGTATCGTACAAAAATGTTGTATATTCATTTTTTGAATTCAAGGGAGATAACTACATCCCTGCGAGCATATTATTTACTAAGTTATTAATTCCCTTACTTAATTTTTACGGTCAAAATTATTGATAAAAAAAGTATCTAAAATGTAGATCATAAAATAAAGCACAATTTTCACTAGGAGATAAACTGAGATTTAGACTCTACTACATTCAGACTCTTGAAAACAAGTAAAAAATTTTCATATAAATTTTATATCTACGAAACTAAACGAAAATCAGGTCTGGCCCATAGCCTATATATTGAAAAGCTTGAGCCGCCCTCATCTAAAAGGGCAAGGGTCAAGTTTATTGTTTGCGGCACCTCCCATGGGGCTAATGCGGGTGGAGAGCAATCTATTTCTAGCATTTCACTCGATCGTGCATTCTTGATTGGGAGGGGTGTCCTCCTAAAAAATTCACCTTGAATCATACCCTGCACGTGGCTGAGGGGTGCAGTAAATACCGAAATTCTCAATGTCAGGAAAAGAATAACAGACCCATGATTCAAAAACCTGACTATTTTGCCATATTTTTAAAAATATGTAAGATGATTTTTTTTTAATTCAAAATTATTTTTAGGATGTAAATTTTCAGTCCAAGTCATTCTGCAAAAGGGGGTGAAGTGACGAACTGTGTCCAACTTAGATGTGCTGTTTGGTTTTTGTTGTTTAATGGCATTTCACCGTTCGTGGGTTATTTAATGCTAAAGCTACCCTTTTAGAAAAACAGTAGTGGTACTGTTTAACGTATAGCTGGTGAGATAAGGAGGTTGAATCTTTTCCAAGTCTGAAGGGGAACATAATTGCGTGATTGGAGTTTGAACTCGCTTATTACGTTGTAATAGTCCAGCACGTTAGCTATTACAACACGGGGATTCCTCCTTAGAAGTGCCAGCCTAGCCGGCTAGGGCTGAAGAATACACGAACTGCATCTCTGTAGAGGGGTAAGGCCATTTCTACAACAAGTGTCCTGGATATGACACTAAACAATCAGATGGTGAGGCTCCAGTAATACTTGAGTTTTGGGAAATGCGGAGTACCCCTTCATTGGCATTGCTCCCTTGTCCACTCTAACCTGGAGTGGTAGCACCTGATAAGGTCATATCTATGGGTCAAAAACAACTGTTTGACATTTAAAATAAGTGCAAACAAATGACTTATGCTAAATTGAATTGTTAGAAGTAGAATTGTTTGATCATTTAACCGTGTGAATATAAATCATTGATGTTTAATTGAATTGTTAGTGATACTTTGACTTATGCTAAATTGATAGAAATAAAACAGATCCTTCAACAGTGTATATCTACAAAATGTGTTTATTAATCATATATTTAACATGTATGTAAAAACAGGAATTGGCATTAAAAAAACAATTATGGTTGATATGCCATAAAAGTAAACCAAACTTTAGAAGTGAGTATGTATTAGCATGTGTGTGTGTGTGTGAGAGAGAGAGAGAGAGAGAGAGATGTAAAGGTGAATAGATTTCATGATTGGGCTGTTGGATAGACATATCGAGTAATTCTCCTTGTTGGCATTACTCTACAGCCAGCATTTATTTCTTCGATAAGTACATGCAACTGGTTCTATGCCTTTCATGGTACCCATTGTAAAGAACTGTCATAATCTATTCATCTCTGTAGAAATGAATTAAACACAGCGAAATGCGAACAAGTACAATGAATATATATACCCCCGCAAAAAAAAAAAAAAACCAACGAGAAATATGTAATCGTTAGCATAGGTTGAATTATGTCTGTTGTATAGCCGTAATACAAATATAAGCGCAAACATAATCAAACATAATTTACGAACTTCAATGAACAAACAATCTTCTTTATAAAAATATGTATCTCTCACACTTTATTCTCGAAAGGGTTGATGTTTCTGTGGTGTGTGAGAAATGTGTGGAGACAGGAACAGACTGCTATATTGACCCAAGTTCTTCTCTGACCATAGCATGCTATGTTATCTTCAAGAAACCACTTAGGACTTCTTCTGCTGGGGCTGCTCAACCGGAGGTCGCTGAAGGCAACAGCCCTCAGCGGGACGTTCAGTCGGCAAGCTGGCTGACCTTTCTGTCACCAACTGACTCAACGGCCGCCGGCATCTGTCTATATTCTTTCATAATGCCCACTTGCTTCCGCTTCTTCTTCCGCTTATTTACACAGATGCATCTCTGATTGACGGCTCGGTCAAGGGTCAATATAAAACATGTCTATCTTTAGCAATCTTGATCAAGTCCTGGCGGCAACACCCAACAAGACACCAACTGTACGGCCACTTGCATCCCATCACGAAAACTATTCAAGTTAGACGAACCAGACATGCAGGACACTGCTGGAGAAGCAGGGACGAACTCATAAGAGATGTAGTCTTATGGACCCCCACAAATGGCCGTGCGAAAGCAGGACGACCAGCACGAACATAGATTCAGCAGCTATGTGAGGATACGGGATGTTGTCCTGAAGACCTGCCTAGGGAGATGAACGATAGGGAGGAGTGGCGAGAGAGGGTCAGGGATATCCGTGCTACCAGCGCGACATGATGATGATGATGATGATGATGATCTTTAAAATGATGCAAGCTTAAAAGATAAGGGTATACAGTCATTTCTAATCAACAATTTTGCCACTACGAATTGGAAATTCGTTGCCTCAGAGCAGAGGTTTTCAACCATTTTTCCTTCATGGCCCCCCATTTAGTGATTTTCTGTGTGGTTCTCCTCCTCGTCGTTTCGGTCCTGTCAGCTTAGGACGTAGAATACTCCGACTGCATTTCTGCCGAGGAGTAAGAAATCCACCTTCCAACGAAGGTCCTTAGTAACATACTAAATCATATAATGGTGAGGCTCCAGTTCTGAATCTTTGGGGAATGTGGAGTATCCTTTCATTGCCATTAATCCCTGGTCTACTTTGACCTGGAGTGGTAGTACCTGTTATGGTTCCACCTATTGGTCAAATTTAATCATTTACTATACTTGTAACCATTTAACTATGTGCAAGCAAATGGCTAATGTCAGATCGAAATATTGGCCTTAGATAGCCATACTTGAAACCATTTAACTATGTGCAAGCAAATGGTTAATGTCAAATCGAAATATTGGCAATCGATAGTCATACTTGAAATCATGTAACTAAGTGCAAACGAATTGATGATGTTGAACAGAATTATTAGTGTTAGATAGGAATTCTTAAAACCACTTAATGTTCTGGGTATGAATTTAAATGGCATCTGATGGTGAATCTTCAGTTTACCATTACTCTCAGGTCCACTCTGACCCGGAGTGATAGCACCTAATAGGGTACCATCTATGACTTAAATTGAACTGTTCAATCTTTTACTAAGGATTATCAAAATTAGATAGGATTATTAGTGTTAAACAGTAATATTTGAAACCATTTACCTGTGTGCAAACAAATCAACTGTGGCTTGTTTTAAAATAATTTTATCTGCGGACTATTTTCTTTCAAATCATATCAATAATAGACATGTATAAATAGGATTTGATATGCCATAAAACCCATCCAACCAAATCCTAGCCGTTTGCTTTCACAAAAAGCACATTTTATGATAATTACCTAGTGGGTAGAGAGTTCGCCAACGGTCTGGGAGACCTGGGTTCAATCCCAAGTCGCGTCATACCAAAGACTATAAAAATGGTACTTGATACCCCCTTGCTTAACACTCAGCAATAAAAGGTACGTATCAAGGGTTAAAGTGGAGCAATCCAGGGAAAGGAGTAGCGCCCTCCTCTACACCTCGGTGTAGTAGCTATCGAAAAGGAAGCCTTCTGGTCGCCCTCGACTACGATCACCAACTTTACTTATTTCTCCTTATAAAATTTAAAATTGCATGTTTTAAAAACTAAACCAATTAAATAAAATAAACTTTTATGTCGGCAAAAATATTGCTGCGCATAAATACACTGTTGTATATCACTTGTAATAGAAACTAGAAGTACCATTTCGGCCATTTTCGCTAAACAGGAAGTACCATTTTTGTCATTGATCTTGGGGACGGGAGTATCATTTGCTCCATGTTTGACTTGTTTTCATGAAAAATCGAAAATAGTTACTCTACCAAATGGAACTGGTGATGTCGTTTCTTCGTTATATATTCGTTAAAGAAACGTGCAACATTTTGGCAACGGGCTATTTTTTTACTGAAATATGTAAAATTAAGACGTTTGAATGAATTCTGCATTGAATTTTGTCATACCTGGATCCCGAAACAAACTCCAAATGCAAAGCAATTCTACTGAGTGTAATCGGAGAGAAGACTTACAGAATCTTGTAAGATTTAGGTGCACTCCCAAAAGCCAAGTAAGAAGTTTTTGAGGAATTTAAGCATTTGTTGCTCGAGCATTTCAAGCCCAAACACCTCAAAGTTGTCAAAAGTCACTGGTTTTATAATGCAAAACAAGAGTGGGACTGTTTCTTATATCTTTGTTTGCCTTAAACATTTATCATCGACATCTCTATATGATTTGTTCTAATAAAAAGGCATAAGTGGTTATTCTGCCAATTCAGTTACAACTGGAACCTGTGTTTTCGTTCGAAATTCATCCAACCTCCTACCTTGTAGGATTTGATTCAAGCTCATTTTATTATCGGGTGCCTATGCGCTGCTGTCACCAAAAGAAATGCTCAATCTTGTCAGCATTCAGCATTTAGGGGGTGCCTCAGACGACAAGCGATGATCTCAGGCCTGCTAAGGTTAAGGCCCCTGGGATCAAGCAGTTGGAACGCCTGGTGGACCCCGGAAAACCTTGGAGGAATTAACCTCTGTGGTCGTTTATTCATTAATATTCATTATGGCAACGTTGCAACATGCAAGCACCAATTTAAAAGTTCTGTAAAATAAAAGAAGAAATATAAATAAAGTTTTGCAAAATAAAAAAATTTAAAATAGTTCTGAAAAAAAAAAAAATGGAATAAAGCTCTGCAAAATAAAATGGAAAATAAAAATAACGTTTTGCAAAAGTTATAAAAAAATAAAGTTCAGGAAAAAAAAAAAAATTAAATAGCTCTGCAAAAAAAAAAAAAAAATTAAAAAAAAAAAGAATAGAAATAAAGTTCTATAAAATCAAAAAAAATAAAGTTCTGCAAAGTAAAAAAAATAAAATAAAATAAAGTTTAACAAAATAAAATAAAAACATTTAGAAAAATTTAAAAATTCAGCAAATTAAAAAAAAACAGAGATAAAAATAAAGTTCTGTAAAAAGAAAAAAAATCTTAAAAGTTCTGCAAAATAAAAAATAAAAAATAAAAAAATAAAAAAAAAGTACTGCAAAATAAAATAAAAATCTGCTCATGAATTTGACTTTAATATACATTCGTGACATTAGAGACACTTGAAAATTATTTCATAAACGTGGTTAATGCAAGAAGAGAAAATCGTTATCATTTATTATATCTTTAATGTGACCCTTGTGCCTTACATTCATCTACAAGCTTTTCAATATCTGGCTCAAATGTTGTCAGTGATGGATAAAGATTACCTTTTCTTATAATACCAAGTGGGTGATGAGTTTTTGATTGCAAATTTGAAACACGGCTAAAACCAGCTTCAACAAAATAGGATATGGAGAAAATGATATATCAGGCTGGAACAAATGAACTGTCTTAGATAACAATGAATGTTATAGACTTTTATTAAAGTATTGCCTACTTGTCATTGTTTGAGTTGGTTGATTGGTTGGGTTTTACGGCTTATCAAACCTTGACGGTTATTTAATGCCAAATCATGTTTATACATATATATTAAATTTATATGATTTAGAAAGCGATAATTTGTTAGTAACAATCTTTTCCTGGGCCAGGATCCATTTGTTTGCTTTCAAGTATTGCTAACACTGATAATTCTATCGTACACCGTTAAATCTGATCAAAAGAATTGGTCATTCTTAAAAAGGACTACGCATGAAGATGGACCAAAGAACAAGGAAACTGATGATGTACAAGGCTTTATACCTGAGGAATGACATCGACAGATTTTTTAAGAAAAAGAGGAAGAGGATTAATCAACCTTGAGGATTGCAACGATTTGAGAACCCGAAAAATATACAAAAAAATAAAAAATAAATAAAAATAAAGAAAGTGATTTGAGTAATATCAACAGAAATAACTTAAGGACAAACAGAAAAACAACAATGAAAAATTAAGAAAACAATGGGAAGAAAGACAACTGTATGGGTACTTCAAGCGACAAAACAATGGAAATTGCTGACAAGACGATATTGATATGGCAGAGTAAGAAGGCTGTTCAATGACCTTTCAGTCGCTTTAGCGATTGGTACCCTGCGAGTTTACGATCCTCAACCCGCCAAATGACGAAACCTCGGCCTGTTGTCGATTTAATCAAATTACCCTCCAGAGAACGTAGCATTCCTAATAAGAAACTCGTTACTTCGGAAGGAAAAGTCTTTTTAACCCCACCATATTTATCGACATTTTTTTTATTGACACCTTGGATAGTCCAATCAACTCCCAGGGATCGATATCGATGTAGCCTGGTATGCACAGGGTACCGAGGCACGACGAGATAAGCCAGTGACCGAAAGAAAAACGAGTTAATAGAATTCAACATCTCTTCCAGTGAGCTATCTCTAACATGATACGCTTGATCTAAAACTTTTGGACCGGTTTTGCAGAAATTAACATGTAAAGTGTCGTTTACCCGCAGCAGAAGTTGGGTGGGGTGTTCAATGGATCCCAATATATATATATATATATATATATATATATATAACAGTGTTAAGAAAGCGCTCTTGGTGTAACGGTTATCGTCTAATGAAATAGACATAGTAACCAGAGTTCAAATTCCTAACGAGACTGTTTGTATTTAACATAGCGCTAGTACCCTTGTGAAATGTATGAATCCAACTGTTCTCTTTCCAGGTATGGATAAATAGTAGGGTAGACTGGACTCTTTAACTTTGTTATGGCAACCAGTCAAGGAGAAGGAAACTCTGAATTCAAATCTGTTAAGCAGCTAAAATGCATATATGTCGCGGAGTTTATGATTAGGTAAATTTTTCTTTGTGGCTGTGGTTCGAGGAAAGAAGCGTTCGCTGTGAACGGAGAACGAAGAATGAAGCAAAGACACTAGAAGAATCCTTTTCCTCGAAGAACGAATAAGCAAACCATGTGTTGGCTGTTGTTCATTTCTTCCTGCTTTTCCAGCCTCAGAGAGGGGTTCTAACAAATAGTTTCGTTGTGCTTTTTACACTCCATACGAGGATTAGACCTCACTGACATAGGATTCACCGGCGACTACACAACATCGACCTCACTGCCGATCTAGGATTAAAGTTGTGAATTCAAGTTTTCGGGAAAGAGACCTATCTCTGTTGAAAGATTTTTAAAAAAATAACCTTATTGTGCTGACAATTTAAAAAAACTGAAAAAGTTATAACTTTTCTTGACCATCGGTCAACGAAAGTAGTTTTCGTTTTTGGATTAGTTTAATAGATTTTAACGGTATCTAAACTCGTCTAGTGTTATTTTATGCCTTGAATTTGGAGAATAAGCTAAATCGTACAACTACAAATACATTTTTATAGTTAACAATTTTAACAATATGTTAGCATCGTTGGATATCGTGTTTCAGCATTAATTTGCATTGTATTGTTCAGGTTTACGTTGATATTTTTTGGTATAATTTTATTTCTCTTAAAAAGAACAGAATCTTATTTACGTTGATATGTTCAAATAAATCTTTCATATCATTTACATAGAAAAGGCGTTTTCTGACGTGAGTGAAAGCTTTACATTTTTAGAGAAAGTGTTTAATTGTTCAGGGTGTTTGGCAGGTTGTACATTGAGATTGTTGTTCTTGATTGAGTATAAACGAGAGCATAATTCATTTGTGTGACCAATGTGTAATCAGGATTTATTGACTTGTTTCTTTCTGGATTTTCTGAATACTGATTTCCAGACTCCCAATGTGGAGTTCAGAGACTGGTTACTAGAATTCAGAAAATCCAGAAATGTTTTTCGGGATTATTTTTATCATTTTTCTTAGTTGTAACTTTTTACGTGCACATTTTGCATTTCATTTTCCGCCAAGTGAAGCACCTTATTTTTTTTTTTATCGACCGACAGAATATCGCAAGTCATTCACATTGAAAAGAAAATATCAAATATATTCACGACGATATGCTTGCATCTTTTTTTTTCAAGTCGTTCGCCATGATTGAGTCTGAAAGGCATCAAACGACGAGATTATAAACATAAGTTCAATGCAACCCTTGTTATTTGTATATATAAATATATATATATGTGTATGTATGTATGTATGTATAAATTAAAACACACATATATATATATATATATTTTGCACCTACATGCACATATACGCACTTACAGATCATGCATTATGCATAATTTAGTTAGACAAATTGTTAAGCACTGCAGCCTTTGCTCTTTTTCTTGCTTTTTCTTTCTCTCTTAATCTCTTTACACACACACAAACACACACACACAAACACACACACACAAACACACACACACAAACACACACACATACACACATACACATATATATATATATATATATATATATATATATATATATATATATATATACAGAAGGCTATTAACGATAAAAGAACGTAAAGAATTTTTTTAATATTTTCGTTTCATTTTTCAATTGAAAATAATTTTTCGTATGAGACATAATAACAGCGCCCTGATAATGGTTTTAAAAATCTTAACATTAAACGATGGAATAATCTTTCGCATGAGACATAAGATCACATTATAACATCGCCCTGGTGAGGGTTTTAACAAACACTAAACGATGGAATATTTATCAATAAATGCATCCTCTGAAGATGTTTTTTCGTATTTTTTTATATACCACTGCGTTTATTTTATTTTTCTCTAATACATACACATACACACACACGTATATATATATATATATATATATATATATATATATATATATATATATATATATGTGTGTGTGTGTGTGTGTGTGTATGTGTGTGTATGTATGTGTGTGCGTGAATGACAATATTACATGTTGCCACTCGCGTAATGCCAAGTTCTTCTAATGAATTGAGCACTCGGTAGCCATTAAAACATACATGTTCACACCCACACACCCACACGTACGTATATACATATATATATGCAAATTTCATTGAACATAATAGACATTTTATGCCTACATATTCTCTTTTGGATCCGTTCGAATTCCCGTATTACTTTTATCGTATTCGGGGGGAACTGATTAAGGTATTGTCCATAGTTGTATGTATCCCTAGTACTTTCTGCCCGACTTTGGGCCATCATCACAAGTTCAATAGCTCAGCATTAAAATCCTGACACAAGTTCAATAGCTCAGCATTTAAAAAACCATTCATGCCCAACAACACAACTACGAAAAATTCTCACCGACAACACAACAATACTCGAACATCAAAATAATAAACAAAAACTTCAGATTCTCGAAGCACTATATATTAGAAACCTGCAACCAGCACTTAATAGAATTAATTTTCAAACCAGTGCTAACGTACTTAAATGTCTTTAGCTACTGGCACTATTTACAGAATTACATTTAAAAGCAAGCGCCATAATCTCCAACAGCAAAGACGTCCTTACACAGTAGTAATTTGCTAAAACAAAAGTTACATCACTTTTGTAACAGATTCTCCCCTTATGATGGCCCAAAGTCGGGCAGAAAGTACTAGGGATACATACAACTATGGACAATACCTTAATCAGTTCCTCCCGAATACGATAAAAGTAATACGGGAATTCGAACGGATCCAAAAGAGAATATGTAGGCATAAAATGTCTATTATGTTCAATGAAATTTGCATTAACGAAGAAATGCTGCCTAAATATACATATATATATATATATATATATGTGTGTGTGTGTGTGTGTGTGTGTGTGTGTGTGTGTGTGTGTGTGTGTGTGTGAATGTCAACATTACACGTTGCCACTTACGTAATACCAAGTTCTTCTAATGAATTGAGCACTCGATAGCCATTAAGCATATATATGTAAACAAAACAAAAGTGATACATATGCGTTATAAATCCCTCCCCTCCGCGCTTATGCTCAGTTTGCTGGTGGCTATGCGATATGCGGTATGCGGTTGACGTAAAAGTCAGCAAAGTTTCGATCCTAGCTTCAAGCATCTCACCTGTCTAGCTACACTAATGAGTTGGGATACAACAAAACAATCAGTGGATGACAACACAGAAATATATATATATATATATGTGTAGTCATTAATCGATGGAATAATTTTTCGTATGAGACATAAGACGGTCACCAACTTTACTTTACTTATATATATACTTTATATATATAAGTAAAATAAAGTTGGTGGCCGTCGTCGAGGGCGACCAGAAGGTTCCCTTTTCAATAGCTACTACACCGAGGTGTAGGGGAGGGCGCTACTCCTTTCCCTGGATTGCTACACTTTGCCCTTGATACGTACCTTATAATGCTGAGTGTTAAGCCAGGAGTTATCAAGTACCTTTTTAAAAGTCTTTGATATGATATAAAGTATCTGCCATAAGTATTTCACCTTTAACATATTTAAAAATTTCATTTTCTTCAAAACCAAAATTCTTAGAGTTTATGATTTCTAACAATATATTATTATACAATCAAACCTGGTGTTGTTAGATATTATTTATTACCAAACTCTGTAGCACCGAAACTTTAAAAATAAAAATAAAATTACATAAATAAATAAAGGGTGTACATACTGCTTCCGTATCTCTTTCTTTCTCTCTATCTATTCGCACACACAGATAGATAGATAGATAGATTATCGACCATGAATAATTTGGTTTCCTTGTTTAATGTCATATCAACCTTTGTGGGTTATTTACTGCCAAAGCTATCCTTGCCGATGGACATTAGTAGTAGTACTATTTAGCCCATATTTAACCAAAGGTGAACGTAATGGCGTGACTGGAAATCGGACTCGCCTACTTCAAGGCCGCAGTTCTGCACTTTATCCATAACACCGGAGAAACTTCCCTTCCCCCAGCCAAAATAAGCACACTTCTAAAATATGTAAAAATCTTCTTCAAAGCGAAAAGTATCTAGAATTCTATTATTTCCAAAAGAACATAATACAATCGATACGGATGTTGTTTGACATTATCTATTACCAAACTCTACGGCACTGAAACGTTGTTACTAAAATAAAATTGTGTAAATATATATAAGGAGTATATATCAATTTTTGTTCTGTTACTCATTCATATTTTTGGTTACATTAGATATTAGTGGTTTGAGCTTGGTCTTAAATGGTTTGTTCTTTGTTTTTGTTTTTTTTTGGGTTTTTTTTAAGCATATCAACCTTATTAGCATGTTTAATGCCAAAGCTATCCTTGAAAACAGACAGTAGTGATACTGTTTAACGATTAGGTGGTTGATACCTTTCTCAATAGTCTTGTCCGAAAGTAAACAGAATAGCATAACTAATGTTCGAACTCGCTTACAACTATTTCGCAGTCCAGCAAATTAGTCAAGACGCCACTCAATGGTACCATTTCCTTCAGATACGCACCTATCTTCATTTAGATTTTAGATTTTTAATTCTAAAATAAAAACTATATAAAGCTATCTTTATCTATATCTTTTTAAAATTTATTATCACCCGTTGTGTGGCGTATTATTTTGTCTCCAACAGTATCATATAGCATGGACTTTAGTGTAACCATTTAAAAGTATGCATCTTCATGAATATAGTAACCACGAACAAAGTGCTTTGTTTTGGCTTGTTTTTTCTTAAACGTTTCATTTAAGGATCTGCGTGTCTTTGATGAGCAAATATCAGACAGACACAACTTTCACAATTAAAAAAAAAAGAAAAAAAGAAAAAAGAAAACAACCGTAGCGTTTGTTGTCAGGCCTGATCGAAAGAGCCGTGTAAATGAATGAATTATTTATGAAAGTATTTCTATTTATTTAAGGTATGATAATAAAAACAAAAAAATCGAAAGAAAATAAATAAACGAAAAATAGTATTAAATTTAAAAAAAAAGAAAAGAAAAAGATAGAACAAAATAAAAACCAAACAAAATAACGAAAACGAAAAGACAAAAATAAAAAATAGAACAAAAGAAAAGAATAAAACAAAAAAACAAAAAACAAAAAAGAAAACAAAAAGAATTTTTAAATTTCCCTCACGACAGGATGTGACTCAGTATTTAGTTGAAGACGATTGTGACGAAAAATAAGCTTTCTCTTTCCAACCGCTCAAATATAAGAGCTTTTTTTTCAGTAAAAGTAAGTTTATTAGCATGAGAGAAACATTTTGACTTTCAATTAAAATACATAGCTTTTCTATATCAGTAGTTTACGGGGCATCTCGGGTAGTGTATTGTTTAGCAAGCTTGACTAGCAAACCTACAAGAGTGAGTTCGAGTCTCATTGAGTGCCCCATTCAATCGACCTTGTGCCACATCGAAACAAAGAGCTTCGTAAATTACTATATCAGTAGTTGGCAGCTTTTTTCCTAGCTCACAGAAAAACTGACTAATTTTAACGCCATTTCAACAAGTCTAGGGTTATTTTATACCTAGACGTTAGGGAATGACGTTCATTGCTCATTCATATTTTTCAGCGTTTGTTTCTTAAGAGTTTTTGCATGCAGTTATATGGTTTTAAGTGTTAATATCTAATTCAACTAACAAGTTACATTTGTATGATTTTAAGTATTCCTATCTAATCCTAATAATTATATGGTTTCAAGCAATTATTTCTATTTAATAGTTGCCATTTATTTGCTCACAGTTATAACGAATACTATTCCTCAAAAAACAATTATAGCTTCTATTTATTATTCTTAATACAAATAATGTACCAAGAATTTATATTCAATACTAATAATTTTGGACCATCTATGTCAATACACACAAAACGGAATATATGCGCAATAATCAAACGGGTGACATCTCCACTCTAGACGGAACCCCTCTTAAACTAGTAGACAAATCCACTTACCTAGGAAGCAGCGTCTCATCAACCGAAAAGGACATCGACACGAGGTTAACGAAGGCATGGACAGCTATCAATAGGCTATCGATTATATGGAAATCAGACCTAACCGATAAAATGAAACGCAGTTTCTTCCAGGCAGAGGTCGCATCGATACTGTTATATGGATGCACTACATGGACTCTAAAAAACGGCTGGAGAAGAAGCTAGACGGCAATTACACAGGAATGCTGAGAGCAATCTTGAACAAGTCCTGGCAGCAACACCCAACAAGACTCCAACTGTACGGTCACCTGCCTCCTATCACAAAAAACTATTCAAGTTAGACGAACCAGACATGCAGGACATTGCTGGAGAAGCAGAGACGAACTCATAAGTGATGTACTCTTATGGACCCCCACACATGGCCGTGCAAAAGCAGGACGACCAGCACGAACATACATTCAGCAACTATGTGAGGATACGGGATGTAGTCCAGAAGACCTGCCAGAGGCGATGAACGATAGGGAAAAGTGGCGAGAGAGGGTCAGGGATATCCGTGCTACCAGCACGACATGATGATGATGATAATTTAATACATACATGAAATTCTAACTGGTATTACTACTTTTGGTCAAAGCGGACCAGGGCGGAACGACAATGAAGGGGTTCTCTGTGCCTCACAGGGCTCGAGAATTGCAGTTTAGTGTCATATCCAGAATAACTCTTTTTGTGTTTTTCTTTCTCTGTATGAGATACAGTAAGCATACTCTAAATCCCGCTGTTGAGGCAGAATTTGGGCAAAAACAATATTCTCGGAGAATTCAACGGCGAAGCACATCAACATCTTCTGTCTTGTCAATTATCATTACAATTTAATCAAATTATATAGTGAATATTTCTTAACCTTTAAAACCTAAGCAGCCTACGTAGAAGTAGCCGGGGGAGTCCCTATGTCGTAGTCACTAACATATTAGACTGTGAAATCGTGGTAAGCGTGTAAGAGCTCCACTCGCGCTATTACGTTCCCTTTCGGACTAATACTCTTGGGAAAGGTATGAACCTTATCCTCCTCAGCTATGGGTTAAATAGTACGGCAACTTTTTTTTTTTACCAGGACGACTTTGGCATTATATAATCCACGAAAGTTGATATACAATCAAACAAAGATACCAAACCAAACCTAGAAGTAACTTGTAAGGCAGTTAGATAAAATATTGTAACATTTTACACTTTCAACTAGGAGCCAAAAGTGTGGGAATGTTCACCTGCGTAGAGCTTGTGCTCTAAGGATTCTAAAGGTTAAACGTGGCCGGTTTTTATGCTGATACTAAACTTCTCGGGATCGAAACTACCCTCTCTGGCTTGTGAAACTAACACGCGAACTACACTAACATTGAACTGTCTGCTGTTCTTTATTATAGCAGATATTACTCAGAGAAGATTGCTCGGTGTATTTATAAAATCTTTTACGAAACTGACGTTAATTTGAATGTCATACACGACCTACATGCTAATACTGGACTTGGAAGACATCTGCCATTGAAGCACGCACGGCATATCAATCAAAGATGACGGATAATTCTGGCTATTTTTATTGTGTGGGCTCTCTGAATTCTGACATTATTTAACGCAGCTGCGAGAGTAAATATTCGTACAAGAATATAATGGCATTCACATTTATAAACAAGGGAAAGCGCTAATATAGTCACAACCACAGAACACACATATTCATGCATTTTGTGGTTCTTTTCTTTCCCGCCAAGTGGCGTTTTTCTTAGTATTTAGTTATACAAGTACTTTTAATACATTCATGTGTGTTAGATGAGCATTTATGGCATTTACTTTTTCAAACAAAAGTTTCAAACTTCCTATGATAAAATATGTATACATTCGTATGTATATATATAAGGGTCTTTCAATAAACAAAGCGAATTTTGCCAAATGGGTTAGCCATAGGAAGCACTGTTTACACTAGCTCCTTTTTCAAGGAAACCAAGAGTGATGAACACGTTCATGTTTCAAAAGACTGTCAGCATTACCTTCTTTACTGACCACCGCGTCTGGAACTTTTTCTTTACCGGAAAGTTCGTGTGGACTCTCTTTTTCGACTCAGGTTAACCCATCCTTTGTTGACTAAAGCATACCTCTATGTACACATCGTACATTCCTCAGTAAATTTCATATTGTTGGCACTTCTCAGCCACCAAAAATGTTTGATCATTGACCTCTGTTCAAACCTGGGACACACTGCTTGATTTGACTACCATTCTGAATAGCATCAAAACAAATATTTTTGTGGTATTACAATCACTTTTATGGGTAGCTCACTGGCGTAGTGGACAACGTGTTGGACTGCGGCCTCAGGTTAATCGAGTTCAAGCTGCGGTTGCGTTACTTCGTTCACTTTCGAACAAACACACTTTGGAAAGGTATGAATCTTCTTATCTCTCCAGCTTGGGATTAAATAGTACTTCTAGCGTACTTTTACAAGAATAGATTAGATTTTAACTTACGAAGGTTGTTATGTCACCAGAGTACTTTTACAAGAATGGATTTGGCATTAACTTACTACGTAGGTTATTATGTCACTACAGTACTTTTAAAAGAATGGATTTGGCGTTAACTTACCAATTTTGTTATGCCACTAGAGTACTTTTACAAGAATGGATTTGATATCAACTTGCGAATTTTGTTATACCACTAGAGTATTTAAAAAGAATGGATTTGGTTGATATGCCATTAAACCAAATGACCTAACCTAAATTATAGTTACCCCAATTTTAAACGTCTAAATTATTACCTGTAGTAGCTGACAGGTATTAACTATAAGATAAAAAATAAATAAAATCAAAATCCGTATTTTCTTGTTTTTCTTTCTTTTTTTAATTTTTAAAATTTGACTATCAACCCACTCGGTTGGGGCTGTAAAATAGACCGACTACATCTCTGCAGAGGGGAAAGACCCCCTAACAACGAGTGCCCTGGATATGATATGAAACAATCTGATGGTGAGGCTCCACTAATACTGGCGCTTTGGGGAATTCTGAGAAATCCTTCATTGCTATCGCTCCCAGGTTCACTCTAGCCTGGATTGGTAGCACCTGACAGGGTCCTATCAAAGGGTCAATTCGAACTGTTTGACATTTAAACTGAGAGCAAATTAATGACTTAAATTGAATAGGTAGAAATAGAACCGTTTGATTATTTAACTGTGGGTAAACGAACGATTGATGTTTAATTGAATTGTTAGTGATACATAGCAATAGTTGGAACCATTTGACTTTGTTGATATATACTAAATTGAATTTTTAGAAATAGATCTGTTTGATAATTAACTGTGTGTATCTACAAAATGTCTAATACTCCTTCTGTGCTAGTTTGCTGCATTCGTTTATAATGTGGTTGATCGTTTTGTCTTTATCACTGCATAACGTATATGAGCTGTTTTGTTGTGTCTTATCTATTCTAGCTTTGATATGATTGGTTGTTATGGCGTTGTTTTGTGCTGCTATTAGAAGAAATTTAGTTTCTCTCTTAAGGTTTCCCTTTCCTAGCCACATCCACGTTTTCTCGTATGAAATGTCACTTGTTGGTCACTTAAAACGTCCGTAGAGTTGTTTTTCTTCCCATTTTTGTTTTCTAGTTATTTCCGTTCTGTTGGTCCTTGTGTTGTCAGTTTCTGGTCTCCCCCCACCGCGCTTTTCTATGTAGTCTTCGAGTCGTTGTATCGACGCGGAAAAACACTGTCTTTAATGCTGGTAAGTCGCCTTCGTCCTTCTTTTCTTGACACATATAATCTGTCATTTTCATCTCTGGGATGCAATGCCAAATACATGATCATTAGTTTTCTTGTTCTCTGGTGCATTTGTTTAAGGTCTTCTCAGGTCGATTTCAAGAATGGTTCCGAGTATTTTACGAGGTTCCTGCAATATTGTTTGGTTTCGAGTAGCTTTCGGAGATATTCTTTTTAGATTTTTCTTTCATCTCCAATTGTTTGATGGTGTCAACTTCCAATACTCCCAAGTATTTGTAGGTTTCTTCTCTGAGCGTTCTAATTTTCTCTTGATCTGGTTGTTCCATCCCTTCCGTCGTGTGTCGTTTTCCGCTTTTTATTATTACCATGGCGTATTTTTCTAAGCCAAATTCCATCCATATGTCCTGACTGTATATTCTCTCGGTATGTATTAGCGTTTCCAATTATTTTTGATTTTTGGCAAACAGTTTGATGTCGTTTATGTACATCAGGTGATTGATCTTTTCCTGCGATTTACTAAGTTTGTATCCAGCTGTGCATTTCCTAAGTATGTGGTTGAGTGGCATCATCACTATTACAAATAATAACGGTGATAGTGCATCTACCTGGAATATAGCTCTCTGGATCTTTGCTTCAACTAAGCTTTTACCTCCTGCAGTCAATTCTACTCGCCAGGTTTTCATGGTTTTCTCGATAAAGTTTATTATTATTACTATTATTATTATTCCTTTGAGATTTTTCTCACCTGCGTTAGTTGATGGTTTTCAATTGGAATTTGAGTGACAGCAAGTCTCCTCCAGTCTCCTGGGCTCTTCTCAGTATTCTAACCGATCTCAATAATGCAGTTGTCAGGACGGTTTCCTTTTATTACCATTATTATCATTTATTTTATTCCAAGTGAATTTTTCACTCCAAAGTTTGCAGATTGTCTTTCACTGGAGTGTGAGTGACAGCAAATCTCATCAGGTCTCCCGGACTCCTCAGAGTATTCTGACTGATCACGACTATGCTGTAGTCTGGGTGGTCTGATTTCCATTTTCCCCAGTCTTTCTTCCGAGCTTTTTAGCGAACCCATTACTATTATTATTATTATTAATACTCCATTGAGAGTATTTCACACCAGCATTAGCTGACGGTTTTCTATTGGAGTTTGGGTGACTACAGGCCTCCTCAAGCCTCCAGGACTCTTCTCAGTATTCCAGCCGATCTTAATAATGTTGTAGCTTGAATTGTCTCCTATTGATCTCTTATTTTTAAATCCTTCAGTTCCTTCACCGATCCTTTAGGGTTGATCCGACCGAAAAAAGTACAACTGTTATCACCGTTGCTATCATGTCTAATAGTTTTTTTAGTTCTCTAGCATGGTCTGGGTACTTATCTCTCTTTTTGCTTTCTTTTAATTCCACTCTGTGGTCGACTATTCGGCAGGTTCTTCTTTTTTTTTTTTTTAACTATCACTAGGTTTGGTCGTCTGGCTGGGATTATGTGATTTGTTTGTCTCAAAATCCCTGAAAAGTTTGTGCGTCTCATTCTTCAGGACGAATTCCGGTTTGTGCATATACCACTTGTTCGAATTGTCAAATTTCAATTTCTTGCACAATTCCTTGCGGACCACCTTCCCCACCCAGTCATGTCTAGTCTTATATTCTTTTTGCGCTGATTTGTTATATTCACTTATTGATTGACCGTTTCGTCTCTGTCACCACATAATCTGCATTTGCAATTTTGTTGCGTCTTGTCGATTTTTATTCTAACATTGTTGGTCCTTATGGCGTTTTACGCTGACTTTTAGTATCATTATAGTAATAATAATAATTATTATCATTATTGTTATTATTATTAGTAGTAGTAGTAGTTTCAATTTTTGACACATATTTTCTTTTTAAAAATTATGATGAAAGAAAATACTGGTTAAGAATTAAGAGTAGTAAAATTAATGCAAGACACTAAACTGCATTTAGTGGTGAGGCTTCAGTTCTGTGGCTCTGTGGTGTGTGGAGTACTTCTTTACTTCCCATTACTTTCAGGCCCACTCGGACACAGTGTTAGTAATTGTTAGGTTCTCATAGATCTGTCTAAAAATTACAAGTATTAGATAGGAATACTTGATGCCATACAAATGTGTGCAAATTATCTTTCTGAGGACTAGTCAATTGAGACAATAATTGCTTACTAAAGATTATTATTACTAGTTTCTTTGAACTATATAAGTAAAGGAGGCGACCGTCGTCGAGGGCGACCAGAAGGCTCCCTTTTCGACAGCTACTACACCGAGATGTAAGGGAGAGCGCTACTCCTTTCCCTGGATTGCTCCGCTTTACCCTTGATACGTACCTTATATTGCTGAGTGTTAAGCAAGGAAGTATCAAGTACCATTTTTAAAGTCTTTGGTATGAAGTGACTTGGGACTGAACCCAGATCTCCCGGACCATTGGCGAACACTCTACCCACTAGACCAATGTTTGCGCAAACAAATGATTATTATAGAATAGAAATAGTTATTTGAAACCATAAAACTGAGTATAAATTGTAAAAATAACAATTTTCTAATTACTTTTAGATGAAGCATTATCAACCATTATTATCATTATTATTAATAATTTTTTACTCGTATCTTCTTTCATCGAATTAAAAAAAAACATTTATAAAAATTAAGATGAAAGAAAGTACTTGTCAAAAATTCTAAATGGAAGTAAAATTAATGTTTTTAAATGATAACGAAAATGAAATTCTATTCAGTCAAAGATGTACATAGAACTGTGTGATGGTGTAATTTAGAAAGCAAAGACATTTAAGGGTGGATCCCCATGGGGTAGAGGCTAATGTGCTGAACTGTGACATCTTAGTAAGCGAGTTCGAATTCCAGTCACACTATTACGTTCGCTTTCGGACAAATACCTTTGGAAAGAGTATGAGCCCCCTTATCCCTCCAGCTATGGGTTAGATAGTATCACTACTGTTCCTCTGCACGGATGACTTTGTCATTGAATAACCCACGAAGGTTGATATGCTATTAAAAACAAAGAAGAAGCAGAAAAATAAGATTGGTTGGTTGGTTGGTTGGTTTACGGCATATCAACTCTTTTCGGGTCATTTAACACCGAATTAAATTCTAAACAATTCAGTTTAGTATAAATATAGTTTTTGTTTATAAACAGTTAAATATCAAAACAGTTCAGTTAAATGACAAAACAGTTCTATTTCAAACAATTCAGTTTACCATAAGTACGTAGTTGAAATGTCAAAAACTGTTCTATTTCAAACAATTCAGTTTAGCATAAGTATACAGTTTAGTTCCATTTAAAAACACTTCTATTTCAAACAGTTCCGTTTAGCATATGTACGTAGTTTAAATGTCAAAAACAGTTCTATTTCAAGCAATTCAGAAGAAAAAGAAAGTATTTGAAAAAATCAATGAAAATTACTACTATTACATTCTGTGAGACTAAGAAAAAATGTCGGAAATAGTCAATTTATTTGGTCGGGAGAGGGGAAAATGAAATTTGGTTACAAAAGTGGCGTGAGGCATCAAGTAAAAAGTTTAAGAAGCCCTGCTCCGTATTATATGTGAGTGATATTATCCAGTCATCGACAAAAACTACTTGAAAATCTTCTCATACAACTTCAGGCTGCTTAAATGTTTCAGAGATTAACAAAAAACTTATTTCTAAGCAAAACTTTTCTCGTGTACTAATAAACAACAATGTAGAAACACATCAGGGCGCGGCTGGTGACAAACAGTTAACGTTTTCAAAAGTTTTTTTGTTTTTTGCTGTGTGTAGGTGGGGGTGGCGTCTAGATGAAAATCTTTTCGTAAGAAAGGATCTGTTAATCTTTTTTTAAGTCCAGGCTCTACTTTTGTTTTGGTTTTGTTGTAACGCTCTTATAAAAGAAAGAATGAAAAGTTTCAATTCTTTCCATGTCTTCCTGTAGAAAACGTCGTTTCCATTCAATCAATTTAGCCCTCCGCTTTCAATTTGTATTCGCTTTCCCTTAGCAGACTTCAAAAAGCATTGCTATCATCACTCGTCTTAAAGAGCGTCACACCCGACCACCCAGAGGGAGAGAGAGATCGCTGACCACTAAAACTTTAAAGTAAACTCTTCCTTTAAATTTCTATCAGTTGTCTTTGATATCCTCAACGTACAAATAGTTTTGGGAGGTCACCTTTTTATCATGTCATGTTATCAACTTTCTATCTTTGTATCTATCAATTACTCAATTTATCCAATAGCATTATTAGTAAGCTTGATTCCCAATTAAGTGCTCTTTACTTCTAGCCTTGTACCAAACTAAGCTATCCTTCGTAAATGATAACTGTTCGTTCGACCTAAATGTCTCTGTCTGCCTGTCTTTTTCTCTTCCTCTTTCTTTCTCTCCGAACACACACACACACACACACACGTGTGTGTGTGTGTGTGTGTGTGTATTATAATTATTATTATTAGTAGTAGTAGTTGTCTTTCATCAAAACATGTCTGATTAAATAATAAAGACACATTTTGTCTATATCATTTTAAGATGCTTTAAGTTTCCTGATAAGTGTCTTTGTTTTAGGTTGAAATCGGTAGATAGATTTACTAAAATCGTCCCGAGCGCCTTCGGACCTTTCATACACCATCATCAGGAATTCTTTACTAGTGTAAAGTGAGTTTTTTGAGAGCTTTTTAGTTTTTTTTATAACATTACAAAATTACGTAAACGCAAAGTTGGATAAAACTGAGATGCTGAAGGCATCGAACGAATTTAAAACAGAACGATGTCAACGGAAATAGAATATTATCAAGAAAAACAGAATATGAAAAAAAAAAAAAAAAAAAAAGAATAAAGGCATTCAAAACATAGTCGCTATTTTTAAAGTTAATTCGATTGATTCTATTTTTTTGTTTTTGTGTCTTAATAAAATAATTTTGACAAAATGTGTCTTTATTATTTAATCAAACAAGCTTATATATATATATATATATATATATATCATTTTTCTACGGATGGTCAGTATTTGTGAGGTTGTGGATCTATTTCTCCGGAAGCCATTTTGGTTTTTCCTAAGGATGTTTTCCATTTTGGGTTCTATGCGGTTTCGTAGTAGGGCATTGTAGATTTTGGCTGCTATGGATGTAAGTGTTATCCCTCGGTAGTTCTTGGCTAGTCCGAGGTCGCCTTTTTTAGGGAATGGAAGGATGCATCCCTTCGTCCATCGTTCTATCCTATTTTGACTATAGACTGCGTTGCATTGCCGGAGCAGTATATCGTCGAATTGTCTCGTCTTCCACACTTCTGGGGGGATCTCGTCTAGCCCCGCCGCTTTCCTATTTTTAATTCTTCTGAGAACCGTGTCGAGTTCTTCTTTAAAACTTACAGGCGACATTACTATTTGTCGACTTTACCAAGGCCTTCGATTCCATACACAGAGGGAAGATGGAGCAAATCCTACTAGCTTACGGCCTACCAAAAGAAACCGTAGCAGCGATAATGATTCTCTACAGAAACACCAAAGTAAAAGTACGTTCACCAGATGGAGACACGGAATACTTCGACATTGTTGCAGGAGTACTACAAGGAGACACACTAGCCCCGTACCTCTTTATCATCTGTCTAGACTATGTGCTTAGGACTTCGATCGACAAAATCAGAGAAAATGGCTTTGAGCTGACTAAGAGAAGAAGCAAAAGGTACCCCGCAAAAACAATCACGGACGCCGACTACGCTGATGACTTGGCGTTACTAGCGAATACGCCTAATCAAGCAGAGACACTACTACATAGTCTGGAACGAGCTGCAGCTGGCATTGGCCTACATGTCAATGCAAACAAAACCGAATATATGTGTTACAACCAAACAGGCAACATTGCCACACTAGACGGAGCCTCTCTGAAACTAGTCGACAAATTCACCTACCTAGGAAGCAGCGTCTCATCAACCGAGAAGGACATCGACACACGACTGACGAAGGCATGGACAGCTATCGATAGGCTCTCGATCATATGGAAGTCGGACCTAACAGATAAAATGAAACGCAGTTTCTTCCAGGCAGCGGTTGTGTCGATACTGCTATATGGATGCACCACATGGACGCTTACGAAGCGGCTGGAGAGGAGGCTGGACGGAAATTACACAAGAATGTTGAGAGCAGTATTAAACAAGTCCTGGCGACAACACCCCACGAGACTCCAACTATACGGACACTTGCCCCCCATCACAAAAACTATACAAGTTCGACGAACCAGACACGCGGGACACTGCTGGAGAAGCAAGGACGAGCTCATAAGCGATGTACTCCTGTGGACCCCCACTCATGGATGTGCAAGTGTGGGACGACCAGCACGAACCTACATACAGCAGCTATGTGAGGACACGGGTTGTAATCCTGAAGACCTGCCGGAGGCGATGAGTGATAGGGAGAAATGGCGAGAGACGGTCAGGGATATCCGCGCAGACGGCGCGACATGATGATGATGATGATATATATCATTCAACGCTAAAAGCGTTTTTTAATCCGTAAAGTCTTTATAGTGTTCAAGATACAAAAATAAGTAAAGTTAGCGACCATAGTCGAGGGTGACCCGAAGGCTCCCTTTTCGATAGCTACTACACCAAGGTGTAGAGGAGGGCGCTACTCCATTCCCAGGATTGCTCCACTTTACCCTTGAACCGTACCTTATAATGCTGAGTGTTAAGCAAGGTGGTATCAAGTTCCATTTTTAAAGTCTTTGGTATGACTCGACCTGGGATTGAACCCAGGTCTCCCGGGCCATTAAAAACTCCTTACTGAGAGTTTCCCATTATCGATTCTCAGGTGAGCTTGTATTCAACATATATAAGTATACTATCCCACCAGATGATTGATAATATGAGTTTTTATCTTGTTTGATAATTTTCTTACTTTATATTTGAAATATATATATATATATATATATATATATATATATATATATATATATTGCGCACGCACACACACACATATATGTATGGATGTATTTAACCAGCACCTCAAGGTTAACATTTTTAAGTGAGGTACAGCTGGTTTGAATTGAGAGCCTTCTTTTTCCTAGACTGGTTGTCTAAAAGATGAAAGAACAGTCTGCCCTTCTCTTTATCCAAAGCGAGGTGGGCCGACACGTGGATTCATACTTTTCCCTAAGCCCTTTTCGCGAAGAGAAAATGCAAGCAGCCTCTTTCAGCATTTGAACTCGGATCACCGATACCATTTCCAAGGCTAATCTGCTCAACTATTTACTCATAACAGAAGGTCCTTCAATAAACAAGGAGTTAGCAATAGAAAGTATTGGTTCATAGTCGTGCCTTTTTCAAGGAAATCGATTTTATATCCCAGAAGACTGTCCGTATCACCTTTCTTACTGACCGCTGCGTCTGGAATATTTTCTTTACTGGAGAGTCGGTGTGTTTCTAATTTATTGACCCGTCTTTTCGTTTCAGACTCATAGTGGGAAACTCATATTTAGTCGATTTGTAAAGATTTTTTCATTTGAATATGCTTCTCTGTGCGCATTAAACATTATTCTATTAATTTCACATAGTTTGCACTTCTTGAAATTAAATAGTTGTGATATTAAAATTATTCTTGCTAAAAATCAATTCCAAACAAAATTTTGAAAAAGAAAAAGACTAAAAAAAATTTTGCTTTTTTCGAGAAGATTCCTCCTATTTACTGAATAAAATAAATAATTAGGTGTTTGTGATCAGAGAAAAACTAAACGACAACCAATGTGAAATAGAATACTATGTGTGTGTATGTGTGTGTGTGTGTGAGTCATCATTATTCAGATGGTATAATGTCGGGATACCAATTTGAAATTATAGCAGTGCGTTATCTTAAAAAATGGCTTGAAATCGCTTATTCTGCTCGATAAATGTGGGAATTGGGATGAAATGACAAAGATAAAAAGAAAATTGATAACCGACAATACTGGTCCAAACTTGTTTAACCTTTTAAGCCCAGTGTTGCCGAGCCTAAATTTACCCCCTGGTGTTTAAGCATGATCTTCGCAGCGGTAAACCACTGCTATGATGTGAAGTAAAAATAAAAGTATCACTTATATACCGCTGTAACCGGACCTAAGAGTTAAGGGTTTTAAGTGCGGTTACTTCCCCTTTAAATAAATTGCCAATGTGGACGGCCATCACCTGTTGCTTTTAATGCTTTGAAACGCAAAGCAGAAGAGAACTCGATCCCAACATCTGAAAACTTTCTAAAATCTTCAAAATATACACAGCATTTATATATATATATATATATATATATATATTACCCCGCAAAAACAATTACCGACGACGACTACATCGATGACATAGCGATACTGGCAAATACGCCCAACCAAGCCGAAACACTACTGCATAGTTTGGAACGGGCTGCCGCAGGCATTGGCCTCCTTGTCAATGCACACAAAACTGAATATATGTGCTTTAATCAAGCAGGCGACCTCCACACTAGACGGAATCTCTCTGAAACTGGTAGACAAATTCACCTACCTGGGAAGCAGTGTCTCATCAACCGAAAAGGACATCGACACGCGGCTAACGAAGGCTTGGACAGCTATCGATAATTTATCGATCATATGGAATCAAACCTGACCGATAAAATGAAACGCGGTTTCTTCCAGGCAGCGATCGTGTTGATACTGCTGTATGGATGCACCACTTGGGCGCTAACTAAACGGCTGGAGAAGAAGCTAGCCGGCAATTACACAAGAATGTTGCGAGCAATATTGAACAAGTCCTGGCGGCAACACCCTACAAAGCACCAACTATACGGCCACCTGCCTCCCATCACGAAAACTATCGAAGTTAGACGAACCAGACACGCAGGACACTGCTAGAGAAGCAGGGATGAGCTCATAAGTGATGTACTCCTATGGACCCCACATATGGCCGAGCAAAAGCGGGACGACCAGCTCGAACATACATACAGCAGCTATGTGAGGATACGGGATGTAGCCCTGAAGACCTGCTGGAGGCGATGAACGATAGGGAGAAGTGGCGAGACAGGGTCAAGGATATCCGTGCAAGCGGCATGACATGAAGATGATGATATATATATATGTGATGATGGAGAGGATACAGGTGTAGCAGGAAGAAGGGAAGGGGTTTAAAGTCAAATGTATCAGGTTTCATTAAAGACTTTTTTGTCGTGAAAGTGAATATAAGTTTAGAGAGCTAATAGGAAAGAAATAGGGAAAGTTTTAAAGTCAAATGTATCAGGTAAAATCTTCAATGAAATCAAATATATATATATATATATATATATATATATATATATATATATATATATATATATATATATATTCTTCAGTCCAGTCAATCCGGAGTCGGGAATAATTCTGTGAGGACAATTAAATCATTCAAATTTCGAATATTCACATATTCCTCGTAAAGAGGTCAATGTAAATGACATCACAGAGCAACAATTCCTTTAAGAAAAACTAAAATACGGTCACTTTAGGAATATAAATTTATTTCTATCCAGCTATGAGTATTGATATGAATCAATAAATCCAAATTTAACAGGACTTCTTCAGATCCTAATGGATATCATGAATACAGCCAGAATGGGTACAGGAGGGAAGGGTGTGAGGGAGGTTAAGAGGGGTGGGGAGTTACCTCTTCTTTTGGCCAATTCCGGTTTTTCTTTCGTTATATAATATTTCTTTGTTGTTCTTTATGAGAGCTCAATTGATTAATGGAACGAAAATGCTTTTACTACACTCTAATGTAAGAGGTCTTTTGTTTTTCAAAGAAATTCTTTCATTGATGTATAACATTTTGATACTGGATCATAACCCGATCGGTTGGGCGTAAACTGTTACCTTCTTATGTTTTCTTTTAATTATTTATTTCAAAAGAAATAACTTTTTTTCGGGCTGATAACCATTGGGCTGTATAAGCAAATAAGAATAATTCTCTACGAGGAATAATATATAGAAATTATTTCATAAGTTATTCAAACTTATTTGTTAATCATTATTGTTTTGGACGATGAGTTCATTGTGATTCCTCAAGCGTAAATTGTATCGATATAAGTTATTTACGAGTTTGTATAAATACTAAAGACGTTCCGGAAATAATACCTTCTGTTAACAAAAAAAACAAAAAAAAACATGTGGGCTGATACTTAAATCTAGTACTTTAGCATTACAAATAGTATTTCTACAATGACAGTAACTAACTACACACAATCTGATGAGACGCAAAACTGAAGCCTTTGAAATCATAAGTAAAATTTATGTATACTAAAAAATTATTGAAAAAGATGCGAAATAACTACCTGTACACTATCAGATATGCTGTAATACTGAAGCTTTTAAGATGATTACGAAAATTTACGATTACTAAAAATCATTGGGAATAATGTCCGGTGGTGCAGCTCTGGTTCAGGTGTTCATGAGAATCACACCTTTATTAAAATTACTCACAGTGACCTGGAGTGGTATTACTTGCTGGTTTCCATCAATGGGTCAAATAAATATGTTTGAGATAATGTTTAAAATGATTGTGAACTATATCAACTCATTGACGCTAAAGACATTGCAAGAAAGTATGATGTGTTCATCTGTTTAAAATGTTTGAATTATATCAATACATTGACGCTTAAGAAATTGATATTGCAACTATGTGTGTAGTGTTTACCAATTTAAAATGGTTGCGAGGATAACTTTTTGAAACTGATATGATTGATGACCGTAAGTATTTAACTGACTTCGGCATAAGATAGACATAAAACGATTGACATGCTGTATGATCAACCATATAATTGCTTGCTTATTATTAGCGTTAGATAGGAATACTTGAAAGCATATAACAGTGCAAATTATTTGTAATATAAATAGTTACTTTGCAAATCATTTTTAGTTTAGTTGTTATTAAATAGGTGTAATATTTGAAACCATACAATTGCTTGTAAAAAAAGATTTCGGGATTAAATAACCAAACAAAGATTGATATACCATTAAATCAATCAAACAATTAACGAACAACTAAACAACTAAACAAAACTAAACAACAACTAAAATATGACAGATACAGGAAGCACATTAATACCGTGTGAATAGAGAAAGTTTTTGGTAAAAAACGCTATTTTCCACGACTGATAATACCTTTTGCCGAAGCAATGAACAAGCATCTGCATGTCATATTCGTATGAATCAATACCAACGGAGGTGACCTACTGTTTTCACTGTAGCGGTGACGGCAAGGTTATAAGGAAAATACTATTGCTATTTCTCTCAGACTAACTAGAAAAGTGTTTGAGGCGGGAAGAAACAGTTGTTTTATCAACACACACACACGCTTATATATATAGCCCCCTCCCTTACATCTTGGTGTCGTAACTATTGAAAAAGGAGCCTTTGGTTCCTCCTAGACAACAGTCGGCCAATATATATATATATATATATATATATATAGTTCTCAGGAGCGGATTGGGATTTTTTTCTTACTCTCACAAAAAGGTTGCAGGAAAGTGGTTGTAATAGAGCAATGAGTGAACACCGATTTATTCTAGATTTTATATTGCTCGTGGCGTAGTGGTTAACGTGCAGGATTGTGACTTCGTAGAAAGAGGGTTCGAACTCTAGTCAGGCTATTACGTTCACTTTCACACTAATGCCCTTGGTAAAGATATATAGTCCTTTATCCGCCAGCTCTGTGTTAAATAATACCATTAGTTTTTTTCTACAAGGATGTCTTTGAAATTACCCGCGAAAGTTGACATGCCATTAAACAAAGAAACTAAACCATTCCAAATAAAACCAACCCCTCCATATATATATATATATATATATATATATATATATATATATATAATCCTTGTAATAAGATATATGATTTTCCTTTGAACAGCCACTAGACTGTAATGAAAGGCAACACACACACATATATATATATATATATATATAAGAACCACGTGGAAAAATAAATCTTGTTTAAAAAAAGAATTAAGGTCATTCGGTCGGGAATGAAATCATGATAGTAGTGGGTGAGGGTTCCTCCAGAAAAAACAACAACAACAAAGTTTTAAAAAATCATTACAAATCAGAACGTTATAAAACATATGTTGTGATTTTTTATTTGGAATCGGCGGTATCTTGTGTAATGTTTTCAAGTGCGGACCCTCAAAAGAGTAAAGAAAAATAAATGTATTTACCTAATCCCTCCATCACGTGCAAGATACGATACAAGATTACTCGGAATACCAACAGCTGGGTGGAATTTAGAGTGTTCCTTCTTTTAGACCGGTTTGCCTTACCAAGTTTAAAGAACCCAATCTGCCCTTCCATTTACTTAAAGTTGAAAAGTGAATAGATCGATTTATGCTTTTCCTCAGAGCATTTAATGCAGAGTGATACGCAAGAAATCTCATCCAGGTTTTAAACTTGGGTCACCGATTCGATTTTCTACGACCATAACCTATTTATAAGTATATTTCCTCCAAAAACTCTCCACCACTAGAAGGATATGACACAAGGCCAATTTTAAGTGGAGCACAGCTGGTTTGAATTCAAAGTTTTCCTTCAAGACTGGTTGCTTTACTTCTGGAAAGAACAGTCTAACCAACAAGTTATATATAGCTAGAGGGAGAACAAATAGATTCATGCCTCCCCCAAGGCCATTTACGCAAACTGAAACATAAGCAGGTTCTGATCTATCTATCTAGATAGACAGATAAATAGATAGATAGATTCTAAACCTAGGGTAGTGCAAGTACGACATCTTCATGTATATATACAGAAATGTGTACACTGCTAATCAACTTATATAATAAAGTAATGACTAAATTTCCCGTTTGTTGCCAAGATATTTAGTGACGGGGAGTTCTTGTGGCGTAGTGGCTAATGCGCTGGACAGTGAAGTTTTCATTAATGAGTTCGAATTTCGGTCGCACGATTACGTTTACTTTTGGACTAATACACTTGATAAAGATATGAACTCCCTTATCCTCGCACCGCTAAGGGCTAAATACTGCCACTGGTATTCTTCTTCTACAAGGATGTCTTTGCCATTAAATGACCAACGAAGGTTGATATGGCATTAAACAAAGAAACCAAACCACAGCAAAGCTAGGCATCTAGATATGTCGAGACAGTCACCACCGTGTACCACGGTTTTTTGGTTCTCTGGCAAGATCCAAATATTTATTTATCTTTTCGCTTTCTTTTATTTTTATTATATGGACCGCCAGAATGGTAAAATTCACTAGATAGCAAGTTTTTTAAGTTAATTAATACAAAGTCTGATCTTTTGCAGGATTAAGTGATCCATTAGTGTCTCAAAGTTCCAAAATCTCAAAATTGTCTCCATCTCATTCTCTAGGACAGATACTGGTTTACGCATATATACCATTTGATAGTATGGTAAAATTTTAATCTCTTGCCCAATTCCCAGTTGATTACCTTTTTCACCATGTCGTGCCTAGTCTTGTATCCTTTTGTGCAACTTATTGCATTCGTTTATTATAGGATTGACCGTCTCATTTCTGTTTCCACATAAACCAAGCTTGTTATTCTGTTGCGTATTATAAATTTTCACTTTTATATAATTGGTCTTTATGGCATCATTTTTAAAGATAGATTCAGGTTCTCTCTTGAGGTTTATGTCATATTCATATGCAAATATTTCCGTGTGCAATCTCACCAGTGTGTCGTTTGAAGTACCGATACTGTATTTTTCTTACCATTTCTGTTTTCTAGTATTGGTCGTTTTTCTCTTTGTTCTTACGTTGTCGTCGCTTTTACTGGCTGCAGCAATTAGTCTTTCTTTGCTCTTTTCCGTACATTACTCGAGTCTTTGTGTTGATTCATCAATGCTGTATTCATTAATTCATTTCCGCATTCGCTAATCCTTCTTCTTGTTTATTTACTTTATCTCATTACGATTAAGAATAGAAATCGTATTCAATTTACAAACAAAACCCCCATAAAACATCGACATACACGATACACAATTCTGTTGAGAACTACTCATAGTTCATCGGTAAGCCTTTTGATTGTACCAGACGTTCCATTATCAGTCATAGTACTAAAAACACTAACTGTTGAGAAGAAATTTTTTTGCGCTTGAAAAAAAGAATTCTATTTCTGTCGTGCTATGAGATTTTCGAACACTTTTACAGAAATCGTCGTCAATAATCCGTCTACAAGATATTTGAAACAAGGGATGCTTGTAAATCGTTAAATGTCCTGGGAGACCATTTGTATCTGAACATTATTACAGTGCCTTCGAACTAGTTAGCAACACAACTCAAAGAGATTCCCATAGTTTGATTCAATGATTGATTTTAACGGCATGTCAACCCATCAAGTGTTGTTTTATGCCTACAGGTTAAGGAATCGCATTCATTGTATGTTCATATTTACATTTTTTGCGGCGTTGTTTATTAAGAGATTTTTGCATGCAGTCCAAATCGAATGCAAATAATTTGTAAACAGATCTATTTGACTCATAAATGGGACCCTAACTGTTACTTCTTCAGAGGATGCAGTGAACGTATTGCTGGCCTCACTGACAAGGCAGAAATTCTCTTTGGAGAATAGCTCAATAGTTACATATTGATGCCAATATGTTAAAAAAAATTTACGGAAACGGTTGAAAAATGATTTTTTAAAAATTGCTGTTACAGATTGGAACAAATTGATGCGTTATGGTTTCTGTTAGTTGGTGATTGGTTTTATGGCATATCAAACATTGTAGGTTATTTCATGCCAAATCCATCTTTATACAAATAGATTTCAAACAATTCAATTTAGCATAAGTACCCAGTTTAATAGTCAAAAACATTTCTATTTCAAGCTATTCAGTTTAGTCAAGCAGTTCTAATTCAAACAATTCAGTTTAGTATAAATATAGATATTCTATTTCGAATAATTCCATTTAGTGTAGTACAGTTTCAATGTCAAAAACAGTCCTATTTCAAACAATTCAGTTTAGCATGAATACACAGTTTAGTTCGATTTGACCCATAGAGAGGGCCCTATCAGGTGCTACCATTTCGGGCCAAAATGGACCTGGGAGCAATGGCAATGAAGGGGTGCTCTGCATTCCCCAAAGCTCCAGCATCACTGGAACCTCACTATCAGATTGTTTAGTGTTATATCCAGGATATTCGTTGCAGGGGTGGGGTGATCATACCCCTCTGCAGAGCTGCAGTCGATGCATTCAACAGCCCCAGCCGACTGGACAAATTATGGTTTCTTTACCGAAACACTGAAATATTGTGAAGATACGGTTTATAGAAGTTATAATTTTCAGTGCTAAGGTAATTGTAAGTTTCATTAATGAACTTTAAGTCTTTCTCGACAAAACTGTGCCGATGAAGTCATTGAATAAATAAGTGGAATTTTCTCGAAAAAAGTAATTTTTTTCTGATTTTTTCTCTATAAATGTAAACTTTGCTCTGCTTGAATTTGGTTTATAGCGAAAATTATTTTATTTTCTCAAAATATTTGTCTTGAGGCAACTCAAAATCGCAGCAAATCAAATAGAGTATTTCAGGCTTGAATACTGGTCCGAGAAGTGAAAACAATGTTAAATTTACGAAAAATTGTTTGTTTGTTTGTTTGTTTGTTTGGGTTTTATAGCATATCAATCTATGTAGGTTATTTAATACCAAATCCATTTTTATACAAATAAACAGTTCTATTTCAAACAATTTAGTTTTGCATGAGAACACAGTAGAATTGTCAAAACATTTCTATTTCAAACCATTCAGTTTATTCGACCAATTTCAATTCAAACGATTTAGTTTATTATAAGTATAGATTTTGTTTACTCACATTTAAATGTCAAAACAGTTCTATTTGAAACAATTTAGTTAAGCGTAAGTGCGCAGTTTTAATGTCAAAAACAGTTCTATTTCAAGCAATTCAGTTTAGCATAAGTACACAGTTTAGTTCTATTTGACCCATAGATAGGACCCTGTCAGATGCTACCACTCTGCGTCAGAGTAGACCTGGAAGTGATGGCAATGAACGGGTGCTCCGCATACACCAAAGCCCCAGCATTACAGGAGCCTCACAATCCGATTGTTTAGTGTCATAACCAGGACACCCTTTGGAAGAGTGTCTTACCTCTTTGTAGAGAAGCAGTCGATATATTCTACAGCCTCAAAAGGTATAATGTGCATGAATAAACTTGTTTTAGTCAACAAAATGTTTACAAATGGGCTAAACATGGATTTACCATAACGAGCCAGAGTAGAAAAAACAGTCCATAAAGTGGAAGAACACCAACTCTCCAGTAAAGAAAAAGCTTCGGGCGCAGCAGTCAGTAAAGAAGGCCATGCTGATAGTCTTTTGGTACCTGAAAACCCCTATAACTATTGATTTCTTTGAAAAATGTGCATCTTTAAATAGTGTATCTTATTGCTACTCACCTTATTTATTGAATAATTATTGTATCTTTTAAATTTTAAAATTCTATTTCTCTTGCAGATACTGTGCAGCATTATAACCCTCTTGCCAATTTGGTTTTACTTTGGGTAAATCTGAGCCAAAAGAAGAAAAAAGAAGAAATCTTGTAACGTATGAGGGAATCCGAATTATGTTCAGTGGCTGAAACTAAGAAGAATTCTTTACCTTGTTTGTGAATCGATTCATCGAATTTTATCCTAATAAGATGTTACATAGTCACGGACATTTAAATATCTATTGTGAAACATACCACACCTGTACAAGCAAGGAAGTATACCTGCGTGTTCGTTGGGGTGTCCTCAAATCTGTGGGCGTCTGTAATAGTGTCGGTTTTTGCATTGCTCTCATGAACATGTGCTGCCTGTCGAAACCGAGTACATCTGTCTGGGAAAGTCTAATCGCCAATGTGAATATCTACAACCATGACAATACTCGACTAGTTTTAAACAAACATGAGCATTTATTTTAACAATACAAATAATGCAAGAATATTTTAGATGGTTTAAAACAGTATTTCTCAACCTTTTCTTCCTTGTGGTCCATTTTTGGTGTAAAAAATATTCTGGTCCACATAAGCCCAAATAGAAATTTCATATAACAGGAAATAAATTTTATTTACAAAATGTAAATCCTGACGAATGACTACTCTACTCCTGGTGTTGCCCTCTCTCTCTCTCTCTCTCTCTCTCTCTCTCTCGCGCGCGCGCTCTCTCTCTCTCTCTCGCTCTCTCAGAGTTTGTCAAGTTGAACTTCCAAACTTTGTTTCAGCTTCTGCAATAAATTATGTTTCTTGGTAAGTACATCATTTGCTGCCGAAAATCCCGCCTCAATCAACCAAACGGTGAGAAAATCGACTAAGAATGGAATAACCTTTTCAAAGAAGAAGGAATGAGATTTTACTTTCAACCATCCAATCAATCCTTCCCTTTCAATTCTACCAATCAATACTTCATTCTCTTTTAGTCCAAAAAGTTCTACGGCAATAATGATATAAATGTCTTTCTCACTTAAAACATCGAAAATGTACCATGTCCAAAATCGCTTTAGGCGATGTAATTTCAATATCTTTAAATCTTATTTTCATGTCTTTCTACAAGTTTTGCAAGTGATCAGGGCAGCTTAGTTTGGGTTTCTTTATTTAATGGCATATCAACCTTTATGAGTTATTTAATGCCAAAGCCATCTATATAAAAGAATAGCAGTGATACTATTTCACCCATTACTAACGGGATAAGGGGGTTCGTTGCTTTTCCTTGGTATTCGTCCAAAAGTGAAGGTAATATCGCAACTGCTGCTCCAACTAGCTTACAACAATATTGCACGTTAACCACGGGAATTCCTCATCAGCGTAGGTTGTGATGACTTCTGGGTTTGGAGCAGTTTGGGCCAAATTAAAAAAAAAAAGACAATTTTTCTTAGGCAAACTTACGGACCATTTAAACAATTTCTCATCCCCACTCAGTGCTGACATTGAGAATTACTTTAAAATTATGTAAGTTAATTAGTTATATACATGTTTTCGTATGTTCACACAAGGTATTTCACTTGTACATTCCTGTGTTTCACTTGAAACTGTTGCTCAAAATAATGCCGGGACTGCTGATCAAAAAGTATTGAGAGTTGGCATCGAATCTTCTACAAACGTTACCTCTTTTTGACATGAGTTGCTAAGGTAAGTTCAGATAGGTTCTTGTATTTACGTTTCGTTTGAATTTTAAAAATTTAAAAATGTAAAGCTACTTTTTAAACATACCTTGTAAGTGTGCAATGGTGGATATCTTTATAATGATTCATACTAGATAGATGAATTTCACTCCCGCGTGACGTCTTAGACTTTCCATTTAATAAAAATAATTGGTACTTTTCCAAAATCTCTAGGCAATTCTTTTTATTTTATTGCTCTTTTTATTTGTCCAAATATTTTGTTATCCAGCTTGACAAATTTTATCATTTAGAGAATTCGGACAATTGTCTTCATCTTTATTGTTATATTCACAACGTTTCGGACGATGCTTCCTTCAGCCTTTTTAAAGAGTTTCTCATCTCATTTGGAAGCATTTAATTTCAGCCTATATCCCATATTTCCAGTATAACGAATATAGGTGTTTAGTTAAAGAACTTCTAAATGAAACCATCTAGAGGTGGCAGGTTCTATCCTACTACAGGTAAAAATAACAAGGAATACTTACTAAAGTTTAGCATTAGTTAACGGAATAAGACGAATCTAACTTCGTGGATTAAATAAAGTGTTCGTTTCGAAGTTTCATGTAGACTTCCAAGTCCAACAAGAAACACCCGAAGAAAGCCGAAGGATGCATCGGCCGAAACGTTATGAATATAACAATAAAGATGAAGACTATAGTTCAAATACTCTAAATGATAAAATGCTCCTTTTTCTCTTTCCACTGTAATGTTCAACTTTGCGGAGATTCCCTTTGACATTTTTTTTTGCTATTTCTTCAAAGTTCTAAATCATTTCTTTTACTTCAGTCGTAATTAATTCACAGTTATTTATAGGCTTATATCTGAAAGGATGTCTTTTATTGGATGTGAATATGACAAGTTTTTCCACAATCTAACAGTTGCAAATGTTAACGACTTGAGAAATAAAGAGGTTTACCTCTGTTTAAGATAATTACGGGTTCATAAATTAACTGTCACTCGAAATGTAAACGCAAATATCACACTGAGATGATTCTATCATTGAAGTATTTTACAAGCATTTTTATAATAACGAGCTGATCCCATAGAAATTCGGGTTTGATTACTGAGATTAAAGATCGATATGACCTTTTTAACAGACACACACACACACATTTGTATATATATATATATATATATATATATATGCATGGTGAATTCAAAAAGTTTCCAGACTTTTTTTGTACAGGCATTTAAAATTGTTGTAGACTCTTGAAAATTCACTATGTTATTGCTATACATCTTATAAGAGGACTGACTAATTTTTATGATTTCAGGTTCAAATGAACAGCTACAGCAGCAATTGGAATACACCCTACAAAAGCCTGATAGTCACAGCTGGTGAATTTCAAAAATGCAATCTGGACGTCAGGACACTTTAGAAGAACAATATGCCATAAAATTCTGTTCTTAAACTTGGAAAAAATGCCACAGAAACGTATGAAATGCTTCAGACTGCTTTTCGACCATCTTGCATGAATCGAGCATCAGTTTTTGAGTGGCATAAGAGATTCAAGGAAAGCAGTGAGTCTGGGAGGGATGATGAGAGGTGTGGGAGGAGTATGGAAGTCAGAACACCAGAGTTGATTGGCCAAACAGTTAGGGTTAGGGTTACAATGTTGAGGCTTTAAGAAAGTTCAGGAAGAGATTCATAGGGAAGAGGCCAGCACTCTTCAAATTGGGTCAGTGACATTTCCACCAGGACAATGCACCAGTCCACAACTCCATCCTTGTCACAGACTATTTGACCAATATGGGTATCAAGACAGTTCCTCAGCCTCCCTATTGTCCAGACATTGCTGCCTGTGATTTTTGGCTATTCCCTAAGCTCAGAGGCTGTCGTTATGAGGAGATGAAAGAGGCTGTGACGAAGGTCATTGACACGCTCACACAAAAGGACATCCATGGGGCCTTCCAGAAGTTGTTGGAACGGTACAACGTATATTGCAGCCGGAGGAGATTACTTCGAAGGGGACTAGAGTTTCATGTGTGTACTATCAATAAAGTGCCCATACGAAAAAAAAGTCTGGAAACTTATTTAATGATCCTCGTATATATATACAGGAAAGGCGTTCAAAAAGTTCAAAGACTAACCCAGATTTTAGATTTACTATTGCATAGCATCACCTATACGGAAATTAGGACAGAAATTTGAATTAGATTTTATAGTCGAAAAAGAAATGGTAGTTTTGTCGCAACAAAAATGTTCAGCTATGGCTCTTCCTCCAGAGGAAGCTTAAAACTTTTTGAACGACCCTCCCAGATATGATTGATACATATTCATTCACATATACACAATATCTATTTACATATACACAATATTTATTAACATATACCCAATATCTATTTACATATACATAATATTTATTTACATGTACACAATATCTATTTACATATACACAATATTTATTTACATGTACACAATATCAGAATAAAACAAATCGAATGATTTAAACAAATAAATAAAACTATCAAAAGATATATATGAATTCATGATTATGTTTTTCATAAAAAACAATATCTTTTTCAATGTAGTATACTGAGTATGACACTAAATTGCATCTGGTGGTGAGGCTCCAATTCTAACGCTCTTGTGTATGTAATATCACCTGATTGTTGCTTTCATTAACCAGTCCACGCTTATCTAGAGTAAAATTAACTTTGAGGGTCCTATCTATGGCTAAATAACTCTATGGGCGTTTTAAATGAATAATAAACAACATCTCACATGACAAAACCTGAACAGGAAACTTTAAGAGAAAAACAGAATCTCTCCTAATAGCAGCACAAAACTGCGCCATAAGAATCAATTATATCAAAGCGAGAATAGACAAGACGCAACAAAATAGCAAATGTAGGCTATGCGATGACAGAGATGAAACCATCAATCACATAATAAGCGAATGCAGCAAATGAGCACAGAAGGAGTATAAGACTAGACAAGACTGGGTGGACAAGAATATCCACTGGGAGATGTGCAAGAAATTTAAATTCGACCATATGAACAAATAGTATATATTCAACCCAGCACCTGTCCTAGAAAATGACACACATAAACTCCTATGGGACTTTGACATACAAACGGATCACCTAATCTCGGCCAGAAGACCTGACCTAATAATAAAGAATTCGCAAAATTGTCGACTTTGCTGTCCCGGCTGACCACAGAATAAAACTGAAAGAATGGGAAAAGAAGAATTAGTACCTCGACCTTGCTAGGGAATTAAAAAATCTATGGAACATGAAGGTGACAATTATACCAATTGTGATAGGTACTTTTGGTACAGTAACTAAAGGATTAATAAAGGGACTGGAGGACTTGGAAGTTGGTGGACGAGTGGAGACCACCCAAACCACAACATTATTGAGAACGTCCAGAATATTGAGAAGAGTCCTGCGAAAGACCATCCAGCGAAAGACCATCAGCTAACGCTGATGGGAAAAACCCTTATGAGTGAATAATAATAATGATAATTATAATAATCAAAACAGCAGATGTAGGTTATGTGGTGAGAGAGACGAAATGTTCAATCACATAATAAGCGAATGCAGCAAATTAGCACAGAAAAAGTATAAGACTACGCATGACTGGGTGGGTAAGGTGATCCATTGGGAATTGTGAAAGAAATTGTTGTTTGATCCTGTAAGCAAATAGTAAATGAAAAACCGAGAATCTGTCCTGGAGAATGAGACGTACAAACTCCTCTAAGATATTGAGAAACAAACAGATTATTTAATCTCGGTCAGACGACCAGACCTTGTAATAATCAACAAAAAATGAGAACTTGTCGAATTGTGGACTTTGCTGTCCCGACTGATCACAGAATAAAATTTAAAGAAAGCGAAGATAAGAATAAGTACCTGGACCTTGCTAGGGACCTGAAAAAAATGGAACATGAAAGTGAAAATTATACTCTTTGTAATTGCTCTTGGTACAGTCACCAAGACTGGAAGATTTGAAATAAGGTGACGAATGAAGACCATCCAAACTAGATCACTGTTAAAATCGGCCAGAATACTGAGAAGAGTCCTGGAGACTTGAGGAGACTTGCTGTCACATAAACTCCAGTGAGAAACCATCAGCTAACTCTGATGAGAAAAAACTCGAAAAGGATTAATAATAATAATTGAAGCGACTAACTGGCAAGATTGCACACAAAAAGACATGGACATATCTACAAAAGAGAAATCTCAAGAAAGAAACTGAATCTCTTCTAATAGCAGCACAAAACAACGCCATAAGGACCAATTATGTTTGAGTGAAAATCGATAATACGTAAGAGAATAGCAAGTGCAGTTTATGCAGGGAAAAAGTTGAAACGATCATTTGCATAGTAAACGAATACAGCAAACTAGCAAAAACAGGGGTACAAGACTCGAAACGACCTCGTAAGAAAGGTGATCCCCTGGGTATTTTGTAAGAGATTGAATTTTGACTCTTTCATCAAATGGTTGATGCATCCTAGTCAATGAAACGTATAAATTTCTCCGGGATTTGGAGATAAAAACTGATCACCTAATCCCAATCAAAAGACCAGACTTTGTGTCAATTTTTAAAAAAAAGAGAACTTGCCGTCTTATGGATTTTGCTGTTCCAGCGGACCATTAAGTGAAAATTAGGTAAAAGTTAAAAATAAAACGAAAAGACAGACAAATACGTCACCTTGCCAGAGAATTAATAATAATAATAATAATAATAATTTCAAGAGTAGATTATGTGCTGATAAAGATAAAACAAGTAATCAGATAATAAAAAATATTGTAAACTAGCGTAAAAGAAACATAAGACTAGAAACGACAGGGCTGGAAAGGTGATCTATTGGGAGTTGTGCAAGAAATTGAAATTTGGTTATTAAAAGCAAATGGTACATGTACAAACTAGAATCCATCCTGGAGAACGAGACGCGTAAAATTCTCAGGGATTTTGTCATACAAACAGATCACCTGATTTATTTTGCTTGTTTTATTTCATCTTTTACACGTATGGAATGTTCTTTTTCGTGATGTCCTCTAAAACCTCTGACATACAGCTGGCCAGCCAGAGAACATCGATCCATCCCCATTTGTCTTATTAAGAGATCAAACATTCTTTTAGAGTTCATATCAAAATATCAAACTCCATTTGGCTACAAAGGTGTAGCTATCAGATGACGTCTCGCGGCCTCAACTGACGACAGAGGTTAAACTCATAGAGTGTATGTTGGGGATCAAGGTCAATTCTATACCCGCATGAAAAGACTGATCCCTTGGACTTACAATTTTGCCGTGATCCTCAAACTTTCGCACATGCAAATGCGCAAACTTCAGTGAAGTCATATAGGCAGTAAGTCCCCATGGCATGATAATTAATATATTCGATTATGACGCCGTAGCAAGGGAATTCGAACTCCATTCGTGCTATGACATTCTCTTTCAAACTAATGCCCCCTTTATTCTCCCTCCACCCCAGCTATGGGTACCAATAGTACCAATACTATTCTTCTACAATAATAGCTTTGGCATTAAATAACCCACGAAGGTTGATATGCCATCAAGCAAAGAAACCGAAAGCGGAATAGATTAGAGTGAGATTGTGTCTTTTCAACATGTATGTATATGAGTTATCTTCTGGTCGTTTTTATTTTCTGATGTTAACTTTGAAATGAGTCTCACGCCATTGAAACCCATTTTTCTCCCCGAGAAGGTTTTATCTATTCATTTATTTATTCATTTTGTGAAACAAATCAATTTTTACTATATTGAAATAAGAGATCGTTTTATAGCAATCTTCAAAATTAGCAAGTCCTTCCTGCCAAGAAAAATAGGATTTCGATGTCTCATTTTTTTTGTTTGTTTGTTTGGTACTTTTTACTTAGTCTTACATATCAACAATTGGCTACTTCACGAGCGTCTCAAGAAATATTACGATTCGAAGGTGACTTGAAATTTCAATGGTTGGTTGACTGGTTGTTTGTTTTTCAATGTCATATAAAACCTTATAGGTTGTTTAATGCTCAATCTTATATATATATATATATATATATATATATATATATATATATATATATATATATATATATATGTATGTATAGTTTATAAGTTATTAGTTCCCAGCTAAATATTTTGGTTTTAAAACAAATTCTTAGCACAAGACAAAAGTTAGTAGACAAATTTTGCTTCACATATGCATATTTTGTAAATGGTCTTGTTTCGTATATATATATATATATATATATATATGCTTGATCGAGGTTTGGAATTATTTTATAAGTTTCAATAGCCATATTTTCTATTTATGTATCATTTAACCTATACCAGGAGGGATTAGGGTTTTCATAGCTTTACCGAGGGCATCAGTTCAAAAATGAATGTAATAGCGTGATTGGAGTTGAAACTAGTTTACTACGATGTTACAGTCCAGCATTAAAGCCACCTAGGTACAGGGCCCCACCCCCACCCACACATATACAAAATAGATAGAAATAAATCAATCAATAAATAAATCAATAAATAAATGGAGTTATCGTTCTAGTAAACAGGGTCTGTATTCAGACATGAACAGCTGTCCAGTGTTTCCGTATGCCATGCGTTGGTGTTCGCCGGATTTTCTAGTCATGGTACACTTTGGTGCAAACAGATAAGGCCACCATGAAAAAATTCAGAAATTTGGATTGATCAACTTTTTATTTCGAAAGATCATATTTTTAAATTTTGCAAATAAATTTATCTATTAATTTTTTTTTTCGAAAAATTAATTTATTTGATTATTTTACCATTAAATAATAAAATAAGCATGTTGCAAAAAGATAAGGCCACTAAAATAAAATCGCAAATACCGTCATTTAATACTTTGTTTTTCCTCCTTTTGCTGCAATCACTTCTATGCAACGAGTTTTCATCGACCCGATCAGACTTTTGATAGTTTGATCATCTATTTCGGACCATGATTTCATAATTGCACCAGTCAAGGACACCTTTGAATCATATTGTTTACCCTGAACGTAAACTTGTAGGGCAACTATATCCAAGAGGTTCTTGATGGGATTAGGATCTGGACTTAATGCTGGCCAGTCCATTAGACAACATTTTTGTCACTAAAAAACGCTTTTGAATGCCTTCACACATGAATTGGGGCATTGTCTTGTTGGAAAATAGCCTGATTTCCTGCAATACGAAAGAAATCTTCCTAAAAATGTTCGGTGAGCATGTCAGTGTATTGTTTTGAGTCCATGTTACCGCTTTCAAGAACTAATTTGAATACTCCATTAGAACAAAATGCTCCCCATGTTATTACAGAGCCACCTCCACTTTGGCGCTTTTTAAAAATCTTTTTTTCTTTAAGCTCGTGCCAATAGCAATGGAACCCATCGGGACCATTTAAATTCTGTTTTTTCTCGTCTGTAAATACAACATCACTCCATTTTCCCCGAATGTGACGTACTTTTTGGCCCAACTAAATCTTGCCTTTATGTGATGTTCCTTACATAAAGGAGCTTTTTGTCCCTTTGAATATTCAACACTAGGGCAATTTTTTAATGTTCTCCATATGGTCCAACGTGAAACAATAATGTCACCTGGAAATTGAATTTGAGAAATGGATTTTCCGGATTTTCTAACATCTCTGATAATGGCCCGTTTATTCCTTGGACTGAGTTTTTCTGTCCTACCTGGAATCTTTTTGGGTGTTTTGTTCTTATTTTTTTATGTAATTATTCACAGCACACCTTGATTTATAGATTTTCTTGGCGATTTCTTGTTGAGAATGCCCATCTTTTTCAAAAGCATCGATCATTCCTTTCTCATGATCTGTAAGAGAATTGCCACGTCCCATGATTTATTTTTTTCATTTTTATTGCTAATTTTTATGTAAAAATTAATCTTAAAATAAAAATCTGTGAGTTAATTTGTTTTATTTTATAAATTCATTAGTGGCCTTATTTTTTTTTGCAACATACTAATTTTGATATTTTCTGAAATAATAATCAAAGAAAAAAATTTTTCAAAAAACTTTTTAATAGATAATCTTATTACCAAATATATTTATAAAGATATGAATTTTTGAAAGAAAAAAATGGATCAATCCAAATTTCTGTGTTTTTTCGTGGTGGCCTGGTCATTTTGCACCAAAGTGTAATTCAATTCACAATATAATTCCTCTACTTAAAAAAGAAAAATGTAGATGAATAATTTCATAATGTTTGTTTTATAGTTGTTGGAATATATCAGAAGGATACGGGTTTTTCGCAAGAAAGATTGTTTACTGTTTAGGATAATGGTACAATTTCTAATAGATTCATCAAAAAGAAACTATTCGCAAAAATTAGAATTATTTTTTAAATCATTATTAAGATTTACAAAGGGTTCAGCTCATAAAATATAAGGATACGCTGAAAGATTTATCGAAACCTCAATTTGTATACTTGCTTCATACTGCAATTTCTAGTGAGAGAAATTGTCACCCATCTAAGTAGAGAACCGGCTCATTGTTGCTTGTCTTTGCTGATCTGACAAGAACTGTACTGACACTTTTACCGTGATTTAACCGTAAAACTTGGGAATCGTAATTTGGAAGTATTGAATTACTAATTGATTAATATTAATTGCTTTTAAGCTTCAATTTTTCTTAAATTCTAAAATTCAAAATTGAATTGAAGGCGTGCGTGCGACTGAACAACTTGTATAATAAAGTGATTATGTCAAGACGTCTATAGTGCAGACTAGACTGCAGTATAGATGTCGAGATATTATCACTAGATTGTTGTCTAGAGGCGAGGTAAATACTAATTTGATAAAAAATGTATTCAGTTTGCGATCAGCCGTTATTGGCGAAAGACAAAATTCTGCAAGTGCAACACCCTCTATAGATGCCTGATCGAGCTCCATGAAACAGTTCTTGTTTTCAACGGTAAGATGTAAGGATCTGAAGGACATTATAAGATGTACAATGGCACAGATGCGCACTATACTAAAACAAGTGCTTCAATCAATAAAAAAAAATCACTGGAATAAGTGTTTTGAATACCAAGGTGACTATTTTTTAAAGAAAATTAACGTTTTATTTCTTTTTTGATAAATGCAGCTTCAGTCTCGATACGCATTTATAACACGCTTCGTATATCATATGTGTATGCGCGTCTATATATTACTCGAAAAAGGATTCATTTATCATACACGAAAATACAAACAGGTGCATATGATTTTGATAGGCGTAATAAGTAAAGTTGGCGACAGCAGTCAAGGGTGACCCGAAGGCTCCCTTTTCGATAGCTACAACACCAAGTTGTAGGGGAGGGCGCTACTCCTTTCCACGGATTGCTCCACTTTACCCTTAATCCGTACCTTATAATGCAAAGCGTTAAGCAAGGAGGTATCAAGTACCATTTTTTGAGTCTTTGGTATGACTCGACTTGGGATTGAACCCAGGTCTCCCCCGCCATTTGGTGAACACTTTAACCATCATGCCAATGTCCGGTAGATAGACGTAATAAACGCACGTATATATATATATATATATGTATATATATATATATATATATGTATATGTATATATATATGTATATATGTATATATTATAAATATAAGATTGAATCACTCAGACAGCTAACTTCACAATGCATCAAAAGAGGTGTTTCAGTGATGCAACGACGAATGGAAAAATCATTCGAATAAGTGTGTTTCATGCCAAAAGCAGTTTTTTGAAGAAAATTAACGTTTCAGTCATTGTTAATTTTCATCTCAGTAAATACAATTTCAGTCCATATACACAGGTCAATTTTTTGAGGAAAATTGACATTCCCTTCATTGTTCACTTCTGTCTTCGTAAATCCAATTTCAGTCTCGATACTTTTTAAATAGATTCCGTATTTTGAAGAAAATTGATGCTTCCTTCATTGTTCACTTCTCTCTTGGTAAATGCAATTTCATTTTCGATAACTTTTGAACAGGTTTCGCATTTCGTAGAAAATGAACGTTTGGCTCATAATTCATTTCTGACTTGGTAAATCTAGCTTCAGTCTCAATACTTTCTGAACACATCTCGTTCACTCAATATCTGTTTTGACAGAGAGACAAACACAGTTTGCCACATGATTCAAATTGAATGGGTGATGCGAAATAAAAGTTCAGGGCGTTTAAATTACAAGAAAAGTTCATAAACTTTAGCTGACAGAACGTTAAAGGAAATCACTACTCTCCAACATTCATTTAAGTATTAGAGTAACTTCTTCCTTTACATTCGTTTCTTTTTCTTTTTCTTTTTTTTCTTTTTTCGTTTTTCTTTTTTTCTTTTTTTTTTCTTTTTTTCTTCAATCTTCTCTGATCCTATGATAAGTTGTTCCTATCCTTCTTAATCCTGATAATCGCTTCCAGTCACTGAAGTTCTTCCCAGATATCTTACTTTGATCCGAGTAGAATGCAGAGCTTCAAAATTTGAGCCCAGGGCAAAGTTGATCTCTGATCTTTGATGTGGTATTTGACCTCTTATGTCCGGCTTGGTTTAAACTGTGTCAACTCTTGTATCGCGCACTTTTAATCGTCGCGTTTTTAAAACCGCTTTCCTATCGGATACGTTTAAGACCTGTGAAGTGTTGACAGCATCGGTTCCGGGTAGATCAGCCATGTTAAGCAACATTCAACAAGATCACAACATGATGAGAGAAAACTTAGGGAAATGAAAAAAAAGGTAAAAAGAAAAGTTACTTATAAATGTTGCGGATAAACGTATTCAAAAGTCAGGTCGGTGATGCACATAACCAAATAAAATTTCAACTCATAATCTAATTACATGACTTAAGTACACGTCAAGATTATATGAGTTTGATCATAAAAAGAAATTCTCTGTTTAAAATAAATTTTTGAAAAGTCTTAGAAATATTAAATAAGAATTTACTGATGCATAGAAATATACTCCTTTCAAAAAGAAGTAAAATAGTTAAAAAAGGAATTTTATCATTTCTTCACAAGAGAAGGGTTTGTTATTCACTATTTGTTGGTTGGTTTGTTGGTTGGTGTTTCATGTGGGTTATTTAATGCAAAATTATATATATATATATAGATGATTTATAAGCGAATAGTCTGTTAGCAACTTTATTTTTAGACAAGTTGTTCATTTCTTTGTAATCAGTTAAATGGGTTCAAATATTCGTATCTAACACTAATAATTCTATTTATTATTAATCGTTTGTTTGCACACAGTTAAATGGTTTTAAGTATTGCTATTTGATATTAGTATTTCTATTTATCAAGTATTCCTTTCTAATATGAATATGGTTCAGTCGGCTAGGGCTGCGGCGAGGTAAGACTCCCCACACGAAACAATCTGATGGTGAGACTCCTGTAATGCTGGAATTGTGGGGAAGTCAGAGTATCCCTTCACTGCCAAAGCTCCCTTGTCCACTCTGGCCCGGATTGGTAGTACCTGATAGGGTCCTATATATGGGTCAAATAGAACTAAATTGTGTGCTTATGCTCAACTGAATTGTTTGAAAAATAACTGTTTATATGTATAAAAGTGGATTTGGCATTAAATAGTAGATATGCTATAAAACCAAACCAAATCAAACTAATACGAATAATGTGCCTACAGCTGTATGGTTCCAAAGAATTAATTATAAGCATTCTTAGTAATTGATTTGTGACGTTACAGCCGTCCTCACTAAACACAGAAGTGATTCCACTTCCAATCCGTTGTCCGATTCATTTGTCAGTAAGTCTTTGGATGACACGATTAATCCGTTCTCTGCCCACTTCGTGTTTTTTAATATCTAAACAACAGATCAATCGCTAATCGGTGTCGCCAGTCGAGAAGTAGACGGATAAGACCGCATCATTAAGTAAGGAAAAATATAAGTCGACGCCAAGAAACAGAGAACAAAATACGACTTGCAAAAATAACAATATTTCATACAATAAATTTCTTTCGAAAATGATATTTATATTCACTCATCCCAGAAGTGGTAAGTTTTACTTAGAGACCAGTTCACGAATTAAGAGTCAGTCAATTCCTCGTATAAGTTTCAGGCTTTTCTATTCTCGTTGTCAATATTCTAACGCGAGGCAATCTTAAATGGTGGTTATATTTGCTTTCCTCAATACTTGGTATTAATTCACAAATGCTTATAGCGTTAAGCTTCTTTGGGTTTTTTCTCCACGGCATTGTATTATGGTTGGCTTTCTTAGCTTTCTATACTCGGGGCAGTCTGGTACAAGGTCAAAAACTCAGAGCGTTGGGGAAACTGCTCACCGACTTATGTGTTGCTCTTTCTTTTTATCTCTGTCTTTCTGGTTGGGTTTCCTAAGCGACGTAAATATATACCTTTTCCTCAGAGAGGTGAGGAAGGCGAGGTTTAAGGAAATATCAATTTTCTCCTAATTGGGTTTTCGATAAATTTTTGCTTTCGTGCATTATAAAACAAATTTAGGATATAGGTTATTCTAATTTTAGATTTTCATACTGAGTCGACTTTGATGATGGACTGGCTCTGGCTTTGATCTGAATTTGTTTGTCTTTCACTTCAAACCATTCCGGAAAGCAGTGATCTGTCAAAACAATTCACCTAACACATTACTTATAAATCATAAGCTTCTCTTGAGGGAAAGGATTCCTTTTTCGTTGAGTCCAATTCAGTCAAATTCAACGAGTTTTGATAAGGTACAGATTATCGACCATATCGAAATCTAATCTATCCGATAAGATAAAATGGGATTTCTTCCAAACAGTAGCCGTGTCTCTGTACTATTGTATAGCTGAACCACTTAGACTTTAACAGAGTGCTTCGAATAAAAGCTAAATGAGAACTGTGTAAGGATACTGCGAGTTGTTTTGAACAGATCCTGAAAACAGCACCCAAGAAAAAATCAGCCTTCCATCTCACAAACCATCCAAAACAGAATTATCATGTCCATATTTCTACTATTCATACCTGTTCAGTTGTAATGATTTTTATATAATAATCTTTATATGGTAATATTTATATGATAATATTTATAGGTTTTAAACCTGTTCAACTATAATATCACTGAACCATCTTTTAATGCAAAAATGTTTATTATTTGCAGGTCTTTAATCTCTCTCTCTCTCTCTATATATATATATATATATATATATATATATATATATATATTGTTTAGTCATTTAATGTCAAAGCCATCATTGTATAAGAACAGTAGTGGTAATATTTAACCCATAGTTGGCTGGGATTCATATCTTTCCCGATAGTAACACACACACACACACACACACACACACACACATATATATATATATATATATATATATATATATATATATATATATATATATAAGCATATGGGCATGATAAATAATATAACTAACATCATATCTTCTTGGAAAAATACATTCATGTGTGTTTATGAATGTAGCCAAGATATCCTGGGCTTAATTTAACCAAAACATGGAGAAGCAGAAAAGAACTCACAAGCGAAAGTCTATTGAGGGCTCCCGACAGATGGATAAACCAATGTTGGCTGACTAATAAAGGCCTATATTCCTGAGCTCTGTGCAGACACTGGATGCTTGCTGGAGGACCTGCCAAGAGCGATGGATGAAAGGGATGAGCGACAAGAGAGATTCAAGGGAGTCTATGCTATGAACACTTGATGATGATGACCATAAGTCCAAATTAGAGAGGTTGATTTAATTTGGTAATTTGTATCATTGCATACATTTTAAATACAGCACTTATCACACTGAGGAAGAATTCCCATGGTGTCGTGGTTAACGTGTAGAACTGTGACATCGTAGTTGCGAGTTCAAACTTCAGTCACGCTATCACATTCACTTTCGGACTAATACCCTCAAAGAAGGTTGGAACCCCCTTATTCCCCAGCTATGGGTTGAATAGTACTTCAAGTACCCTCCACAAGGATGGCTTTGGCATTAAATAATCCTCGAAGGTTTATATGCCATTAAGCAAAGAAGCCTAACCAAAATTTATCATACACCTTTGCTGTAGAGTAAAAGTTAAAAACCTACTCTTAGTGAAAGTGATCTTCATTGGTTGTCCCGTATTTGTATCCTTGTGCCTGACTCAGAGAAACTTGTCTAATATCTCTATGCATAGTGCATCATAGAATATTGTAAACATGAAGTTTGTTATTTATTACATTTGCGTAGTCAATTATTATTTTGACTCTTAGTAAGTCACAAGTAGTAACTAATGGCTTTCAGTCATACCTGGGTGATAGCAAGTCAGCACAGTTCTCTCGGATTTCCACAGTGCTGTGGTCTGGACAGTCTCAATTCTCCCTCGAATTTTTAGTTCCTTCATTCGCTTTGTCAGATTTTTCGAAAATATTTCAAGCACTCGAAATATAATTGATATCACAGTCACCTTCATGTTCGATAACTTTTCAGCTTTCTGACAAGATCGAGATATTGATCCAATTTTTCGCTTTCTTTACTTTTTATTCAGTGATCTATTTGAATTAGCCGATAAACTATTTTCTTTTTATCAACTAAGATTAGATCTTATCTTCTGTCTGGGATTAGATAAACTGTTTGTATCTTAAAATCATAGAGAATTTTGTTTAGTTTTGCAGGACATGTTCTGGTTAGTACATAGGCCGTTTGTTTGGTTAGTCACTTGCAAAATTCCTTGTGGATTCCCGTGTCCACCCCTTCATGCCTACTTTTATATTCTTTCTTTGTCAGTTCAATGCGTTCGCCGATGCTGTGGATAACTATTTTATGGAAGTCATTCTCTCTCTTCCTCTCCGTCTGTCTGTCTGTCTGTTTATCTCTCTCTCTCTCTCTCTCTCTCTTTCTCTCTCTCACCATTTGTAATTCTCCTGAGATTTTTTATTCTAGCGTAAACAAAATTGGTTATTATATCATTGTTCTAGGATGCTATAAATTTCTCGGGCTCTGGATCTCTGACTGAACTTCATTTAATTGTGAGGCTCTAGTTCTGGAGATCTAAAGCGCAGAGAGAACTGCTTCATTGCCATTACTCTTAGTTCCACTCTGACAGGTAGTTAGAAGTCCATCTAGGGATCAAATAGATTCGTTTGAAAATGAACTGTTCTTGTATAGAAATGCCTGAATCTATATAAGTGTGTGCATATTATTTGTATTAGATTATTTGTTTGCTTGGTTTAGTTTTATGGCATATCAACTATTGTTGGTTATTTGATGCCAAACCCAGTTTATACCAATATATTAGATATATATGATTTGTAAACTTAATTCAACTAAGTTAAACGGCTCCAAGTATTGCCGATGTATCACTAACAATTCAATTAAACATCAAAGATTTGTTTACACACAGTTAAATGTTCAAGCAGTTTTATGTCTAACAATTGAATTTTGCATAAGTCATTTGTTTGCACTCAGTTTAAATGTCAAACTGTTCTATTTGACCCATAGATAGGACCTTATTAGGTGCTATCACTCCAAACCTGAGTGGACCTTGGAGCGATGGCAATGAAAAGGTAATCTGCATTCCCTAAATCTACCGCATTACAGGAGCCTCACCATCAAATTGTTTAATGTCATTAACAGGACACTCGTTCTTGGAGTCTTACCACTCTGCAGAGATGCAGTCGGTATATTCTTCAGTCCCAGCCTTAGTAGGTAGTATTTTATTGCATATCAACCTTGGGTTATCTAATGCCAAATCCTGTTAATACATATTTCATATATATAATTTCTAAGCGAATAGTTTGTAGGTAACATTATTTTTAACCGAGCCAGAGCTCATTTGCACACAGATAAATGGTTTCAAGTATTGCTATCAAACATTAATAGTATCAATAATTTGTTCATACTCAGGTTTTAAGTACAGTTGTTTAATACTGATAATTCTGTTTATTATAATAATTCCTAGTAAAATTCTATTTGGTTATAATAATTCCTTGTAAAAAGTTGAACAATTCTATTTGACTCATCGATGGGATCCTAACAGTTACTATCACTCTAGGTCTGAATAGATCTGCGATTCATGATAATGAAGGGGTGTTCCTCTTTCTCTAAACTCCAACACTAGATTAAACAAGCAAAGATGTATAAAAGCAGACATGAATGGGTGGACATGGGAATCTACGAGGAATTTTGCAAGCGACTAAAATTTGACCATACAGATATCAGATGCAGTTTAATGTCGTACTCAGGACACTATTTGTGTTAGATAAGAATACTTGATACCATATATCTATGTATAAACAAATCATTAGGATAAAATATTATTATATTAGGAGAGAGAGAGAGAGAGAGAGAGAGTATTTTCTTTTATCTTTGAATTTTTAGTTGCTCTTTTATTGCATATCAAACAGATCTATCAACGACTGTGAGGAACAACGTGTGTCTGAGAAGATAATAAAGGATAAGCCCAAGGTAAGAAATGAAGACCTAACTGAGTAGCGATATAAAAATGCAACGTTTAAAAATAAATAAATGAATACGATGAAAAAAAAAATGCTGAAATAGGATGCCTAAAATAGAAGAAAATGAATGTGGGAGTATAACAAAAAGAACAGACCGATTTAATGAGAAAGATGGGTATGAGGAGAGTGTAGACAGAGGAAAATAGGAAATACTACTACTACTACGACTACTACTAATAATAATATCAGTAATAATAATAATAATAATAATAATAATAATGATAATAATGGATCATGGAACTAGAATAAGGAAGTTGATGACTATGCACAAGGCCTTACACCCGTGAGATGACAGAGACGCTATGTGACAAGAAAAAAAAAAAAAAGAAGAGAACTCACCAACATTGACGAGAATGTGGATACAGCAATTTAAAGGCCCGAAGAATATATAAGAAAAAAAAAAAGAGGTGAGACTAATTACAGCAGCCAATAACAGCAACAACAAAAATAACATGAGGACAAAAACGGAAATTATTAAATCGAGGAGACAAAAATAATAAGAAAAACAGCTAGATGAATATTTCAGAAAACAAATTGATAAAATAGCACATGAGGTGACCTGGATATGGCTACTTGGAGGAAACCTAAAAAGAAAAATTCATATAATTGTTTGATTGATTTTCACGGCACATCAACAGGTCTAGAGTTATTTTATGCCTTAATGTTAGAGAATCACGTTCATTGTACGTTCATTTTGACATAATTTGTCTAGTTGTTTCTCAAGAGTCCTTTTTTTTTTGCAAATGGTTATATCGAATCATTTTTAAAGAGATTTATTTTGTCCATAGATGAGATCCTAATAGTATCTACCACTCCAGGTCAGAGTGGACCAGGGAGTAAAACCTCTGACTACTTGGATCTCCAGAAACGAAACTTTACCATCAGATGTAGTTTTGTATTATACCAAGGAAACCCGCTTTTTATGGTGAGAGGAAGGTCTAAATCCTCCGCAGAGGACACAGTCAGTGTATTATAAGTCCAGTCAACATGGGTCATTCCGTAAGATTTTATTCCAGAACTCTCTCTCTCTCTCTCTCTCTCTCTCACACACACATATATTTAGTAAGTTAGCCGATCATAGTCGGGGGCGATCTGAAGGCTCCCTTTTCAATAGCTATAAAACTAAAGTGTTAGGGAGGGTGCTACTCTTTTCCTTAGATTTCTCCATCAAAATAATTTTTGATATGACTCAACCTGGGATTGAACCCCGATCTCTCAGACTATTGGCGAACACTCGAAACATAATGCCAATGGACCAGTATACTAATACTTATGGTCTGATAGACTATTGTGTTGGTTGGTCGAGTTTTATGGCTGATTATTTAATGGGAAATCCTCTTAATCCATACAATCCATATATGTATTATTTCTAAGCGAATAGTTTGTTGGTAACATTATTTTTAAATGAGTCATATGTATATACATGTGCGTGTGTGTATGTTTACCGACCTCTCCACGTCAGTAGGTTATAAGACTTGGTCACTTTTTAAGCGGTGTTTAATAGATTTGAATTAAAAGCTTTCCTTCTCCTAGACTAGTTGTCATACCAAGGTTAAAGTCTGCCCTTCTATGTGCTAATAGTTGGAAGGAAAATAGTTTGATGCATACCTTTCCCAAAGGATATATATATATATATATATATATATATGTGTGTGTGTGTGTGTGTGTGTGTGTGAGTGTGTGTGTGTGTGTGTGTGTGTGTGTGTGGTGCATTCAAAAAGTTTTCTAGACTCTTGAACATTCAGTATGTTATTGCTATTCATCTTATGACTGACCAATTTGTATGATTTCAGGTTGAAATGAACAACTACAGCAGGAATTAGAATACACCCTACTAAAACCTGATTGTCACAGCTGGTGAGCTTCAAAAATGCAATCTGGACTTTAGAAGAACGATATGCAATAAAAATCCGTTTTAAACTTGGAAAAAATGCCATGCGATGAAAGCTGGATCTACTGCTATGACCCAGAGACCAAGAGACAGAGTTCCCAGTGGAAGCATGCTGGCTCTCCCAGACCCAAGAAGGCCAGACAGAACAAATCCACCCACAAACTTTTGATGATCCCTTTTTTTGACAGCACTGGCATGATCTACATGCACTGGGTTCCCACTGGACAGATTGTCAATAAGGAATACTATGTTGAGGTTTTAAGGGAGTTCAGGAAGAGATTCAGTCGGAAGAGGCCAGCACTCTTCAAATCGGGTCAGTGGCATTTCCACCAGGACAATGCACCAATCCAAAACTCCATCGTTGTCACAGACTATTTGACCAAGATGAGCATCAAGACAGTTCCTCAGCCTCCCAACAGTCCAGACCTTACTCCCTGTGACTTTTGGTTATTCCTTAAGCTCAGAGGCTGTCGTTATGAGACAATTGAGGAGATGAAAAAGGCTGTGACGAAGGTCATTGACACGCTCACACAAGAGGATTTCGAAGGGGCCTTTCCGAAGTTGTCGAAACGGTACAAGTGCATTGCAGCCGGAGGAGATTACTTCGAAGGGGACTAGGGTTTCATGTGTGTACAATCAATAAAAGTGCCCATACGAAAAAAGTCTGGAAACTTATCTAATGATCCTCGTATATATATATATATATATATATATATAAGGGTCATTCAATAAATGAGGGGAATTTTTAAAAAAATCAAATTACATTTTTTTCTGAATTTTTCCCCATAAATGTAAACTTTAGATTGTTTACAATTGGTTTATACCAAAACTTATTTTAACCTCGCAAAAATATTTGTTTTGAGGCTATTCAATATGGTGGAAAATAAACAGAAACTTTCTGCTTTGAAAAGAAGTCATTCATCAGGTGTTTGATCGGTAATAAGTGCAAACCTTGTGAAACGTCTAGAAGAATGTGTAATGTATTATAGTATTTGTTTACAAATGGGTTAATCACAACGAGACTGAATCGGAAATAAAGTCCAAGGATTGGTGACACAGAAAGTCTTCCAGGAGCAGTGGTCAGAAAAGAAGGTCAGTCTGATAGTCTTTAGGGACATGAAAGAGTCTATCACAATTAATTTCCTTTAAAAGGGTACCATTCTAAAAAGTGCTTCCTATTACCAGCTCCTTCGGCAAAATACACCTTATTTATTGAATAACCCTCGTATACTGTAGTGAATAAAAGAGTCATGATATTTCAATTGTTTCAAATATAGTACGTAATACTTTTATATGCCCTGTATCTGTGGCTTGATATAGCAGTAGCAGGTAACAAACTATTTTCTATAAGGACAGGACTTACATGACTCAGAAATTCAGCAAGCTCTGTCAGAAACTATCGAAGTGGAAAATGATCGTATGATGGTCACTTGTTGCACACAATTACATGTGTAACTGGCATATATATATATATATATATATATATATATAAAGCATTGATAATCGCACCCAAACAGAGGCGTAACTACATCCCCGGTAATTATCACGCCTAAGAAGATATATAAATGAGAATAAATACAACTTAAAGACTGCGGAAGTGTATGTTACTTGCTTAGCCTGACACACAGGCGTTTAGTAGTGATTTGGCGAACTAAGGAAGGCCAGAGGTACATTGCACCCGGTGAGAATATAATTCAATGATTGATTAATTTTAACGGTATGTCATTGATATATATATATATATATATATATATATATATATATATATATAAGACCTGTATATATATATATGTATATACAGATTTATGTAAGGAAGATGATTATAAACCGCTTGAACAATTTAATTTTTACGTCAAATAAATCTGAGAATTTAATTATCGTAGATTTCAATTTTGGTATCCTGCATCTGATAATGAGGCTGCAGCCCTGTAGCTTTGGGGAATGTAGAGTGCCCTTTCATTACCATTCTTCCAGGTCAACTCTGATCCAGAGTCATGGTAATGGTAACTGTTGGGTTCCCATCCATCAGTCATTGACTTTACTTGTAACAGTGATTGATGTCGAACAGATTTTTTTGTGTTTGACAGCAATACTTTGAACCATTTAAGTGTGTGCCAATAAATGTGCTCTAGCTCGTTTGAAAATGTTATCTACAAACTATTCGTGAACAAATTTTATATCTAATGTATATACAAACAGGATTTGGCATTAAATAACCTAGAAAGGTTGATAACCCAGAAAATACGACCACCCAAGCAACAGAGTTCAATAAATCCAAATGTAGTCTATGTAAATGGTTTGTTTGTGTTTCTTTCAAATTTAATTAGCCAATTTTTTAGAATACAAAACAATATTAAGCTTTGTTTGAGACAAAAGGATTTTATTGGTTGAAAGAAGAATATACTTAATGTAAACTTGTGAGAAGGCAGCGGTCGTGTCGATACTGCTGTATGGATGTACCACTTGGACGCTAACTAAACGGCTGGAGAAGAAGCTAGACGGCAATTACACAAGAATGTTGCGAGAAATATTGAATAAGTCCTAGTGGCAACACCCCACAAAGCACCAACTATACGGTCACCTGCCCCCCATCACGAAAACTATCAAAGTTTGACGAACCAGACACGCAGGACACAGCTGGAGAAGCAGACACGAGCTCATAAGTGATGTACTCCTATGGACTCCCACATATGGCCGTGCAAAAGCAGGACGACCTGATAGAACATACATACAGCAGCTATGTGAGAATACGGGATGTAGCCCTGAGGACCTACCAAAGGCGATGAATGATAGGGAGAAGTGGCGAGAGAGGGTAAGGGATATCTGTGCTGGCGGCACGACATGATGATGATGATGATATTAGATCAGGTTTTTTTAAATAACAAATGTTTAATTGATGTAAATTTGATAACACAGTTAAGTAAATCTGAACAGTTATGTATTCAAATAGAAGTTGAAATAAAACTTGATTCTGAATGTATAAACAAAAAACAGTGAAACTCATTTAAATTTATTGAGAAAGTTAGAGTCAGCAAAGGGAGATAATATTGATGGAAATTATAGCTCTCATACACTTGGTATTAATGAAATGTAAGAAGAATTAAATAGAAAGATAAAATCAATCATGGAAAATATTCATGTAGTTATTTCAAAATTTCCTAGACAAGGAGATTCATCCAAAAAATTATCTAGGGATTGTAATCGGCTATCTCGTAAAAGAAAAAATAGATAATGCTCGAAAAGATTTTGGTTATATACCCAGTATGAAAAATCATCAAAATGCTTTAAATGAAAATAAAAAATTGGAAGTAAGCAAAAAAATAGAAGCTTAAAACTAGCATTGTTAAAAATCTAAAAAAAAATTATTCAAATATGTAAAATCAAAAACTAAAATTCACAAAAACGTTGGTACAGTAAAAAATGATAAAACATGTGAATTATCGTACACACGAAATGAAACAGCTTGTGTTCTTGCAAGGTTTTCTCAGTCTGTTAATTTCTTTGGAATAGTTTGGTCCACTAAAGGAAAGTTGTTATGAATAGTACAGAAGAAAATTATGAATGAACTAAGAATAGGGGCTGATGAATCTACTTTATATATGCAATGAAGTTGGGGTATGAAAGATTTGGTTACAGTATTAAATTTAAAACGCATTCATACAAATACATACATATGCAAGAACGTAGTACACTGAAACGTATTGGAATGGTTAGAGTCGTAGGAAATCAGCCACCAGAGTTCAAATCCCGGTCGAAGCTGTTTATGATTTATTTTGCGTTAATACTCTTGGGAAAGGCGTGAATCCATCTGTTCTCCAAAGCCTCAGATATAGTTAAATTATAGAACAGATGGGTCTTTTTTATTCTTTGTAGGCAACTAATTTAGGAGAAGGAAAACTCTGAATTCGAACCAGCTGCATGTATTTACTCAAAGCCAACACCACAGACAGAATGTGATACAATGCTAATTTTTAAACGGAGTAGAGCTGTTTGTTGTTGCCGTCAGTTGACGGTCCAACGAAGTTGTGAAAAACAAAAGAATTACAACTAAAAATTAAAATTATTTTCTAAGCTCTGGATAATTTAGCACATAGACTATTAATGGTACATAAATGGTTACCCATCTAAGTTATGAGCAGGCTAACCGTTGCTCTACTTTGGTTGTCTATTAGGCGTTAGTACTTTCTGTGTGATTATTATTAGATTCTCGGTCCAAGAGATGCGTTAAAAAAGCAAAGACAATACAAACTAAAATCATTAACAACAAAGAATTAAAAAAAAAGAAAATGCTTATAAAAAAGAATAATATTTTTTTTGTGACTCACTGTTTGCGCAGATCAAAGGAATAAATATTTGGGCTTTACCCCACGTTAGATACTCGGGACCCCTTCTCAAGTGGACCAGAGATGAACGTAGACAAATAGACGAAAGTAGAAAACTAATGACCATGCACTAGGCATTACATCCCAGAGACGACGTTGACAGACTATATGTACCAAGAAAAGAGGGAGGAAGAGGACTTGCCAGCATCGAAGACAGCGTTGACACATCCATACAACGACTCGAAGACTACACGAAAGAGGACTGATTACGGCCATCAGAAACAATACTGACAACACGATAGATAACAGAATGACAAAAACTAGGAAACAAAAATGGGAAGGAAAACAACTCCATAGGCGTTTTAAATGACTAATAAACAACATCTAACATGACAAAACCTGGACATGGCTAAGAAAAGGAAACTTTAAGAGAGAAACAGAATCTCTCCTTATAGCAGCACAAAACAATGCCATAAGAACCAATCATATCAAGGCGAGGATAGATAAAACGCAACAAAATAGCAAATGTAGGCTATGAAGTGACAGAGATGAAACCATCAATAACATATTAAGCGAATGCAGCAAATTGACACAGAAGGAGTACAAGGGTAGACACGATTGGGTGGGCAAGGTGATCCACTGGGAGATGTGCCAGAAATTTAAATTTGACCATGCCAACAAATGGTATATGCACAACCCAGCACCTGTCCTAGAAAATGACACACACAAACTCCTATGGGACTTTGACATACAAACGGATCCCCTAATCTCGGCCAGAAAACCACACATTATAATAATCAACAAGAAAAAAGAAAACCTGCAAAATTGTCGACTTTGCTGTCCCGGTTGACCACAGAATAAAACTGAAAGAATGTGAAAAGAGAGATATGTACCTCGACCTTGCTAGAGAATTGAAAAAACTATGGAACATGAAGGTGACAATTATACCAATTGCGATTGGTGCTTTTGGCACGGTAACTAAAGGATTATTAAAGGGCCTAGAGGATTTAGAAGTTGGCGGCCGAGTGGAGACCATCTAAACAACAGCATTATTAAAAACGGACAGAATGCTGAGAAGAGTCCTGAAGACTTGAGGAGACTTGCTGCCACTCAATCTCCAGTGAAAGACCATCAGCTTACGCTGATGTGAAAACCTCTAATGAGTGAATAATAATAATAATATATCCTGAGAATGGTAATCTAAGGAGATGCGCTATCACCATTAGTATTTTTGATAGCGATGATATCATTCAACAACATACTTAGGACATGCACAGGGGGCAACAAACTGCATAAATCGCAAGAAAAGATTAACCATTTAATGTACGTGGACGACGTCAAACTGTTTGCCAAAGATGAAAAAGAATTGGAAAATTTAACACAGGCAGTAAGGATATACAGTCAGGATATAGGGATGGAATTAAGAAAAGAAAAATGTGCCAAACTAAGAAAACGACAAAGGACGGAAGTAGTAGAACTACCAAATCAACAAAAAAACAGAACGCTCGGAGAAAAGGAAACGTACAAATACTTGGGAATATTGGAAGTGGACACCATTAAACATGTGGAGATGAGAGAAAATTTTTTCAAAAGAGTATACCAGAAGAAGGGGAAAAACTACACGAAACCAAGCTATATAACAGAAAACTCGTCAAAGGGATAAACGCCTAGGCTGTCTCCCTCGTAAGATACTCGGGATCATTCTTAAAGTCGACGAGGGAAGAACTTCAACTAATGGACCAGAGAACAAAAAAACTCATGACGATGCATAAGTCGATACATACCAGAGATGACACAGAAAAAAAGAAGGAAGAGGACTCGCCAGAAGGGAAGATAGCATTGATACACCGATAGGACGATTCAAAGACTACATAGAAAGAACAAAGAAAGGCTAATCACAGTGATTAGAAACGGCACAAACTATAAAAGGATTAACAGAACAATAATAATTAGAAAAGAAAAATGAGAAGAAAAAAAATAATTGCATTGATATTTCAATCGACAAACTAGTGAAATTTCACACGAGAAAACATGGACATAGCTAAGAAAATGAAACTTTAAGGGAGAAACAGAATCTATCCGAATAATAGAACAAAACAACGCCATTAGGACAAACTAACTAAAAGCAAAAATTGATAAGATGCAATAAATTAGCAAGTGTAGATTATGTGGTGATAGAGACAAAACGATCAATAATATAATAAATGAATGCACTAAATTAACGTATAAAAGAGCATAAGATTAGAAACAACTGGGCAGGAAAGATAATCTACTGGGAATTGTGCAAAAAGTTTAAATTTCACCATACGAACAACTGGTATATGAACAATCCAGGATCCGTCCTGGAGAATGAGACGCACAAAGTTCTCTGGGATTTTGAGATACAAACGGATCACCTTATCTCTGTCAGACGACCTGACCAATGATCATAGAAAAAGAAAACCTGGCGAATAGTGGACTTTGCACACCCGGTAGGCCACAGAGTAAGAGTAAAAGAAAGCGAAAAGAGGGATAAATATCGTGACCTTGTTAGAGATCTAAAATAAACTATGGAACATGAAGGTGACTGTGATACCACTTTTAATTGGTGCACTTGTAACAATCCCGAAAGGATTGGTAAAGGGACTAGTACACTTAGTAATTTGTGAACAAGAAGAGACTATCCAAACTATAGCATTATTAAGATCGGCCAGAATACTGAGAAGAGTCTTGGAGACTTGAGGAGACTTGCTGTCACTCAAACTCCAGTGAGAAACCATCAGCTAACGCTGGTGTGAAAAACTCTCAAAAGAGTACATAATAAAAATAATAATAATAATAATAATGTTTGAAACTTTTGATGATTTTAGATGTCTGGTATTTTGACGTATTTACTATACGATGCCGATCTAGAAACTAATGATATTCTTTTCAGATTGGCAACTCTGGTTAAAAATCAACCGATCAATGTAAATCTTAAGCATGTGTAAAAATATTCAGTTCTTCTTTGCTTCTTAGAAATCTTGGATTATAAGTGTTTAACGAAAATAGAGCACATGATAACATTCTGCGTCAAATATAAGGACAATGTGAAAGAAATATTTCAGAATTGTAGCAATCAAGTTCTATCAGCTTTGAGGTGACATTAGGTATTTTCTTTTCATTTTTTTTCTTCTATGGCTTAAAGGCTGAGGAATCTGAACCGTTTTCTGGTCGACCAGTCACTTCTCAAACTGAGGAAAATGTGACAAAAGTTAAGACTCTCATTAGATCTTATCGAAGTTTGACAATAAGAATAATGGGTGATGAATTAATATTGATTAACTGATTTTCAGTGAGATTTAGCAACCTAAAATTATTACCTATCAGTCAAATTACTTTCTGGAGACTTTCTTTGTGAACAGATATTTGACCCCAAAAGAACATTCCTTTTGAACCCCTTATTTCCTTGATCTAAATTCTTTTGTCTGCTTCCCGTTCCTAAAATCAAAATCCAGCCTGATGATTGCCATTTTCAAAATGTTGAGATCATGAAACAGACCGAGACGAACGAGCTGAAAGCATTTTTAGTTGAAGACTTCCAGCACTTTTTCCAGAAGTGGCCACACGGTCTTTATCGGAGGATTTCTTCTAAAAGGAACTTTCAAAGAAAGAAGATAAATTTGAAGTGATACTAAATTGATCATATTTTTTACACAACCAGTCTTTTGCACAGACGGCTGGGGCTGTAGAATACACTGACTGCTTCTCTGCAAAGGGGTAAGACTCTCTCCAACAAGTATCCTGGATATGGCAATAAACAATCTGATGGTGAGGTTCCAGTAATGCTGAAGCTTAATGAAATGCGGAGTGCCCCTTCATTGCCATCGCTCCCAAGTTCACTGGTCCGGAGTGGTAGCACTCGATAGGGTCCCATCTATGAGTCAAATAGAAGTAAACTATGTACTTGTACTAAATTGAATTGCTTGAAATAGAACTGTTTTGACATTGAATCTCTTCTTATGTTAAACTGAAGTATTTGAAATAGAACTGTTTTTGAAATTTAAACTATGTAAACTTAATTGTTTGAAACAGAACTGTTTTTGAGTAAAAATGGACATGGCATTAATAACCTACAATGGTTGACGTGCTATAAAACCAAACTAAACCAAACCAAACAACCAGTCTTATATTAATAGACCAACTTTGAATTCGATTTGACATATTGGTTTAGTTTGGTTTCTTTGTTTAATGGCATATCAACCCTAGTAGGTTATTTAATGCCAAAGCCATCCTTCTAGAAGAACAGTGATGGAACTATTTAACCCATAACTGGGATGATAAGGGAGTTCATATCTTTCCCAAGGGTATTTGTGACATATTTGATGCTTTGTATTTATTAGACAGGATATCACATATTACCGAAATAGTAATGCATAATATCCTTTTTATACAATCGTGTCTCCATAATCATCTTTCGATGATAAACAAATCCAATAAGTATATATTAAGTTTAGATTAGTCTGCAACTAGGAAATAATCTAAGACATTCGATGATTATAAGATAATACGACAGTATTAAGCCATATTCATAATAGTAATAATCTGCTATGTTAACTTGCTAAATATTGTTCCATGGTGAGGTTAACGCCGCTATAGTAACTATGAAATAAAGAAATTTAACAAACAAAAATTATGACAAAAATAAATCTGCAAGATAAAACAATCAAATATCAAGGAAAAAAATCTATAAATTTAAACTTACGGCCGGGGAACAAAAAAGCCGGTGTTGCTAACAAATATGATCGGGTGATATGTGATAGCCTGCTTGAACTGTACTTAAAGAAATATCACTGTGAAATTGATAGGGAGTAAATAATAGTTCTGCGTGTATGAAGGACAGACAACAGTAGCTTCGTTTTGATGAGCTGTCATCCACAAGAACCTTCGAGAAGAAATAGTAAAAAAAAACAGTCATTAAAAATGACTTGTCTAAAAGCAGTTCATTGAAGCATCAAAGAAACGCTCAGAAGTTGTGATTTGATAAGCTGAGTCGAGTTTGACTCAAGGCCACAAGTATGGAGCACCCAATGTGAGTTAAACTCATTAACAATTAGAATCAAACCTCACTACGCAAGATCCCGTAAGTTATTTTTACTGAGTTTTGACTTACTCTGGCTCACACTAATATCTTCATGATATCTCTCTATAAAGCAGCCTATTCCGTCAGGGGAAATTTTGTAACATTTTTCTCTTAATGTCCCAATCATCTGCAGTGAATGGATGAATTAAAAAGTTAAGAAGGTAAAAGGTAAAGATTGATGTGTAGAAGATATTAGATAAAAGTTAACAGATACCAGGTAAGAAGTAAACGATAGTAGGTAAGAGTTATAGGCAATATGTATTATGTAATATATATATTACGCAGTATATGATGCGAATCTGTAATAAATTGAGGATGATGATGAATTTAGCAGAAAGTATTTTGCAAGATATAAGATCTAAGTGCTCTAAAGTAAAAGATGAATAATGGGTTACTGGTGAAATCTTGTCGACATAAACCATATGAACATGCCTAAGTAAAAGCTATAGTACAGGGTGGAACGATAAAATTGTCGTCCTAAAGAAAACAGCACTACAGCTTTATTTTAAAACTTTTATTGTTAAAATCAATTCAGGTAAATTGATTATGTAGTAGAGCTGACATCTATTCAATGTAGCCGCCTTCAGCCTCAATCACCGCCTCGATACGGATCCGGAACTGGGAGCATACCTTTTCCACAAGCGCCGCCGGGAGCTCAGTGAATACTCGGCGGATGGCAGCGATCAGGCTGGCTTTGGTGTTATGGGAGGTCATGTTGGTGATGTTCTCGACGTATGACCAAACGAAGTAGTCCAGCGGGTTCAGGTTGGGGGAGTAGGGGAGCCAGTGAGAGAAGGGTACAAAGTCGTAGCACTCCTTCTGAAGCCAAGCCTGGGTCTCTTTGGATTTGTGGGCCGGCGTCGGGTCCTGCTGCTACACCCAGGGTCTGCCACCGGCCACCTGATTGCACCAGGGGATCACCACACTCTTCAGCACATCCAGGTACACTTTGGTGTTGACTCTCAAGCCGACTTCGAAAATGTGAGGTGGTATGATGTGGCCCTCACTTGAAACCTCACCAAAGACCATAACCGTATCCGGAAACTTTGTTTTTATCACCCTGGGCACGTCCCAGTTATTCGTGGCAATCCATATTTGCATTTTGAGGGTGCTGGCAATAGTCCTGTTGTCATAACTTGGATCAGTAGAGAGCATGGTTATACAGCAGCGCATCTCCGATCTCGCTCGTTGAACATTGTGTCACTTTCAGATATGATAGAAAGTTTCTATCGCTCTTGGGATTTGTACACAACTGACCCACTAGTGGATGGTCTGTAACAAAAAAAAAAAAAGAAGAAAACCGGTTTTCATAAAGTGGAAATGGAATCATGTCGTCTTTTCTAGGGTGACAATTTTATCGTTCCACCCTGTATCTATCCTTTCTGACCTGAACCTTGTATTCCAAAACAACCCGATTGCACAGCTAGTTCACAAGTTTAACTAATTATTTGAAATCAAGTGCATGAATGTAGCGTATAGTCGGCTATTTGGGTCATTTTTCAAAGGCGAGATTCTTTACTTATTTATCGAGAAAAAAAGTTTATCACGTCACGTGTGTGTGACGAATTTGCCCCGAAGACCATCAACACTCTGAATAGAGGATGTATCGAAAATTTTTTGAGGTTTAATGATTGATTGATTTTAACGGCATGATAACTTGTTTGGTGTTATTTCATGCCTAGAAGTACGGAAATCACATTCATTATACAGTTACATTTACATTTTTGCTTAGTTCTTTCCTGAGAATTTTTTGCACAGTTATCAAATATTCCTATCAAATACTAACAATTTATACACAATTTTGTTAGCACAGTTATATAATTTTAGGTTACATCTAATGATAATTATCCTTAGCAAACAATTACAATATCTAATAATCATTCTTAATAAAAATAGTTTATACATAGTTATATGGTATCAAGTATTCTTATCCAATGCTAATTAATCTTCAAACAGTTCGAGTTGAACTATAGATGGGACCCTAACAGGTACTATCAGTCTGGTTCATTTGTACCAACCAGAATCTGTCCCAGAAAGTGAAAGGCACAACAAATAAATCTTAATCAGAAGATGAAGAAAAGAACTGAACATTTAGTAGACTTTCCGATTTTAATGGACCATCGACAGAAAATAAAACAAAAAACGTAGAAAAAAGTTTGAATCTTGCCAAAGAGCTGAAAAGGTTGTGAAACAATAAGTTGACGGAGAAGCCAATAGTAGTTGGTTTCCTTAGAAACCGGTTCTGTAGTCCTCTAAAAGAGTTTGTATGAATTATATCAGAGGAAGAATCGAACCATAGCATAGTTAAGATCAGCTAGAATACTTCGACTCGAGGAGACTTGCTGTCACTTAGAGTTCAGTGAAAAGTCACAAGTTAAAACTGGTGTGAAAAACTTTCAATAGAGATAAAAGGGACCAATTATGTTAAATCGAAAATCGATAATACGTAACAGATTAGCAAGTGTAGGTCTTGTAATGAAAGATATGAAACGATCAATCATATAGTAAGCAAACTAGCATAGAAGGAGTACAAGAATAGGCAAGACTGGGCAGGAAAGGGGATCCACGGGGAATTATGCAACAGATTTAAATTTGACCATATACCAAATGGTATATGCATAATCCAGGATCCGTCCTGGAGAATAAGACGTATAAAATTCTCTGGGATTTTGAGATACAAGTAGGTTACTTAATCCCGAAGACCTAACCTAGTACTAATTAACCAAAAAAAAAAAAAAAAAGAACTCGTCTAATGAATTTTACTATTCCAGGAGACCTTCAGAAGAAAACTGAATCTCTTCTAATAGCAGCACAAAACAACGCCATAAGGTCCAACCATATCAAAGCAAGAATAGATAAGACGCAAACAAAACAACAGATGTAGGTTATGTGGTGATAGAGACGAAACGATCAATCATATAATAAGCGAATGCAGCAAATTAACACAGAAGGGGTATAAGACTAGACACGACTGGGTGGGCAAGGTGATAAACTAAGAAATGTGCAAGAAATTTAAATTTGACCATACGAACAAATGGTATATGCACAACCCAGAATCTGTCTTGGAGAATGACACACGCAAACTCCTATGGGATTTTGAGATACGAACGGATCACCTAATCTCGGCCATACGATAAGACCTTATAATAATAGCATTACAAAACAACGCCATTAGGACCAAGTATGTTCAAGCAAAAATAGACAAGACAACAAAATTGCAAATGTAGGTTAGTGTGATAGAGACGAAACTTTCAAGCATATAATAAGTTAATGCTGTAAATTAACGCACAAAGAGTATAAGATTAGACACGACAGGGTTTGGAAGGTAATCCACTTGGAATTGTGCAAAAAATTTAAATTTCACTAGACGAAAAACCCAGAATCCATCCTGGAGAATGAGACGTACAAACTTCTCTGGGATTTTGAGATACAAACTGATCTCCGAAGAACGCCCAGACGACCAGATTTTGTGATGGTAATAAAAAAAAAGAGAACCTGCCGAATGGTGGACTTTGCCGTTACAGTAGACCACAGAGAGAAAACGAAAGAAATCGAAAAGAGAGATAAGTACCTAGACCTTGCTAGAGAACTTAAAATTTAGGGAAAATTAAAGTGACAGTGATACCAGTTGTGGTTGGCGCACTTGGGACAATCCCCAAAAGATCGAAACAATGACTGGAAGACCATCTAGTTGAGACTATCCAAACAACAGCATTTTTAAGCTCAGCGAGAATACTGAGAAGAGTCCTGGAGACTTGAGGAGACTTACTGTCACTCAAGCTCCAGTGAAAAACCATCTGCTAACGCTGATGTGAAAAAATCTCAAAAGAGTAAATAATAATAATAATAATAATAATAATAATTCTCTGGAATTTTAAGATACAAACGGAACTTAATCCCGATCAGAATGCTAGGTCTAGTTGTAATAATCACAGGCAGTTGTAACGATTATATGAAAAAATTGTATTTTTAACTGAAAACTTGCTCTATCCAACAACGTTATTTTGCACGTCAGTTTTTAATTGTATTTGTGGTAGTTTCTGAGGAAATATAATGGGAGTGTCTATTTTTTAGCATTCCTTGTATAATATATTCCAAATGTTTGGGGATCGTTTTGTTTTTTCAAGTGCTGCTTAATAAAAGTAATTTTTGTCGAAAATAAATAAACAAACTTATTATCTCTACATCTACTTAAATCAGTAAAACTGTTTTAGTTCAGCTTGTGAATTATCTTTACTTGCTTTTTTTTAATTTTAGAACGTCCATATTGTCTTTCATGAAGCAAACGCGCTCTGAGAACTTATGTGCAATACGCTTACGCATGCGCAATGTGCATGGGAGGCTGCTTCAAAATCTCTTAACACCATTCTTTATCAACTAAAAATATATATGACGAGGTATTTCGACATGCAAAGTTATTGTGGCTTAAATGCAAGTCAACAAATCTTTGCAAAAATTTTCATTTTATGAGGACGCCTCACCTTTAAAAAAATACTCTACATAATTACAAGTGTTTTTCTCCACCCCTTTTCTTCCTACATATCTACTTCCTGCGTGAAAGATTCCTTCCGAAAAACTAAAGAGGACCCCCCAACAGTCGATGTCTGCTATGAAGGCTTATACTTACATTGGCGTCGTTTCTCTTTTATCTTCGAATAGATAGCCATCTTCTTGTGTCGCCCATTTTGTATCCACAGGAGAACTCTTCAGTCGACTAAGAACGGCAGGGGTCTTCTTTTTGTTTGTGCCTACCCCAGAAATAACGTATAGAGCGCGGGAAATAAGAACATCAGGATAATTATTTTACAAGAATGATTGCTTCATAAGCATGTGTACTGTATGACGTTGGCTTTTTTTTATTTTATCTTATTTTTTTGTTAAATACATATGACACTTTTTAAGATAGTAACTCACTCATAATAAGTATTATGGGAGAATAACATAAACTTGGGAATTCTTCGTAGAATAATGGCTAGCAAGCAAGTTTCGTAGGTTTGTTATTGGTGAGTTTAATCCTCACTAGGTGCTCCATGGCCTTCTGCGTAAGTTACCATTTTTTTAGGGCGCCTCGGTTGGTATAAGAGTTAGCAGACTCACCTAGTAAAATATTACAAGTTACTTCGACTCTTATTCGGTGCTCTCATATTATTGGCTTTCTTTCAAACGAAGCTATACTGAGTAAAACAAAGAATTTAAAAAAAGTCCTGTTCTGATTAGCAATCTTGTCTCCCAGATCTATTTCTACTGAGTTGTGGGTTAAATAATAATTGGGCGCATTACACAAACATTCTCTTGTGCCAAGCCTAAACTATGTCTATTTTTTAAATGCTTACTATCAAGTCTCGCAAAAAAAAAGAAGAAAAAAAAGGAAAACACCAGTTGTCATTCGATCATCCAAGTAAAACAGTAATGAGCTTGTTTAGTACTTAGACGAGTGACCATTTAAGAACCGCATGTACTGTAAGCAACATAAGGCTTGTGAGACAGACTAAAAGCGGAGTAAAAAATAAAGAAGGGGCACCTCGCATGGTGTAATGGTTAACAAGCTAGACCTAGTAGGCAAATACGTGTGAGTTTGATTCTCCGTCTCTGCGGTCTGTCCCTTGGGCTCTGTGATTGCGCGCCATATTCCATGTCTGTTGCTGTTCTCCATTCCAATATTTGTTCAGTGCTCTCTCTGTTCGTTCATTACTCTGCGGTACCGCTCCCTTGTTATACTCCCTTGCCACGCCCCTTGTTTTCTGCTCGTCGTGCCCGACCTCCTCCACATTGTTTCTCCATTCTCTTCATGTTTGTCCTGTGCTCAATATTCTTTGTTTGCCCAATGTGTTGCGGGTTCCAATACTCCGGATTCCCAACTGCCGGGCTCACGCAACGTGCTCCGTAATCTTGCCCATTGCTCTCTGCTGGTGTACACGGTTATTCTTCAGACTACGGTCACTGGTTGCTTCTAGTGTGAGTTCGTTTCTTACTCGATGCCCTACAATTCATTTTGCGACAGAGCGAAACACTTTTTAAGTAATGACACTTTTTTAAGATGGTAAGTATCTCAGTATATGTCTTTACCAACTCTTCTGTACGAGCAGGATTTGATACAAGATCAATTTTTAGCGGAGTTTTACAGGTTTTAATTTATTTCTTGTAAACCGGCTACCACACCAAGGTTAAAGAGCTCAATCTGCCCTACTATTTACCCATAGTCAGAAGGAGGATAGTTGGATTCATACATTCCCCGAGGGTATTAGTGCTTTGAGAAATATTATAAACTCCCTGCAGGATTTGAACTCGGCTCACCGTGTCCATTTCCTACCACTATAACTATTACTCGACGAGCACCTCACTTTAAACGTAATAAAAAAGAATTCAACTCAGCGTCTTATTGTGGGAAAATGGTACGCAAACTAATCGCTCAGATCCCTTTCTGATAAGTTCGATCCTCACGGGGGGCGCAGACTTGCTCCAAATCTAAGCAAGGCTTTTATACTAAGGCTATTACCAAATCTAAGCAAGGTTATTACTGTAAAGCGATTATGCTAAGCAAGACTATTACACTATTCCACAATAGCAAGCTTGGCTAGTCGTTTGGTTTCGGTTTCTTTATTTAAAGATATGCCAACTTATGTGGGCTGTCTTCAACCAAAGCCATTATTTTAGACTAACAGTAGCATAGCTATCTAACCCACCATAGTTTGGGGTAATACATACCTTTGTCGAGGGTAGGAGTCCGAAAGTGTAAGTAATAGCATGACTGAATTTCGAACTCGTTTACTAAGTTGTCGCAGTCAAGCAAGTTAGCCACTATACCACAGTGACTTCCCCACTTCTTAAGTCGATTAAACAACTATAAATGATAGCTTTAGTATTGCGTTTCTTTTTATCTGATTTTTCTTCCTTTTCATTGAGACACTAACGTACCATTATTACTACTGTGGGTATACAACAAATGATTATCTCCCTTAGATGATTTGCATTCCTACAAGAGTTCCCATCGTAGGATTTTATGAAAACTCCAAGAACCCATTCTCAATCTCTTTTCGCCTCTAACATTTGAACTGTTTAGTCGTTGTCTCTGACTCTGTCAGGGAACAGAAAAGCCACATGGCTGTTTTTCGCAACCATTTTGCTCCCCACTTACATTCTGCTTGTTCATGGAGCAATATTCACGTTTGTGTATTCTTTCTTGTTAAAAAAACCTCTAGTATGTACATAAAAGGTTAGACATTTTTGTGTGTACAAATCAGTTTATTTTGTCTTGCCTTCCCCCGGAAGTATGGAAGACCAGACAATTCGACGACATACTGCTCCGACACTGCAACGCAGTATACAATCAAAATCCGATAGATAGATGGACGAAGGGATGCATACTCCCCTTCCCTATAAAGGGGGACCTCGGATTAGCCAAAAACTACCGAGGCATAACACTTACATCCATAGCTGCCAAAATCTACAATGCCCTACTACGAAACCGAATAGAACCCAAAATCGACAACATACTTAGAAAAAACCAAAATGGCTTCCGAAGAAATAGATCTACGACCTCACAAATACTAACCATCCGCAGAATCCTTGAAGGTGTACGGGCAAAGAACCTACAAGCGACATTAATATTTGTCGACTTTACCAAGGCTTTCGACTCCATTCACAGAGGAAAGATGGAACAAATCCTACTAGCGTACGGCATACCTAAAGAAACCGTAGCGGCAATAACGATTCTCTATAGAAACACTAAAGTAAAAGTACGATCACCAGATGGAGACACAGAATACTTCGACATTGTAGCAGGAGTACTACAAGGGGACACGCTGGCTCCGTATCTCTTTATCATTTGTCTAGACTACGTACTTAGAACATCGATTGACAAAATCAAAGAGAATGGCTTCGAACTGACGAAGAAAAGAAGCAGAAGATACCCCGCAACAACAATTACCGACGCCGACTACGCCGATGACATAGCGATACTGGCAAATACACCTGACCAAGCCGAAACACTTCTGCATAGCTTGGAACGAGCAGCAGCAAGCATAGGCCTCCATGTTAATGCACACAAAACGGAATATATGTGCTATAACCAAACGGGGGACATCTCCACTCTAGAAGGAACCCCTCTTAAACTAGTAGACAAATTCACGTACCTAGGAAGCAGCGTCGAATCAACCGAAAAGGACATCGAAACGAGGTTAACGAAAGCATGGACAGCTATCAATAGGCTATCGACTATATGGAAATCAGACCTAACCGATAAAATGAAACGCAGTTTCTTCCAGGCAGCGGTCACATCGATACTGCTGTGTGGATGCACTACATGGACGCTAACAAGGCGGCTGGAGAGGAAGCTAGATGGCAATTACGCAAGAATGCTGCGTGCAATCCTCAACAAGTCCTGGCAGCAACACCCCACAAGACACCAACTGTACGGCCACCTGCCCCCTATCACGAAAACTATTCAAGTTAGGCGAACCAGACATGCAGGACATTGCTGGAGAAGCAGAGATGAACTCATAAGAGATGTACTCTTATGGATCCCCACACACGGCCGCGCAAAAGCAGGACGACCAGCACGAACGTACATTCAGCAGCTATGTGAGGATACAGGTTGTTGTCCTGAAGACCTACCTAGGGCGATGAACGATAGGGAGGAGTGGCGAGAGAGGGTCAGGGATATCCGTGCTGCCAGCACGATATGATGATGATGATGATGATATCACAGTTAGACTAAATGCCAATATCAATCCTTGGAGTGTGGATATTCAGCCTGAGTATCTGCCCAACCATCAATTGTATGATACTATTCCTATTGTACTGCGAAACCAAACGTTATGGCGTAGATGAAACAAACCATCAAATGAAAGATTTAGCTACGAAGTGTGTTGAAAAAATCTCGAGATTGACGTTGTATTTACCAGTACAGAAATGAATGAAGTGTTAATTTTCTTCAAATTAATCGTCTTGGCGGTCAGTTCCGTTATACTGCAATACTTGAAAACATTTAACTTGGTTGACTTATGTTAAACTAAACTGTTAGAAATAGAACTGTTTCACCATTTAAATGTGTACAAACAAATGACTGATGTTTAATTGGTTTGTGTTAAATAGCAATACTTGGAAACATTAAACTGTTTGCAAACAAATGATTAATATTAAGTCGAATTATTCGCATTTGATAGAAATAAGTGAGACCATTTAACTGTGTGCAAAAAAATGAGCTAAAGCTCGTTTAAAAATGTTTTCTTCAAAATGTGTTTAGAAATCCTACATATATATATATATATATATATATATATATATATATATATATATATATATATATATATATATAAAGAATTAAATAACCTAAAAAGGTTGATATGCCATAAAAACAAACCTATCCAAACCTTATACTAGTTAGTTTTTCATTGGTCGAAGTTTCTCTGAAACGTCTGCTTTGTTTTTTTTTGGGGGGGGGGTCAGTTAAACAAACTAGAAAAATTGAACGAAGATGGATTTGGTAAGTATCGAGCAAGGTTTCTCAAACATTTCACTTAATGCCCCACCACCATTACCACCACTGAAACCAAATTTAATTTTCATTACTCCCAAATGAATTATTTGAATATTAAATTACAAAACATTAGTGACTTAGTCTCACCGGATACCATGATGAGAGAAGTCGATTTTTATAAATATTTTTAGTTTCAAGATTAAAATTTTCATAAAATACACAATAGTTTAATAGAATATTGAATCATATTACACTCATACTTATAAATACCTGACAATACTGAAACTGACTTAAGACGTGAAGATTCCAAATTTCGTTGGCGAAAGCGAGATTTTTTGTTCATAATAATTTGTAATTTCATTTTATTCATTAAAATCTCTTACTACAGATAAGAATTAAAATTTCAGGTATTGTATTTTGATTTTAATTTTCCATCATTTTTTATTTCTTTTTAAAAATTTTCATTTTTATTCTTTAAAAGCTTCTTTGGTTGGTTGGTTGTTGGTTTGTTGGGTTTTATGGCATATCAACCTTTGTAGGTTATTTAACGCCAAATCCATTTTTATGTAAATAATCTGTTCTATTTAAAACAATTCAGTTTAGCATAAGTACACAGTTTAATGGTCAAAAACATTTCCATTTCTAACTAATCAAGCAGTTGTATGTGACGATTCGGTTAAGTGTAAATACAGTTTTAATGTCGAAAAACCGTTCTATTTCAAATAATTCAGTTAAGCATATGCACGCAGTTTAAATGTAAGTACGGTTTAATTGTAAAAGTCATTTCTATTTCAAACTATTCAGTTTTACTCAAACAATTCATTTTAGCATAAGTATGCTGTTAATTCTATTTAACCCATAGATAAGACCCTATCAGGTGCTACCACTCCGGGCCAGAGTGGACCTGGGAGCAATGGCAATGAAGGGGTACTTCGCATTCCCCAAAGCTCCAGCATTGCTGGAACCTCACCATCAGATTGTTTAGTGTCATATCCGGGACACTCGTTAGGGGGGGGTCTTACCCCTCTGCAGAGGTGCAGTCAGTGTATTCTACAGCCCCAGCTGACTGGGCAATACACAGAGTTAAATGTTAAACAGTTTTATTTCAGATAATTCAGTTCAGCATAAGTACACAGTTTAGATGTCAAAAACAGTTCTATTTCGAGCAATTCAGTTCAGCACTAGTACGCAGTTCCAATGTCAAAACAGTTCTATTTTAAACAATTCAGTTTAGCATAAATACGCAGTTTAAATGCAAAAATCAGTTTAGTGAAAGAAGCACGGTTTTGTTCTATTTAACCCATAGATAGGACCCTTATCAGGTGCTACCACTCCGGGCCAGAGTGGACCTGGGAGCGATGGCAATGAAGGGGTACTCTGCATTCCCCAAAGCTCCAGCATTGCTGGAACCTCACCATCAGATTGATTAGTGTCATATATCAGGACACTCGTTGGGGGGGTCTTACCCCTCTGCAGAGAAGCAGTCGGTGTATTCTACAGCCCCAGCCGACTGGGCAAAAAGCTTCTTTGTTTTTCTTAAGGCATCTTATAACTTATAACTTATTATAAAAAGGAATAATTTAGAATTCAATATGATTATATTCGTCATTAATAACGCTGAAAAAATCCTGATCTTTTCAAACAGAGATAGATCCTTAGTTCATTGAAATGACCCATATGTTTTGAATGTCGTACGTGGGCAATACATGACTCACAGTTGCTATCACATCGAATTAGACATTCTGATTAGGGTACGATATCTTAACAATTAGTCAAAATAATCCAGCGGTTTCCTTCTCCTGTTATAAAGGGATTTATAAACACAAACGAGTAAGTTCACTCCTTGTGGACCCCTATGCCTTTATTCAACCAGCTAAAACTTTATTCACTTTCAGGAATCAATATGGATCCCTTAGTAGAAAGGATACTCCACTTACATTACCAAGTGATTTGCTAAAATATTTCATTCGAAAAACTATCGATACTAGTTTCATATTTAAAAAAAAATTGGCACAGTAATCTTAAAATTAAAAACAGTTCTAAAATTTAAAACCTAAGTATCGTCACCTCTGTGTGTGGGGGTGGAGGTTGTGTGTGTGTGTGGGGGGTGTAATGGGTGGGTTGAATAAACACAATCGCATTACTAGAAATGCACAGTGCATTCCTGTAATGATTTATTACGTTTTGCTTTGTTTAGCAAAAGGTTAGAATTACGAAGAAACCAGTGAGAATTGAGCTGACTAAGCAATATCAATAGGTCCTTTGAATATTCTTGTTAATCCAACACTGACGGTGTTTTAAGTATGACACTAAATTAAACCCAGTAGTGAGGCTACAGTTCTGAAGCTCTGGAGAGTGTCGAGCACCCCTTCGTTGCCATTACTCCCTTATCTATTCTGACCTAAAGTGGTAATACCTGTTAGGGTCCCATCGACGAGTCAAATAGAACTATTCAAAAAGTATTTGTATTATGACACTAAACTGCATCCGATTGTGAGACTCCAGTTCTAGCGTTCAAATGAGCATCGAGTATCCCTTCTACTCTGGCCTGAGGTGATAGTATCTGTTAAGTCCGATTTGTGGATCAAATAGAACTATTTAAAAATTATTAATATTAGATAGGAATACTTTAAAAAATAATTGTGTATGAATTATCAGCAGAGGGGTAAAATGGATGTCCTAGATATGACTCTGCATCCGGTGGTGAGGCTCCAGTTTTGAATCTCTGGGGAATGCCGTGTATCCTTGCATTACCATTACTCCTAGATTCACCCTGACCCGGAGTATTAATACCTGTTAGAGCACCATCTGTGGGTTAAATAAATCTGTTTGAAAACAATTCATATTCAATAGAAATACATGGTGGTGTATTATGGTGTTAAAAATAGTTACTTGAAGCTGTAATTGCTTTGTAAGGATTATTATTTTTCGTTACTTGAAACTATGTAACAGTGGGACAGAAAATTCTTATTATTGACAAAATAGTGTGATAAAAATAAAAATACAATTAATCTTGGTTTGATTTCTTTGTTTAGTGGCATATCAACTTTCGTTGGTTATTTAATGCCAAAATCATTCTTCTAGACGAATATTAGTGGTTCTATTTAACCTACACCTGGGAGGATAAGGAGGTTCATACTTTTCCCCAAGGGTATTTGTCCGAAAGTGAACGTAATATCGCGACAGGAGTGCGAATTCGCTTACTACGATCCCGCACTCCATCGCTTTAATCATTACACCACGAGGACACCCTCATGATTAATCATGATTAGGATCAAACATTTACAAATCAATCAATATTCGGCATTATTTAGCCCGTAAAAGTTTGATATGCCGTTAAATAAACCAAATCAAGCCAAACCTAGCATGTGGGAGAGGCAACCATTTGTTAATAGTGTAGGTATTTTCTTGGCTATCATGCGACACTAAGTCAATTTTTAAGCGGTGTACAGCTGATTTGAATTTAGAGTTTTCTTTCTCCTTGACTGGTTGCCTTACCAAGGCTCGGAAACGCAGTCTTTTCCACTATTTATCAACAGCTGTAGGTAGAAGAGATGAATTCGTGCTCAAGGGTATTAGCGAAAATTGAAATGCAGATAGCCATATCAGAAATTTGAACTCGTATTGCCGATTCCATTTCCTACGAAGATAACCCACACGCTAAGTACGTAATACATACATATATATATATATATATATATATATATATATCAAAGCTTAGACTATTACGCATGGAGCACGCACTGAGAATCAAACTCACTAAACATTCGTAATGGTCAGGTAAACTAGCTCACTAGCCATTACCACCCCGGTGACACACCCTAGAGTACCCTGTAATCATCACGTAGCTATTAACTGGGTATATATCTATTACAGCTGCTCTTAAATACAATATCACGATTCAACCGTGTCGACGCTTGTTTCTCTGGAGTAAAATGTCGAGCATTCCACTCCCACATTTACGTATTCAGCATGGGCGGGACCCCTGTACACTTCATTATTGAACACTTCCACTATTGATAAACTAGCCGGTAGCGGGATGGGGCTGAGAACGCGAGTGGAATATTAGACTCAACAGGTGTTAACTTGACCGAGCCTCGCATACCATTGTATGCGTATGTCCTTGTCATCAAGAAATGGTTGACATGCTGGTTTTGTTAATCATGGTTAGTGCAGTGTGATCGCTAATCACCGGGAGCCTCACAAATGTGTAGTTTATTCGGGTTAAACTAACCTTTTATAAACATATATATATATATATAATTTATTTGATCCCCGCCATATGTTAAGCACTTGAGTGAGGAACCTCCGGCTACCACATACGAGTAAATGCAAAGCTCTTCTTTGGAATTGGGCAATCCGATAGCCGATAAGCGTATATGTAAATAAATATATATGTTAAAGTATCTTTACACTGAGACGGTAGTTTTGGTGGGAATTATCCGACAGACGTAAAGTCAGCTGGTTTTCGATCATAGCTTGAAGCATCTTACAGTTCAAGCTACACTAAAGAGTTGTGAAACAGTCTGTTGGTGGATAACTATATATATATATATATATACCACGGTGTCTCCTCAATATTTGTGTTTCGATCATAGCCTGAAGCATCTTATATGTCAAGCTACACTAAAGAGTTCTGAAAAAGTCTGTTAGTGGATAACTATATATATAAATATATAGTTATCTACAAACAGACTGTTTCAGAACTCTTTAGTGTAGCTATATATATATACATATGTCACGAGTATTCCTCAATATTTGTGTTAAAATCGTTGACATCAGATAGGAATACTTGGACCCATATAACTATGGAAAAAATTATTCGTATTGAGAATTGTTACTTAAAACTCAAATTGTTTTCGAGTGGTTATCATTAGTCATCAGAAGTTATTTTTTTGCAAATTCCAAATGTAAAGCTTCCAATTTATTTCCACAGAATCTACAAAATATAAAGGAAGCACTGTAACACCATAGGATCGAGCCAATTTTTAGCGATAAAACATCACTTTATCGCACAGTCACCACAATTGGTTATGTATTTTCATCAGGGATGATCAAGAGCCTGCATGCCACGCTAATAAAAGGGTCGTTCCGAAAATAATACCTCCTACTTTTTCATACGGTCTTTGAACGTCAGCGGTCTTTGAACGTCATATAAGTGGCATGGTATTAGGGGTTAAACGTTTCCTCTAATGACCCATAATCAAAAGATTGTTCCGGATGGCAACTGAGTAGCATTCTGGCACAAATGGTGTCTGACATGAAATCGAAGGTATTTCTTTGAATTGTACATTTTGACATTCATCGACACTTGCTGTACATTCATAGAGACCAAACAGTGAATGAGAACAGGTTTAATGTAATACATTTCAGCAGTAACCATGAAACAGACATAACAATCAAAGAGACAGTAACGAAAAAATAAGCTTTTGCCGAACGGTCACTCTAGATTAGAAACGATTTTTAAAAATGGTCATAACCACAAATTTTCTCTTTCAATCTCTCTCTCTCTCTCTCTCTCTCTCTCTCACACACATACTCTCTCTCTCTCTCTATATATATATATATATATATACTAACACTCATAAATAAGTTCACCCTATCAATTTGAAAAAAATTTTAATCTTTTCTTACCTACCGCAAACTGATTATAAGACTTGACACTACTAAATGGGGAAGGGGGTCCACTGAGATTTGTGTAAGAAATTGAAATTTGATCATACTACCAAATGGTCTACGTATCCATCCTGCAGAATAAGAAACATAAAATTCTCTAGGATTATGAGATACAAACAGATTACATAATCCTGGCCAGAAGACCAGACTGATTGATAAGTAACAAAAAAATGAGAACTTGTTGTGGAGTGGAGGTTGCCGTCCCAGCAGACTACAGAGTTCAAATCTGAGAAAACGAAAAGATAGACAAATATTTAGAACGTGACAGAGAGCTAAGAAAGTTGTAGAACATGAGAGTGACGGTGATACCAATTGTAATTAGAGCACTTGGAACAATCCCCAAAGGCTACGAAAGGGGACTAGAAGTATTGGAAATCGAAGAAGGAATCGAGACTATCCAAATTAGAACATTGTTGAGATCGGCCAGAATACTGAGAAGAGTTCTGGAGACCTGAGGAGACTTGCTGTCATTCAGTCTCCAGTGAAAGACAATCAGCTTACGCTGGTACAAAAAAACTCGCAAAAAATTTAATGCGGCAATCTCTAGAGGGAGACCGAATCTCTCCTCGTGGATTTTGCGTTTCCTGCAGATCACCGAATAAAAATAAAAGAAAGCAAAAAGACAGACAAATTCTTGGATCTGGCCAGAGAGCTAAAAAAACTGTGGAACATCAGGATGACGGTGATACTATTTATAGTTGATGTGCTTGGAACGGTCCCTAAAGGCTTGGTAAAAAGACCGAAGGAAATGGAAATCAGAGGAAGAATTGAGACCATACAGATTACAGCAGTATTGAAATTGACCAAAATACTCAGAAGAATCCTGGAAAATTTACTGTTACTCGGACTCCAGGGAAAGACTACCAGCCAACGCTTGAGTGAAATAATAATAATAATAAAGATCATAATAATTCACAGTGATTTTGAGATGAAGACGGATCAATTTATCACACCCGGAAGACAAGACCAAGTATTAGTTAGCAAAAAGAAATGAAGTTGTTGTCTAGTAGATTTTACTGTTCTCGCTGACCACAAACTAAAAATAAAATAAAACGAAAAGATAGAAAGATACCAGAATTTTACCAAAGAGCTGAAATAGCTGTGGAACATGAAGTTGAAGATGATACCAATTGTTGTTTGTATATGGGAAACGGTTAAAAAAAAAATGGAAAAGAAACTGGAAGAACTGGAGTTTCGAGGAAGAAGCAAGACCATCCAGACCAGAGAACTATTAAAATCAGCTAGAATACTTAGAAGAGTTCTGAAGACCAAATGAGAATTGTTGTCACTGGAACTTTTGTGAAAAACAAGACTAAAAGAATTTTAATTGTATAATCTTGGCATCTTTGGTTTTGAAAGAAATTATTTTTTCATAAAATAAAATTGTTAGAGGAGATTCTGTAAAAATTGGAAATTCTGTAAAAGAGCCTAATGTTATCAGACATCAAAAAAGTCTGAGTTTTTTTTTTCTTACCGTATATCAAAATAGATCTCAGAAAACCAAACTAAAATTAATTGCTCAAGGAAAAAAAATGAATAAATGAACCTGCAGAATCCAGTCTTACAACCCATTGGTAGTAAGACATTTCTTCCATGTGATCCATGAAATTAGGCTTTTTCACTGTTGGCTTAGCACTCAGAAAAAGAAAAAAAAAGCGAAAAAGAAAAAAATTAGAAAAAAAAAGAAAAAGTAAAGCCTTTCAACGTTGACACGGGGTTAATTATGCTGATAGATAACGAGCGGTATGATTCCTTTTTTTTTCTTTTACTTTAAGGCGAACAGGACAAAGTAAGGCAAAAAAAAAATAGCCAAGTACGTCAGGGGCTGATTCGCATACCCTGCGGGTATAGAAACTGAAATAACATTGAAATCAGAAGTCAGGATGAGGCTTTGAAATGACATTCACGAAGAGGTCGACCAATGACTGCCGCGCAATAAACGATTAAAGAATGCGAACGAGTTTTACATTCGGACATTCCTTTGAGGAAAACAGGCTTGCAAATACACTCACTCACACATGCTTACAAATATGCGTGCACACACACACACACACACACACACACACATATATGTACATATATATATATATATATATATAGGAGGACAGCGGAAGAAAATCTGGGTTATGTTCGTTAAAAATAAACGTGCTTCTTTGTTATCTCAAGCAAACATATGATAGTATAAAATCTAATCATCATTCTAAAAAAACATTCTTCATAATGAAATGATATTTAATTGAATATATAGTAATTCTTCCTAAGTTGAAAAAATAGTCATTCTTCCCAACTAAAATATGATTGATTGTTTGATTTACTGATTTTAACTTGTCAACTCGTCTCGGGTTATTTTATGGCTAGAGGTTAAGGAATTACGTTCAGTGTACGTTTATATTTACATTTTTTATGTTGTTGATTCTCAAGAAGTCTATTTTTTATCTATTTATCTATTTTGTACACGGTCCCACTGAGTATAATTTTAAACAGATCTATTTGGCCCATAAATGGGACTCTAATAGGCACTACCACCAACCAAAATCGATGAAATTTCGAGGCGGATACAATTTTTTGTGAGACAACATCTTTTCAAGAGTAATACGCATATACATAATGCAGACATCTATATACTACTAAAATTTTCATGTTTGTATATATACAACCAGATCAGTGATCTCCAGTGATGTAATGGTTAACAAGCAAGATTATCAGGTCATTGGTACAATGGATGCTCCATAGTTCTTGCCTTAGTGAATCACTATATTTATGCATTTACCCAACCCTTCCACACGAACAGGATGAGACACAAGGTCAATTTTTATGCGGAGTTTAAAAGGTTTGAATTCAGAGTTTTTATTCTCTTGGACTGGATGCAATACCAAGGCTCAAGAACCCAATCTTCTCTATCATTTTATGTATAGCTGGAGGCAGAGTTATTGAATCCATACCTTTCACAGGGCTGTATGAAATGTAAACAGACTCGTCATGGATTTGAACTCGGGTCACCGTGTCCATTTCCTATGATGGTAATCATTACACCACGAGCTCTTCCATTAATAACTCAAGGTAATCATGTCCCAGCAAAAATATCGTATCATTTTTTAAAAGTTATCTACATTCTGAGTGTAATGGAGATAACTATGAAAGGCTAATATGAATAGTTTTCTTCTTTCTAAATAAAAGCTTAAAAAAAACCAAGGACTAGGCACCCAACGGTTCCCGTGTCATTTCGAATATATATACATATATATATATAGAGAGAGAGAGAGAAAGAGAGAGAAAAAGATATAGACATAGAAACAATAGACTTTATATATATATATATATATATAGAGAGAGAGAGAGAGGGAGAGAAAGAGAGAGAGAGAAGCGCTTGTGGTGCAGTGGTTATCGTCGTTGGAATTGGACGCAGTGACTCGATTTCAAATCCTGAACGAAGCCGGAGTATTTCACATAGTACTAATACTCTTGGTAAAGATATGCTCCCAATTATTCTCTAGCCAGCCATGGATAAATACTAGGGCAGACTGGGTTCTTTAACCTTGATATGAAAACCGGTCGAAGAGAAAGGAACACTCTTAATTCGAATCTGTTGAACTCATCTTAAAATCTGACCTTGTGTGTCATCGTGCAGGAGATGTAAATACAGAGAGAGAGAGAGAGAGAGAGAGAGAGAGAGAGAGAGAGAGAGTGTGTGTGTGTGTGTGTGTGTGTGTGTGTGTGTGAGAAAGTGTATATTGTTTCTCTTAGAAGATATATTTGTCTATGTGTTGGTCAGTCAGTCCAGCCCCTTTCTCTCTCCCTCTCTATTTCTTTCTCCTCTCTCTCTCTCTCTCTCTATTTCTCTCTCTATATATATATAGCACAATATCACAGTTATTAACCGCACAGTGAGGATCGAACTGACTACTAAGAAGTAATTAAACATTACACCACCATGAAATGAATTATAAACTTCAGGTTTTATTTGAAATTTAAATGAAGACAGCTGCGCCATTTATTTGGCATAGGGAAAACCTAGGACGTCTTGATGGCTGTCTAGTTGAGTCAGTGCAAAGTGGGAAAAAAAACCCTTTGAAATTAGTTCAATACTTCGATTTAAAAAAGTTTTTTTTTTACAAAATACCGGATTTTGCAAGTGCAGCACCGTTCATATCGATCAGAACTTGATCCCTTGCTTAGTAAACTGAAAATTCACCCCTAAGTTAACATTTGAGGATGTGAACGACGAAAAGATGAAAGAAAGATGGTAGAGCAGCTTCTCACCAAATCAAAAGAGAAGTTTCCAAGGTGCTTCAACATGAGAAAATTTCGCCGGAATAAGAGCTTTGAATTTCTGACGGTTCTAATTAAAAGAAAATGAATGTTTCATTCATTGTTTATATCAGCCTTTGTAAATACAGCTTCTGCTTCGATATTTTTTGGAGACATCTCGTACATATATACAATTCTCATTTCTCTTAAGAGAAAAGATATCGAAAATAAGCATCTTTGAAGAGTTTCTCTTATATTTTAAAAACACTTTATTCTATACGAAAGGGCCTTGTTAACTCGATTGCCATTTTCAAACATTAAAAAATTCTTCAAAAATATCATTGTTTAATTCTCTGGTATTATGGAGAGGAGACTGTTCGTTATTTGGTGTTCTGTTTATATTTACTGAACTTTACTTAGTTTTGATCCATTTTTCAGGAGGAAGAAAGAATGTGTTGCGTCAGTCTTTCAAATCGGGTGAGATTTCTTGCTTTGAAAATCAACATTCGAATTTCAGCCTTCTATCGAAATTCGAATATCGATCTCGA
>OY757920.1:34946251-34996251 GCA_963585895.1 Sepioteuthis lessoniana
TTTCGGAAGCAATGAAGATTATGTTAATGATTGAATATTTCCATAGGCATAAGTCTTTTGAATTTATAATATTTACCCAACCCCTCCGCTCGGGCAGGATATGACACAAGGTCAATTTTTAAGCAGAGTTTAACAGGTTTGAATTCAGAGTTTTCCTTCTCCTAGACTAGTTGCCTCACCATAGCTGTAGAACCTAGTCTGTCCTACTATTTACCCATACCTGGAGGGAGAATAATTGGATTCATACATTTCCCAAGGGTATTAGTGCTATGTGAAATGCAATCAGTCTCGTCCAGGATTTGAACTCGTGTCGCCGTGTTCATTTCCTACGACGATAACAATTACACCACAGGCACAAGTCTTTTTAATTTATATGCTCTAAAACTGAACATTACATTCGTTCCAACCTAATATCTATTAAGGTTGAGGCATCGATTTTTTGTTTACACTTGCGAACACGCACGCGCACAGATACAAATACATATTCAGGGTGTTCCTTTAAAATTAGACACATCTTATTTTTGATTTTTATAAACATTGTCATTTGTCTGCAATGAAAATGCAATGTATTTTGATGCACGTGCCTAGGAGTTATTCTTTAAATTTATTTTTAACAGGCTCTGATTTCTTTTCTGTGGATAGTAGAACCTTATGATGTTGTAGAATTTAACAGAAGTTGCATGCAAAGTGGAAGCATACTTTGTTAGCCAAAACTCCATGATAGCAGCACAAAATAAATTCCAAAACAATCTGGAAAGTGTCAGGCACCATCCCGAAAAGTGATTCTTCCTGATGTTGTAAACTTCCGTGAGACTGGTAATAACAACTCTTCAAAAACAATTCCCCAATACCTCATTAAGAGATTTGGTGATATCCACAGGACATCTAGATTATCAGATTTAACCCCAGATCGAACTCCTGTGGGGGTTACCTCAAGGAAGAGGCATTCGCAGGAAAGTCTTTGACAGCTGTGGAGCGAAAGCATCCTTTGGGAGATTGCAACCTTTCCAGTTAAGCCGAATTGTGTATGGATTGAGAGAGACAGAATGTTATCTTCGTAGTGGGGAACATTTACGAGGTGTTATATTCAAGTCTTATTTTGAATAATAATCGTGTGTCTTTTAGTTATATAATGAATACTAAAGCGGTCGAAGTGTAACGGTTACCGTGGTTGAAAATGGACCCGGCGAGCCGAGTTCAAAATACTGGACGAGACTGTTTGCATTTCACGTAGTGTTAATACATTTTGAAAGATATACCTCCAATAATTCTCCCTCCAGGTATGGGTAAATATTAGGGCAGACGAGGTTCTTTACCCTTGGTATGGCAACCGGTCTAGAAGAAAAAGCTTCAGTATTCCAACTCGTTGAATTCTGCTTAAAAATTGACCTTGTGCCGCATCCTGTTAGTGGGGAATGGTTGGGTAAATACAATTACAATGAATGTATATTGAACTCTATTATATTAATATAATTTTAGATATTTGCGTTTAAAATATGTTCTATGATCATGGGACACCCAGTATATATATATATATATATATATATATATATATACACTACCAGTCAAAAGTATTTGGCCATCCTCAAAAATTTTTATTTCTCGTCTTAAAAGTGTTACTTTTAATGAAAAAAGTTAAACACCACAATGGTTTTATTTATGATAAGAAATACAAGTCTTCCGGGGCTATATCAAATACAGATTAAACTAAAAAAATACAAAAAAAAAAATTAAAAATTTAATTCATCAAAATGACCCCTTTTGGCCGCTATCACTGCTTCACAAATTCTCGGCCTTCTTTCCACCTAAGACTGGAGGAAGAAGACCATATTTCCTGCAGGATTTCTCTGGGGTGAGCCGCACTTGTGGGTTGTTTAGCTCTGACTTTTCAGTCAATTTCATCCCACAGCTGTTCAGTGGGATTTAAGTCCGCTGATTGCGCCGGCCAAGACATCCGATGAAGCACATGCTGTTTTTATTTGCTTTTAATGTACTCTGGTTGTGTTTACTAGTCTGCATTGGGTAATTATCTTGGATAAGAATAAATTCTTGACACAGAAACTGTGTTCCAGATGGCATCGTATGATGCTACGATATGCTGTGATAGACAGTCTGATTCAATTTGCTCTTTACCTGATGTAAAATCCGCGACTTTGCAATTAGCAAAAACCCTTTACACTTTACGGTTGAGATGATACAGAGGGTTACAGCTATTTCACCAACATTTCGCCGCTCATAGACCCTCCTATTTAGCTGAAAGATTTCGAACTTTGATTTGTCAGTCTAAAGGACTTTTTTCCACGTCTCTGTTGTTTAGTATTTGTGTGCCTAGGCCTGCTGGAGCCTTTGTCATTATTTCGCTTCCTCAACAGTAGTTTCTTTACAGCAAATTTGTTATATTGGTCAGCTTCACAGAGTCTTCTTTCCATAGTGGATGTTGACACATTGTTTCCTCGACATTGGTTTTGTTGTGCAGTCATGTTTGGAGTACTCAGCTTTCTGTCACGCGACCCAGTGACTCTGATGAAATTGTCCAATGCATAGGTAAAACAGGTAGTATTTAGCAAGCAGTAATTCAACATATTATAGTCTAATGAGAGTTCAATGTCTCTCTTGGAAAACGTTTTATTCATGCTCAGAACTAAAAATGAAAAACGCTTCAAATCAATTTTTCAAGATATATCTGGTTATCTGACTAAGGTCAAAGTTATTGAGGAAGACTTGTATTTAGTATAAAAATAAAAACATTCTGGTGCTTAACTTGTTTCATTAAAAATAACACTTTTAGGATGTGAAATAATGATTTGGGGGCGGGCAAATACTTTTTACTGATAGTGTATTATTATATATTATTTTACGTCAGTCGGATATCTTACTCCTGATATCGTTATCTTATATATATATATATATATATAAGACCTATATATGTGTGTGTGTGCGTGCGTGCGTGCGTGCGTGCTTACTGTATATCCAACCAGGTCTTACAAAAGAATAAGTTAAACTACACAGTTATTATTGTTTTCTTTCTGTAGACACATATGCATATATGATCACTTAACGTTGAAGGAAATGAAATCGACGGCCAGAGTTCAAATCCTAGACGAAGTTAGTTGATTTTCTCTTTTCGCTAATGTCTTTGAGAAAGGCATATATCTATCTGTTCTCTTCACACCCCAGTTATAAATAAAGATAACAGATGAGGTTCTTTAGTTTTAGTATGGCAACCAATCTAGGGAGAAGGAAAAATCTAATTTCAATCCAGCTTTACTTTGCTTTAAAAAATTGACCTATTTGTGCACAAAGTTTTTTACGATGATCTCATTTTGATAACGCAACCATAAGTTAATACGGTGTTTGTATATGTCTTATTTTTGGCTCGCATTTCGTCTATTTGTAGCTTGAGCCTATTTGTATTTAGCAAAGATTCGCGTGTACAAACTGGAAAGTCCTCGTGGAGTTAATGGTTCAAGTGGACTGCGGCGTCAAAATAAGCGAGTTCGAACTCCGCTTCGCTGTTACGTATGAAATAAAGAAATAAAGAGTTCCTTTCGAAGTCCTGAGTAGACTCCCGAGTTTGACATGAAACAACTGAAGAAGGCTGAAATACGCATCGGCCGAAACGTTGTGGGAAGCAATAGTCATTTTATAGGGAGAGAGAGGGAGCACGCAAGAATCGAAACTCGAGGGTGACCGCCACAAATATGACAAAAATTAACAAGTTTCATTCCAGAAACTTAGACAAATAAAGTCTATTTGACTCATAAATAGGAGCCTCCAGGTACTGTCACTCTGGATCAGAGTAAACCAGGAGTAATGACAATGAAAGGATGACTACCCACTTCCAGAACTGGAACTGTACAACTGGATAAGACTCAGATACTTTGATGACCGAACAATGATACGATAAAGTTAGATAAAAAAAATATTATTTCAAAACCCACTGGAAACTTTTGCATCAACTTACTATATATTTACGTACAGCTACTTCAAATATTGTGTATATTACTCCAGGTGTCGTTTTTTTTTTTTTTTTTTGTAAACCGAACCCAGATTCAATTTATTAAAATAATCTGTTTTGATACATTTCCACTGTCCCACTGTTTACTCAATGTGTCAACATATCTCTTCTCTTTCATCTCTTGTCTCTTATTTCTCCCAAACTCCTTCTTAAAACCTTTGATCAATTTTTTGCTTAAAATTTGACGATTTCTTTTTACAGTATAATAAGTGGCCCGTCACTGAGTGCACCAATGGCTGTCTGCCTTATCCAGTTGACGCCCCCAACTCCAAAAACTGCAGTCATAACACCACCATTCTATCTATCTATCTATCTATCTATCTAAATTTGATCCTATCTATTTATTCCTATATATATATATATATATATATATATAATGTAAATAAATGAATACAACATGCAATATTCTTATCAATGCTCAACATCAAAGAGCCCGTTGTACAATATGAACTTTTAAAATGTTAACTTAAAAAAATGATTCCAGTGGAACATTGAAAATATAATTATGATTACAATCAAACACTTAAAAATAATCAAATTTTGATATTAAAAAACTCGTATGCCATTAAAGAATTTTCTTCTTCTTCTTCTTCTTCTTCTTCTTCTTTATTTATTTATCTCTCTATTTCACTCGTCTATTTCTTTCTCTTTTTCTCTTCTATTTCTTTCTCCTTTTTCTCTTTCGTTTTTCCCTCTTTTCGTCTTCTATTTTTTTTTCTTCTCTTCTATTTTTTACTCTTCTTCTCAGCTATTTCTATCTCTTCTTTTTTTCATTATATCCAAATATTTATAAATGCGTCAAGTTTCGATATTAAATAATCCATTAGAAGTTGATGTGCCGTTTAACAAATAAGCCCAGCCAAACCTTTGGGATTCTATAATACCATTTTCTATCTAACGTCTTATCTAATCTAATTAATTTTTCCATATTTTATAAAGTCATTGAATAAGATGTGACTGGTGTTGGTTTCTTGGTCAAAACAGTCGAGCTCAAGGCAGTGACATTCTAAGGTGCTGAGGGTTTGGCTTTTTAGGAAATCGAAGGTCTCAAAGACCATTACTACTCCACTTTAAGAAAAAAAAGTACAACCTGCTTGTTACCAGCTTTCTTCTTGACTAGAAGTCCCAGCATCTTTTCGAGTTGCTCCCCTAGTTTCAAGCTGACAAAGGTAAGAAGCAGAAGATAACCCGCACAAACAATTACGGACGCGGACTTCGCCAATGACATAGCGCTTCTGGCAAATACATCCGCCCAAGCTGAAACACTGCTACATAGTCTGGAACAAACAGCTGCAGGCATAGGCCTCCATGTCATTGCATGAACGCTAACTAAACGTATAGAGAAAAAGTTTGACGGCACTTACACAAGAATGCTGCGAGCAATATTGAACAAGTCCTGGAGGCAGCACCTCACAAAGAAGCAGCTCTACGGCTACTTACCACCCATCACAAAAATTATCCTAGTTAGATGAACCAGACATGCGAGACACTGTATGGACGAATTCATAATTGACGTACTCCTGTGGACACCCTCACATGAACGAGCAAAGGCAGGACGACCAGCTAGGACCTATAGACAACAACTCTGTGCCGATACAGGATGTAGACTTGAAGACCTACCAGAAATGATGGACGATAGAGAAGGGTGGTGGGAGAGGGTCAGGAGGATCCATGTTAATGGCGTGACATGATGATGATGACTCCCCTTCTACGCCCAGTGAGCAGGGCTTAAAATACGCTGACTGTATCCTTTGCAAAGAGTTTAGATACCCTCATCGAAAGTGGGGGATGTCTTGGATATGATGCTGAACTGTATATCTGGGTGAGGCTCCAGTTCTGCTGATCTGGGGAGTATGGAGTGCCCCTTCAAAGTCATTACTCCCAGTTCTACTCTGATCCGGAGTGGTTGTATCTGTCAGGGTCCTAAATAGATTTGTTGGAAAATTACTATAATTTGATAAAAATACTTGATATTATAAGTAAGGAAATTTGGCGACCTTAGTCGAGGGTGACCCGAAGGCTCCCTTTTCGATAGCTATTACACCAAAGTGTAGGGGAGGGCGCTACTCCTTTCCCTGGATTGTTCCACTTTACCTTTGATCCTTACCTTATAATTCTGAGTGTTAAGCAAGGTTGCATCAAGTACCATTTTTAAAGTCTTTGGTATGACTCGACCTGGGATTGAACTCAGGTCTCCCGGGCCATTGGCGAACACTCTAACCATTATGCCAATGTTCAGAATAGTTATCTGAGGCTATAATTGTTTACTATAGATTACTATTATTTGTTACTTGTAACCATATAAGCATTTGCAAACACATGATTATTAGTGGTAATTCTTTATACATATTCCTCCTCTTCTTTATACATATAATATTATATTATATATATATATTCCTCCTATTCCTCCTATTATATTATATATATATATATATATATATATATATATATATATATATATATGTATTCCTCCTTTTCTTTATACATATAATTGAATATTTGAAACAATTGTATGCAAATTATATGTATTAGATAAGAATACTTGATATCTGCAAGTAACCTTTAAACAATTACTCAAAAAAAGGAAATATAAATGTACAATGAACATTATTCTCAAAATTTTAGGCATAAAATAACCCTGGACGAATGATCATGCCGTTAAATTCAACCAATCATTCAATACACTGCTCTTTCTTAATTAGTAATCAGTAATTGAGCTTATCTTGGTTTGGTACAAGGCCAGAATATAGAGCATAGAGTGAGAATCGATCTCATAACAATGATCGAGCTCTCTAAGCTTTGTCTGTGAATCCTCGGGGCGTAGTGGTTAACGTGCAGGATTATGACAATATAGTAAATGAGTTCGAACTCCAGTCGCACTATTGCGTTCACTTTCGGCAAATGCAATTGGAAAAGATGTGAACCCTCTTATCTTTCTGCTAGTGGTTAAATAGTATCACTACAGTTCGTTTTTCAGAAATGACTTTACCATTAAATATCCCATGAAGATTGACATACCATTAATCAAAGAAATCAAGCTATCTTAGCATTCTTATACACGAGGCATTCAACCTCTTTCTTAATATTAGGTCTACTGCAGATGAAAAAAAAAGTTACTCTAACACTAAGTTTGCAACCGTATCTACCGAAAATGAGATAACATAACCCTATTCACGATTTGCTCGATCCAGTAGACGCCTCAGCTCCAAAAATTGCATCTATCTATCTATCTATCTATCTATCTATCTCAGTCTGTTCATTATCTATCTATTTCAGTTTGATCTAATCTATTTATCCCTATATATATGTATATGTTATGACCGATTATTAGGGGTCAATAAATAAATAACTCAACACGGAGATATGAGGTGCTACATAAATGTATCCAAAAAGTCTCTGAGGAGGGTATCCTTGGTTCAACGTACACGAAGAGTCACCTTACTACGGCTGCTGCTGTTGCTCTCTTGCTCTACCAGCTTAGTTCTTGGTTAATATTCCTTTGGGTATGTCCATTATTCTGGTCATAGGTGAGTCACCTACAACAGTTTTTATATATATATATACGCACACACAAACAAACACACACACACACATATATAATGAAGATAAATGAATACAACATGCAGTCTTCTTATCGATGCTCAACACCAAATAACCAGTCGGTTTACACGGTTCTAGCTATTGCATTCTTTGTTCAGTCTATGTCATTAAGATACCTATAAAAGTTCCGTGTTTTGATCCCGACTTCAGCTCACCAACTAAACATAAAACCATGCTTTCGAGTATAAGTCTATGTTAATTTCATTCTTTGTAAAAAAAAATGTTTTACGTAAATGGTCGTAAGTTAAATTTTGCCATATCTGTCTCATCGCTTTTTTGCGGAGAGTCACCTAAGCGTAATGACTTAAGTGCTTGATTGCCCAATTGGCTGGGGCTGCAGAATACACCGACTACTTCGCTGCAGAGGAGTAAGATCACCCCCCAATAAGTGTCCGGAATGTGACACTAAACAATCTGATGGTGAGTTTCCAGTAATGCTGGAACTTTGGGGAATGCAGAAGCACCACTTCATTTCCATTCTGGCCCGGAGTGATAGCACCTGATCTATTGGTCAAATAGCACTAAACTGCGTAATCATACCAAAATGAATTGTTTGAAATAGAACTGTTTTGACATTTAAACTGCATACTTATGCAAAACTGAATGGCTTGAAATAGAACTGTATTAACATTTAACTGAGGGTAAACAAAAACTATACCTATACCACACTGAATTGTTTTAAATATAACTGTTTATATGTATAAAAATGGATTTAGCATGAAATAACCTACAATGGTTGATATACCATAAAACCAAACCAAATCAAGTGCTCGACAGCGACTTCGCTGTAAGAGGGTTCGAACAGTCGCACTATTACGTTCACTTTCGGACTAATATCCTTAGGAAAGGTATGAATTCCTTAACTTCCCAGATATGGGTTAAGTAGTACTACTTCAGTTCTTCAAGAAGAAACCTTCCGATCGACTTTTTACAGGTTTTCGGTGCCGCCATTTCCGAGCAATTTCTCTTTATGGAATGCCTCAAAATAATAGAAGGGTTACATGTGGATGTAAATCTCCACTCCAAGTCAGGTTATACTGGGTTACGTGCTCAGCGTAATGGTTATCGTCATTAGAACTGGAATCGGCGACCCGCGTGTTTCAATCCTGATCAAAACTGCTTCTCTTTGCGCTAATGTTCTTGGGAAAGATATGAAATCGTCTGTTTCCTCCACCAGCTATGGGTAACTAGCAGGACATATTGGGTTCTTTAACCTTGGTACGACAACCAGTCAAGGAGAAGAAAAACTTTGAATTCAAACCGGCTGTACCTCGTGCCATATCTTGTCAGTGATAGAGGGTTTAGGTAAATACATTCATGATACCGGGACACGGAACGATCCCTGAACTGATTTAAATTATCCCTGATTTGGCTTATGTTGACACGATAGTCAACAGTAAAGGGTGACGTATTATCAAAGGCGTTTCTTCAGCATATGCTTCACCGACATAAGCATTATCATCATCGTCAGGACAAAAATCCTTATCGTCGGTGGGAATTTCTTATGACATAGGGGTCACCACAAAGTAGGTTCATTAATATGAACACATAATTTTCTTGGAGGTGTTTCATCGGTATTTCCCCTATCATTATCCTTCATTAGAGAAATCGTGAGAGCATTATCCTGTTATATGGAAAGATAGAAGAAGAGATTATTCTCATATTGCCTGAAAAGTTGAGTCGAATTTCTATAATTCAACGAAGCTGACTCCGCGGGAGTGTTACGTGGCTAAAACGACAAATAGTTGGGAGAATTTTTGCCTAGGAACTTTGAGCTTTCCACCGGTTCTCTCCTTGATCGTCTTTACTCTTATATATCTGTCTTATATTGGGCTGAGTTATAAATAATTTTTGTTTTAAAGAAATATAATTCATTTATGCATACGTTGACAATGAATTTATTTCGATCAATAGTATATTTGCCATTATTTTAAAACACTTCTTGGCATTTTTCTGGTAATTCTTTGATACTTCTTATTTAAAATTCAGTTGATTTTGATCTCAAGAGGTTTTTCACAGACGTTTTCACCTGATCTTGAGAAAATCTTTTGTCATTCAGAGCATTTTGTAGAGAAAGAAAAGGATGGAAAATCACTCGGTGTGAGGTCTGATGAATATGGTGGATGGAAAAAATATTGAATTTAGGCTGGGTTGTTCTGTTCTATCTAGAACAGACTAACCCAACTAAAATTCACTATTTTTCCTGTGTATTTCTTGCTGCATGTGGCCTTGCGTTATCGAAGAGAAGTACAACGTTTCACCAATGAACAATTACGGGGCGTTTTCTTAATATTCTCATGCTCCTCTCTCCTACTTTTTTCAAGTGGCGACAGATTATGGATAGGGTTCTGTTGGGGTCGTGATAATTCTCGAGTATTTTTGCGAGGGTGGCATTGCACCAATTCTCTTAAAGCATTTTTATCGAAGTCTAATGAGTGTCCTGGTCTAGGTTCATTTCTGAATGACTTATCGTCAGAAGGAAACTTTGAAAATCCATTTCGGACTTGTTCACATTAATGACACCTAGAACCATAAATTTTCTTAGCAGTTTTCGTAAAATGTTTATTCTTAAACTCTCACAACATTACACGTTGAATGAGCATTTTCAGTTTCTGTATTTTACAGGTGTGAGATCATAGATTAAATTATGATGTACATTCTTTCACTACTGAAATAAGAATGATTGATGAAAGCATTTTTAATTTTTAATTAACTTTGGAAGTTTGAAAGGTAGTTACAACTTGCTTTTACAAGACAGAAATTATTTATGATCCAAATTATATACATATAGTGAAATGGTGATCGTCATAGGGAATGGACACGGCAACGAGTTCAAATCCTGGATGAGGCTGACTGAATTTCCCCTAGCACTTACACCCTTGGTAAATGTATGAATTCAATTATTCTCCCTCCAGCTATTGATAGATAGTAGGGGAGATTGAGTTCTTTCGCGTTGTTTCGGTAATCAGTCTAACAGAAGGAAAACTGTAAATTCTTACCAGTTAAAACCCGTTTAAAAATTGACCTTGTGAAACATCCTAGCCGTATGAAGGGGGTTGGTGAATACACACACACATACACTTATATATATATATATATATATATATATATATATATATATATATATATATATATATATATATATATTGTCATAACTTGTTAAAATTGTTAAAAGAATTAACAAGTCTGTGAATAGTTTAAAAGAAAAGAAGAAAAGATATTTGTTTGTTTAATAAAAAGTTAATAATTTTTTTTCAAAGCGGGAATTACGCCCCTTGAACGTTTAAGTTAACCAATGAAATGAACACGGAGTTGGAAAATTTGATTAAAGACAGACGAGAATTTTCAGAGACGAAGAAGACTTATAAAGAAAGAGACGTAAAAGGTTTTGAAGTCTCTTGGATTGTGAAAAAATGCCGAAACAGGAAGATATATTGAAGTGGGAGTTAATTTGCAGAAAAGAAATTGGTATTCATTGTTTTCACTCTCAAGAAAGAAAAAAAAAACTTCACTGGTGTTTAAAATGTATTTATTTATTTTTCTTGTTGTTATTGTTCCTTGTATGTATTTGATAAACAGTCTTCTGCCGTAAAATTTGAAGAGAGTTTTTTTTCTCCCAGTGAATGAAATATTTTTCTGGCTTTCGTTGTTATTTACGAGGTGCATACGATAAGTTTCCAGCCTTTTTTTGCACAGGCATTTAGAATTGTCGTAGACTCTTGAAAATTCAGTATGTTATTGCTATACATCTTATGAGATGACTGACCAATTGTTATGATTTCAGGTTTAAATGAACTGCTACAGCAGGAAGTGGAATACACCCTACTAAAGCCTGAAGCTGGTGAATTTCAAAAATGCAAAAAAAATGCAATCTGACACTTTAGAAGAACGATATGCAATAAAATTCTGTTTTTAACATGTAAAAATGCCACAGAAACGTATGGAATGCTTCAGACTGCTTTTGGAGCATCTTGCATGAATCAAACATCAGTTTTTGAGTGGCGTAAGAGATTCAAGGAAGGCAGGGAGTCTGTGAGGGATGATGAGAGGTGTGGAAGGAGTAAGGAAGTCAATTCGCCAGAGTTGATTGGCTAAAGGGTTAGGGTTAGGGCTACTATGTTGAGGTTTTAAGAGAGTTCAGTAAGAGATTCCTTGGGAAGAGGCCAGTACTCTTCAAATCGGGTCAGTGCCATTTCCACCAGGACAATGCACCAGTCCACAACTCTATCCTTGTCACAGACTATTTGACCAAGATGGGCATCAAGACAATTCCTCAGCCTCCCTATAGTCCAGACCTTGCTCCCTGTGACTTTTGGTTATTCCCTAAGCTCAGAGGCTGACGTTATGGGACAACTGAGGAGATGAAAGAGGCTGTGACGAAGGTCATTGACTCTCTCACATTCAGAACGTTTTGGCTGATATGTCATTCGGCCTTCTTCTGGTCTTTCATGTTGAACTCGGGAACCCACACAGAACTTCGTACTAAACCCTACGTTTAATCGACGGAAGTGGGGACGTAGATTATTTTAATTCCGTTAAATATGACTGGATACAAGTGTCAAGTAAAAATCCTTTGTTATTTACCAGCTGTCAGTAATGAACCTGCAGATGATTTAACTTAAAAACACTTTTCAACCAAACACCTACATCCCTGGTTCCATGCGTCCTGCTGGACAATTCAGTGAGAATTTTGACGAGTTATAAACCTAATGAAATAAATTGTTTAATGAAAGAATTATATCAATTTGTTGTCTTTTCAGTTTTCTCGAGTTTTAATAATTGAAAGGTTCTTTTTATTAAGTAGTAAATTGGCCGACTATAGTTGAGGGTAACCTTTTCAATAGCTACCATACCGAGATGTACGGGAAGACGCTATTCCTTCCCTTGGATTGCTCCTCTTACCCATGATCCGTATCTCATAATGCTGAGTATTAAGCAAGAAGACATCAAGAACCATTTTTTAAAATAGTTTTTGGTATGACTCGACTTGGGATTAAAGCCCGGTCTTCTGGACCATTGGCGAACACTCTAACCATAATAGCAATAGGAGTTTTAATTGGTTATATATATATATATATATATATATATATATATATATATATATATATATATATATATATATCCTGTCTAGCCACACTGAAGAGTTCTGATAGAACGAAACAAGTCTGCCTGTGGATGACAATATATATATATATATATATATATATATATATATATATATATGGAGAAATGGTAGATTTTGGTGAATCTAACAAGATGATAAAAATAAATAGAAAAGTGGATAAATCAAACATTTACCTCTAAACTTATTCTAAGTGTTTGATTTATCCACTTTTCAATTTATTTTTATCATATATATATATATATATATATAATAATTGTGGTCAATTAGTCAACTCAAACTTTAGCTGAAGACAACAACATTGTATATTGGGATATATATATATAATTACTCAACTCCTCCACCACGAGCAGGATGCGATACAGGGTCAATACAGCTGGTTTGAATTAAGAGTTTTTTCTCTGCTAGACTATTCGGAGAGGTTTGTCTATCTTAGTAAAGTTGAGGAGGGGGGATGGAGGTGTGAAGTTGAAGGCAATCAGCCTTATCCAGGGTTTGAACTTGGGTCGGCGATTCCATTTCGCATGACGATAGCCGTTACGCTATCTGCGTTTCACATTCGCGCTGATGCTTTTAGGAAAGACATGGTAGCGCCAACTGGGTTCTTTGGCCTTGGTAAGGCAGCCGGTCTAGGAGAATGGAAATTCTAAATTCATAATAAGGCGACATGAGGTTAGCCACGCCACCACGTAAAAACCAACATGCTATAAAAACGCATCGCTCCCATCGACGTTGTTTAGCGGCAGATCAACGCTCCCCAAGAGCACGGGACATTTATAGTTAAGCATTTTCTCTTGAAAACAATGAAAAATTACTCAACTGATAAATTGTACGTTCTTTACGCAACTTCTTAATGACGTTTTCGTATTATATCTCCAGGCAAGACAGTTAATGTTCTTCCTTGCTTTCTTTTCTTCAATAGTTACAATGTTTTTGAAAAAAGAAAAGTCTGTGTATGTGGGGGGTCCTTTACTTTACCAGACGCCAAGAAATACGTATCGATTCTCATGCTTTACTCCCCTGTCATGTTAATGAAACGAAGTAATGAAAAGCTGGATTCTATGTTAGCCACGCGTCAAGAAATCCAAAGGTGTGATACAAGGAACGAACACGAAATAAAATATCCAGTCTTGCGTTAAAGTTCCCATCAAACTGTACAAAATAGAAGTATGTTAGCGCCAGTGGGGGGAGGGACAATTTCTCGGTATGTTATGCGTTCCCTTTCTTTTCTCTTAGCTGATAATGGTACGTTTTTGCGGGCGTCGAAGAGATGACACCCTGAGTGTTTGTCATTAACAGCTTGGTTGATCGCCATCATACGGGTGGTGCGCCTAAACAGGTGCTGGCTTAAAATGAAGGTTTCTGCCTTAGTGAACCAACCACTTGAACTCATATAGCCACGGGGTTTTAACTGGTTAGACGATTAGGACTAAATTGAAATTAAAGATGAAACATAAAAAGAGTAGATTTTGATTTTAATTAGTTGTTCTCTTTCTAATATTTTATTGAGAAAACTCCTAAGATTGCTTCCGCGCGGACAAGGATGTTGCCGATGATATGATGCAAGATTGCTTAATTTCTGAAGATTAGCACAAATAAAACGTTTTTGAATTTGAAGCATTATTGATGAACCAAAATTAATATAACACAAGGCAATGCTTCATCTAAAATCAATTAATTGTTCAGTGGTTTGATTTCGTTGTGTTTTATGGTACATTTGTGGTTTACTTAATGCAAAATCCTGTTCATGGTTTGGTTTGGTTTGGTTTGGTTTGGTTTTATGGCACATGAACCATTATAGGTTATTAATGCCAAATCCATTTATATATATATATATATATATATATATATATATATATATATATATATATATATATAAACCTGTTCTATTTCAAAGAATTCAGTATAGCATAAGTATAATTTTTTTGTTTACACACAGTTACATGCCAAAACAGTTCTATTTCAAACAATTCAGTTTAGCATAAGTACGCGGTATAAATGTCAAAAACATTACTATTTCGAACAATTCTTTGTATCATGCATAAGTACATAGTTTAGTTCTATTTCACCCTTAGATTGGACCCTATCATGTTCTACCTCACCGGGCCAGAGTGGATCTGGGAGCGATGGCAATGAAAGGGTGCTGTGCATTCCCCAATGCTGGAGCATTACTGGAACCTCCCCATCAGATTGTTTAGTGTCATATCCAGGACACTTGTCGTGGGTGGGGTCTTACCTCTCAGCAAAGAGTAGTCGGTGTATTCTACAGCCCCAGCTCTCTCTCTCTCTCTCACCTGTTTATGCACACACACACACACACACACACACACACACACACACACACACACACATATATATATATATATATATATATATATATATATATATAATTTCCTCTTTTGTTTTGTTCTGTACTTCATTAAGCATCCATCGGTGATCTAACGACACTTTATAACATCTTTTCTAAAATCCTGATGATGGTTTATTGAAACCGAAACGTTATAACGTCGACTTCCTTTCTTATTAAATTTTTTTTGGATTACTGTATTTTTCAATATTTTCTCTACATTGTCGGATTAATTTGCATTGTTTACTCCCATATATATATATATATGTGTGTGTGTGTGTGTGTGTGTGTGTGTGTGTATTCACTCATTTGCAAGTGACATTTTTAAATGAGCCTGGCTCATTTGTTTGCTCACAGTTAAATTGTTTCAAGTATTACTATCTAAGACTAATAATTCTATTTGATATCAATAATACGTGTTGTGTTTTATGGCATATCAATATTTATAATATGGTTATTTTTAATGACATATCAACCCTTGTGGGTTATTTACTGTCAATTCATGTTTCTACCTACGTGCATACATACATACATTTCAAGTATTCCTATTTAACACAAATAATTCTATTTAATAATGATGATAATAATCCTTAGTAAAAGATTGAACGGTTCCATTTGACCCGTAGATGGAACCCTAACAATTACTATCACTCCGGGTATGAGTGAATCTTGAGTTATGGTGATGAAAGAGTACTCAACATTCACCAAAGTCCAAGATCGTAGCCTCGCCATCAGATATCGTTTAATATTATACCCAGGACACACTTTATTTTCAGTTTCCACCTTTTTATTGACAAAGATCTTTAGATTATTTCATTGTCAGAACGCCTGTTGCCGACTACATGATATAAGAATTCTGAATTTGATTTGAAAGCTGTTTTTTTTCGACCCAAGTATAACATTTTTGAAGGGTAATTGATATTCACTAAATCAATATTAGAAGTCCTGCTAAATTGTTTGGAGTTATTGATTCATGTCAATGTTATGAGCAAGATGGAAAAAAGTTTATAATCCTAATGTGATCAAATTATATACACATACATATATATACATATACATATATATACACACCAACCCACCCACCCACACACACATATATATATATATATATATATATATATATATATATATATATATATATATACTTTCAAGTAAAACCAAAATTCGGTCACATTAAGATTATAAATTTATTTCCATCCTGCTAAGAGCATTGATATGAATAAACAACTCCAAAAATATACCAAGACTTTTTCAGATCCAATATTTTTCTCCATATTGGATCTGAAGAGGTCCTGTTAAATTTTTTTTTTGAGTTGTTGATTCATATCAATGCTCTTAGCTGGATGGAAACAAACTCATAATCCCGATGTGATCGAATTTTGGTTTTATCTTGAAAGAATATTTGCCCTGTGGATTTTATTTACTTTGAGCTCTTTACCAGGAATATCTAAATATTTGAATTTTTGAATAATTTAATTGTCCTGACGGAATTTTTCCCTACTCCGGATTTACTGGATTGAAGAATACCACGCAACATATATATATATATATATATATATATATATATATATATATATATATATATATATACCGTCATATATATATATATATATATATATATATATATATATATATATATATCCTGGCTATGAAACTAGAGAGTATCTAGTGATGAGACTTCAGTTCTGGAAACAAGGATAGTGTAGACTACTCTTTCGTTACTATTACTATCAGATTTGGTGGGGGGGGGTACTTGTCAGTGTCCCATCTATCAGTCAAATAGATCTGTTCCCTGGGAGGGTCCAGGATACGTTTCTCATATTCTGAAAGCAAAGGTAAAAAAGGCCAGTAATGTGTTTCTGGACTCTCATGTGATACAACACGCGGCACACAACACATACGCCCATTCTCTTAGGGAGATAATTATTTATTGCCTTTCTACAAGGGTATTGTTTCCAGTTGTATGAATCATTTCGTGCAACAGAGTGATACTTTCATGAGATGAATCATTTTTACAATAAAACATGTTTATACTTTTGGTGGGGGCCTAGGAAGTTGCTGTGTGCAAATTGAATATTTTCATAAAATGGAGGCATGCTGTTTGGAGGACAGACATGGTCAAATTTTTCGTTTCTATCTCTCTTGTAAGCGTGAAGTTATTTCAGTCACTTATGAAAAGATTTTGTTTGTGGAACCAAATTATATTTTTTCAGGTTAACCGATTTCAAATCAGATGCTGTCAAATTACAAATAAAAGTAATGTACAACCCAACGGCAATGAAATTCTCAACGATAAAAAAAATTCATACCAAAAATTTGTTGGATTATTTCTCAAAAAATCCAATTTGATGATTGATTTGATGATTGACTGATTGATTTTAACAGCATGTCAACCAGCCCGGGGACATTTTAAGCCTTGGTGCGAGGAAATCACGTTTATTGTACATTAAAATTTACATTTCTTGCGTAGTGGTTGTAAATTGGAACTAAATTCAGCCGTACACACCTCTAAGAGCATTTTAAGTGTACTGCTCTAATAAAAACTTTGCTAAGATGTGCCATTTTTACTTACATACATCATCATCATCATCATATCGCGCTGGTAGCACGGATATCCCTGACCCTCTCTCGCCACTCCTCCCTATCGTTCATCGCCCTAGGTAGGTCTTCAGGACAACAGCCTGTATCCTCACATAGCTGCTGAATGTACGTTCGAGCTGGTCGTCCTGCTTTTGCGCGGCCATGTGTGGGGATCCATAAGAGTACATCTCTTATGAGTTCATCTCTGCTTCTCCAGCAGTGTCCTGCATGTCTGGTTCGTCTAACTTGAATAGTTTTCGTGATAGGGGGCAGGTGGCCGTACAGTTGGTGTCTTGTGGGGTGCTGCTGCCAGGACTTGTTCAGGATTGCACGCAGCATTCTTGTGTAATTGCCATCCAGTTTCTTCTCCAGCCGTTTTGTTAGCGTCCATGTAGTGCATCCATATAGCAGTATCGATGTGACCGCTGCCTGGAAGAAGCTGCGTTTCATTTTATCGGTTAGGTCTGATTTCCATATAGTCGATAGCCTATTGATAGCTGTCCATGCTTTCGTTAGCCTCGTTTCGATGTCCTTTTCGGTTGATTCGACGCTGCTTCCTAGGTACGTGAATTTGTCTACTAGTTTAAGTGGGGTTCCTTCTAGAGTGGAGATGTCCCCCGTTTGGTTATAGCACATATATTCCGTTTTGTGTGCATTAACATAGAGGCCTATGCTTGCTGCTGCTCGTTCCAAACTATGCAGAAGAGTTTCGGCTTGGTCAGGTGTATTTGCCAGTATCGCTATGTCATCGGCGTAGTCGGCGTCGGTAATTGTTGTTGCGGGGTATCTTCTGCTTTTTTTCTTAGTCAGTTCGAAGCCATTCTCTTTGATTTGGTCAATCGATGTTCTAAGTACGTAGTCTAGACAAATGATAAAGAGGTACGGGGCCAGCGTGTCCCCTTGTAGTACTCCTGCTACAATGTCAAAGTATTCTGTGTCTCCATCCGGTGATCGTACTTTTACTTTAGTGTTTCTATAGAGAATCGTTATTGCCGCTACGGTTTCTTTAGGTATGCCGTACGCTAGTAGGATTTGTTCCATCTTTCCTCTGTGAATGGAACCAAAGGCCTTGGTAAAGTCGACAAATATTAATGTCACTTGTAGGTTCTTTGCCCGTACACCTTCAAGGATTCTACGGATGGTTAATATTTGTGAGGTCGTGGATCTATTTCTTCGGAAGCCATTTTGGTTTTTTCTAAGTATGATGTCGATTTTGGGTTCTATTCGGTTTCGTAGTAGGGCATTGTAGATTTTGGCAGCTATGGATGTAAGTGTTATGCCTCGGTAGTTTTTGGCTAATCCGAGGTCCCCCTTTTTAGGGAAGGGGAGTATGCATCCCTTCATCCATCTATCTATCGGATTTTGATTGTATACTGCGTTGCAGTGGCGGAGCAGTATGTCGTCGAATTGTCTGGTCTTCCATACTTCCGGTGGAATTTCGTCCAGCCCTGCAGCTTTCCTATTTTTAATTTTTCTGAGAACCGAGTCGAGTTCTTCTTGTGTGAACGGTCCTAGTTTAATGTCTAATTGTTTGCTAATTATTCTGGTGATTGGTTCATGCGTTATTTTTGGTGGGTTTCCAAGTAAGTTTTCGAAGTGCTGTTTCCACAGTTTTATTCTTTCTTGTTGGTTTGCTGCTTTAAGTTTTGCTTTGGCTGTGTTCTTTCTTCTACTCACTTCGTTTATTGTTTGCCATGCTATCCTAGATTGCCTATCTTCCACCGAGTCTCTGATCTTATCTATCTGATTTTGAATGTATTCTGTCTGTTGCTTTATATATTACTTACATACAGTTAGATGCAAATATGATCTAAATGTATTATGTATGTCATATACAATAATGAATGATGTGTCTTTTTCCGTATGTTTCTCTGTCAGTAACTTCTGCAAGGGTCAGTGCGTAGTATCTGTGTACTCTGGTTAAGATGAATGTGTTACTCCTTGGAACTTTTGCCGAGGATTCAAAATAAAATTGCATTAATATCTCTAAGAAGTTAACTTACTTTTTGGACAGCTACTTATTCTAACCTTTCGTTACAGAGTTTCAAAACTCTAATGTTTGGTAATATTATCAGATAATGTTCAACTAGAAAAAAACACACAATTCATTATTGTATATGACATACACGGGCCACTGGCCAAATGAATAGTGTTCGCCAATGGTCCGGGAGACCGGGGTTCAAACAGGTCGAGTCATACAAAAGACTCAAAAAATGGTACTTGATGCCGTCTTGCTTAACACTCAGTATTATAAGGTAAGGATCAAGGGTAAAGTTGAACAATCCAGGAAATGAAGTTGCGCCCTCCCCTACACCTCGATGTAGAAGTTATTGAAAGGGGGTCCTTCGGGTCACCCTCGACTAACATTGCCAACATTACTTTATATGACATCCATTATACATTTACAGCATACTTGTATGTAACTGTAATTAAGCAAAAATGGCACATTATAGCAAGGTTTTTATTAGAGCAATGCACTTAAAATGCTCTTATAGGTGTGTACAACCGAATTTACTTCCAAATAATTGAATATTAGATTTTTAAAATATCCACTATTTACAGGTGAGACAATTCTATTTTGGATGAGTTTCAGTGTTGTAGATTATGGTAATTAATAATAATTATAAATTGTTAATAATAATAATAATAATAATAATAATATAATCCATCATAATGGATCTTATTAGCTATGTTAATAAGATTCATTATGATGTTTCGCTAGAAAACTCTTGAGAGCTTTCTTTTTTTACTTTTTTTGCATATGGTCCAATGAAATACGAATAATTATTAAACAGATCTATTTGACCCATGGATGGGGCCCTAATAAAGTCAGAGTGGACCTAGGAGTAATGGTGATGAAGTTGTTCACAACACTCCCCTGCACTAGAATCTCACAATCAGATGTAATTTAGAGTAATGCCCTGAATGCCCAATTTTTTGTGGGAGAAGGTCTTATCTGTCCGCAGGGGATACAGTCAGTTCTTTCGAACACCCTCCAGTTCCAATTTGTGCAATTTAGTAAGGAAACAGTACCGATTAAGGAGTTCTCGTTTGTTCTATTAACTTATAAGCATCGTTAGATTAAAACTGCTAAGAAATAACTACTCTATCTCTCTCCGTCTCTGTCTCTGTCTATCTGTCTGGCTGTTATGTAGTAAATTTGATACTCGACACATTGGAAATAACAAGCGAAGATGACAATCCACACGAACTGGGACGTTTTAATATTAGTGATATCAACTTACCGAAGAAACTGTAGAGTAAGGCTTAAATGTATCAGATAGTAATTAAATGAATTGAAATTAAATTGTTTAATTAAATAAATTAAAACAGGCATATAAACTTTGATGGGAACACAGTGTTTATATGCAAACACACAGAGTCTAACAAATAGAAAAAGTTTAACATCATCCAAACAAAGAAACACTTATATAATCAAGAGTAAATACTCATTTGTATATATATATATATGTATATATATATATATATATATATATATAAATGGGTGGGGGGTGAGTGCGTGCGTGTATGTGTGCGTGTGTGTGGGCGTGTGTGTGTATTCACACACACATACACACACACACACACGCACGCACTCATCCAACACTTAAACATTTTTTCTCACAAATTTTCCGCAACCTCTTACCCGAAAATGTTTACACTGATATATATATATATATATATATATATATATATATATATATATATATACATATATATATATGTGTGTGTGTGTGTGTGTGTGTGTGTGTGTGTGTGTGTGTGTGTGTGTGTATACATGTCTGCGAACGCACGTTCGCGTGTGTGCATGTACATCTGTGTGTCTGTGTGTTTGGGTATATATGTGTGCTTGTCTATGTGTTCGTGGATATGTGGGAGGGTGCGCGTATGTGTGTATTTCTGTATCTCAGTTGACAAACATGCACCCCAGTGGGAATATAAAACTATAAACACTCGATACACAAATTGTTACACAAATTTATTACTTTCACGCACACACACACACACACGCACACACACACACACACACACACACATATATATATATATATATATATATATATAATGTTCTTTGGTAATGTTGCTAATGTCGCCAAAAACAGGAGACCCTAAATCACATTTAATAAAAAGAGGGGAAATATTTTACTCCTTACGAGTTTTTCACACCAGCAAATGCTGGTCTGGAGTCTGAGTCACAGCAAATCTATTAAGATCTCTTGGACTCTTCTGGGTATTCTTGCCGATTTTAACCATGCTGTGGTCTAGATAGTCTCGATTCTTGCTCCGATTTCCAAATCTTCCAATCTTTTTACCAAACTTTAGGGAACCGTTCCAAGTGTACCAATCATCATTGGTATCACCGTCACTTGCATGTTCTACAGTTTGTTTTGCATTTTTTTCTTTTTTTTTTTTTTAGTTGAATACCAAGTAGTTGTCTATCTTTTCCCTTTTTTTTCAAATTTTCACTGTATGGTCCGCCGTAACAATAAAATCCACTTGATGGTAAATTCTTTCTTTTTAATACTAGGTCTTGTCTTCTGGTCAGGATGATGTGATCTTTTTGTATTTCAAAATCCCAGAGAATTCTATGTGTCTCATTCTCTTGGACAGATTCTGGATTGTGCATATGTTATATTTTGACCTTCGACCCGGCCCAAAAATGCTATTCCAAGGTGATGCACCGGAAGGAAGTGACACATTCAAATGGCCAGTAATCGAAAGCGATCGCGTGGGAGGATTAAGGCTTATAATATGGGACAAGGTGAAGGTTCCACGGTGCCACTACAGTGATGCACCGGAAGAGAGTGACCTGTGAACTGCATGACAGTTATTTCCGCTTGATGACGATTAAACATTCGATTTCAAAGATCCAGTGGGCGATCGTGTGGGCGTTGAATTATTATATAATTGAGTTGAGTTGGGTGCCAAAGCAGTTGCCAGCAGACTTCCAGAGACTTAGAGACGAGATGTGGTAGGGAAAGCCACACCCGACCGAGGGGGCCCTCAGAAAACCCCGATGGAGTTGACCCGAACATCAGGAGAACAAGAAAGACACAGCGTGATGGTCATAACAGTGGGGTCAAAATATGAAGTTTATGTTCGGTCTCCAGCACCCTCTCACATGCAAACCTTGAACAACCCTTTCGAACTCTTGAAATAAAGTGAGAGGTAAAATATGTTGTTAAAGAAGTCTTCATGCGTCTTTCTGCGTGCGTCTGTCTCTATTATTGAGTCGTTATGATACGGCAAATGAGTATATAACACATATACCATTTGGTAGTATGGCCAAATTCTAATTTCTTTTACCGTTACCAGAGAATCATGTTTCCCACGCAGTCGTACCAAATCTTGTATTCCTTCTGTGCAAGTAAAAATATAAAGGAAGCAAAGAAAATAAAAGAAATAATGAAAATGAAGGGGAGAGAAAGATTTTTAAAAAGAATTTTTTTTTCAGCCAATACATCACGCGTAGAAATAAATTTGGAAATAATTAAATCAGTCCAGTCGGCTGAAGGGGGACGGCTGTAGAATACACCGACTGTATCTCTGTAGAGGGTAAGACTCGCCCAACGAGTGTCCTGATTATGACACCACACAATCTGATGGTGAGGCTCCAGTAATGCTTGAGTTTTAGGGAATGCGGAGTACACCTTCATTGCCATCGCTCTCAAGTCCACTCTGGCCCGGAGTGGTTACACCTGAAAGGTCTTATCTATGGGTCAAATAGAACTATTTCACATTTAAACTGTGTGCAAACAAATGACTTGCGCTAAATTGAACAGTTAGAAATAGAACTGCTTATCATTCAACTGTATCTACAAAGTGTGTTTATAAATAATATATTTAATATATATGCAAAAACATTATTTGGCATTAAATAATTAACAATGTTTGATATGCTATAAAACCAAACCAAATCAAATCTAATTACGTTACATATATTTAAAACAGAACGCAGGTAACGCTAAAATAGTTCTCATTTTTTTGTTTCATTCTCCCTCCAGCTATGGGTAAATAGTAGGGCAGACTGGTTTCTTCAGCCTTGATGAAGCAACTAGTCTAGGAGAAGGAAAACTCTGATTTCAAACCTGTTAAACTCCGCTTAAAATTGACCTTGTGTCATATCCGGCCCGAGCGGAGGGGTTGGTAAATATGATAAACCTTATTTTATCTGCAATGTGTGTATGTCTATATATATATATATTAAATGCGTGTGCGTATGCGTGTTTGTGTGTGTGAAGAACGTTGAGTTTTATATATAGCAGTAGATATTTTATATCTATATATCCTATAATCGATGAATGAAAACTAAGATAAAAAGAGAATACTAAATGTATAATAGCAATGTCAATCTTTCAGCAAAGAAATTTAGAGCACCTAAAATTACTATCTACTACAACTGAAAGTAAACAAACAACAAAAGTAAGATGAAAGAAAAACTAGCCAAACATTAATAACGCTAATACATCATTTTATGATTATTATATCTGTTACTAGGAGTAAACAAGCAACAAAATTAAGATTAAACACAAACTAGCCAAACATTAATAATGAAAATTTGTTACTTTAAGACTATTATATTTATTTCTACTACTGTTTTGTTGAGGGATGTTCGGCTTTTTATTTCCCATCCGAAAATCCATTCAAATAAGATGAATATGTTGAGCACTGCTGGAGAAGTAAGCGACGTTCTCCAATAAACTCCTACACATGGACTCACCAGTGTAGTCCGAACAGCAAAGACATACATATGTCAGCTTTGTGCGGATACCGGACGTTATCTAGAGGACCTGCTTTGAAACGACAGAGAGAGAGAGACAGAGAGAGAGAGAGAGAGAGAAAGTGACAAGCTGATGATGATGATGATGATGATATCTATTACTTGGTTGTTGGTTGGTTGTTTGGTTGGTTGATTAAATACTGCAATTAGACGCAGAGGGGAGACCCTAACAGGCACTATCACTCCAGATCAGAGTGGACCTGGGAGTAATGACAATGAAGAGGTACACCACATTCCCCAAAGCATTGGTTCCTTTGTTTGCACACAGTTAAATGTTTTCAAGTTTAGAAAATTATTAAATATGTCTATTTGACCCCGGGTCAGAGTAACCCTGTAAGTAATCGAAGCCTCAGCATCAGATGCAGTTTAGCTTCATACTCAGGATACTTGTAGGTGGGGTTCTCCCCTTCTGCAGAGATGCAGTTGGCATATTCTATATTTCTGTATTCGACTAGGCTATACCACCAGATGTAAACAGGCAACAAAAATAAGATGAAAGAAAAACTAGTCAAACCTTAATCTTGACAACGCTTTACTTGAAGTCTATTAGGTCTATTTCTGCAACATGGAATAAACAAGCAACAAGACATTAGTCTCAGGTCTACTCTGACCCGGAGTACAAATATCTGTTAGGGTCCCATCTGTGGGTCAAGAAAATATATTTAAGAATTATTCCTATTCGATGGGACCGTGAGCCAAAAAATAAATAAATAAAACACTCGGAAGAAACAGCAGCACAAAAATTGTAAATATGAACGGATATTGAAGTCATTCCCTACAAACAGGCAACGAAAATATGATGAAAGAAAAACTAATGAAAAATCCATGATGGAAATAGTTTAGCTGAAGACTATTGGAACTATTTCTACAATTGGTTGTCAATAAGCGACAAAATTTAGATAAAAGAAAAAATAGTCAAAAAAACATAGAAATGGCAATACTTCAGTAAAGAGTTTCGGACAATTTCTCACTCTGTCCATTTTTTCTTTTCACTTACTTCTATTTTATTGTTTCTCATCTTCTTTTCTATTCCATAATTTTCCTTTTCTCTTCGTTTTTTTTTTTCTTTTTCTTTTTTCTCTTTCATTTTCTTTTTTCTTTGTTATTTGAGAGAAACTTGGTCGACAATAATTCCACAAAACAAATTGGGTGTGAGATGAGCCTCAATTTCACACATCAACCCGAAAAAGGGGGAAAATATCAAGAACGAAGGAAAAAAAGTCGGCTAAACATTCATATTAACTTGCCTCCAATTGACTTTTCTCTATCTTTCCCTATCTGCAAACCTCGTCCTTATCGCAGATTGTCATCTGGACCTTCCGGTGAAATGAATAGACGAGTGATAAGGGTTGGGGGTAGACTGTTAAGTTTAAAGTCCATTCAGCTCAGCCTAGCTCTTCAGACTATCCCTTGGGTACATCTCACTTTCTAATAAGGGCTACAATCATTCAGGAACTTTTTCACATCGTTTTCACAAAGAATCTGACTCACGTTACACCGATATTTTAGCCCTATTTTATCAGTTTTTTAAATTCTTATATTACTTGATTTAGGATCATGAGACAGGATAGCTTTTTAAATTTTTTTGTGACTACATGTTCCCAAGCATAAAATATTAAAATATTTCAAAAAAATAGATTACTGACAGACTATTCAAGCAAAGAAACCTGGTATATGAAACGGTCTCTGACGCGAGTGTTCCATCAAATCTAAAAATAACAAAAGACCCACGTGTGTATCATAATTTCCCATAATAACTTTTCCCGTAAAAACCTTGTGAGTCTGAATGTACCAGCAATTCCCCGTTCTAGTCAGTACCAGTCGAGTTTTCGAAGAAAACTAACCTTAAATACTCCGGCCGCTGAACCCAAAATATCAGTGCCGAATTTTACGACAGTAACCAAATTTTATCCCAAAAGGAACTCTGAACTGACATGTAACTAATTTCTTAAAAGTTGATCCACTGATTTAATGGCATGTCAATCTGTTAAGGGTTATTTTATGGTAAGAGGTTAGGGAATCGCGTTCATCGTACGTTCATTTTTATATTTTTAGTAGTTGTTTCTTCAGAGTTTTTTTTTTGAAATTCGAATAATTCTTAAACATATTCGACCCATTGATGGAACCCTAAAGGGTAGAATCGATCCGGGTCAGAGTAGACCTGGGAGTGATGACAATGAAGGTTTACTGCACATTTTCCAGATCACAGTCAGATGCAGTTTAGTGTCAGACCCAGGACGACCTTTTGTGGGGAGTTTTACCTTTCTGCTTGGGGTACTGGCAGCGTATTCTTAGCCCCGCTTACAGGGCTATTAACTCATCCTCCTGTTATTTGTTTTGTTATTTGCTTGTTTTATTTATAATTCCTTTCCACATTAACTGCGCTATCACAGTGCCCAGGAGACTCCTCTGATACAATATTAAACAAAATTTTGTTACGAACTCATTACATGTAATTTGTTAAATTCACGCTATCTTCGTAACAAGACAAATCAAACAATGAAAAAATAAAAGGTATCCCTTTCAGGTACGCTAAGAACACTGGGGAACTGGAATAATCGAAGAAAATCCCTTGTTATGCTAATCGCAACATTTCCTTTCTAACTACTTCAATTATATACTTTGCTATTCTCTGAAACAAATTAACTGTTGATTAGTACAATTTAGAAATTTAATTGACTTATTTATTTATTTTTTTAAATGTTGGGTATCATCCCTTACTCAATGGATCATCATGAGATATAGCGAGAACTGACGTGCTTTCGAGATTATAAAAAAGACGTACTGAGTAAGAAGGGCGAGGTTTTTGTAAGAGATGAATTGGCCGAGCGAAGCTAAGTGCAAATAACCTTATTTCAGAGTGGTTTTATTATGAACTATCACGTACTGTCTGCCACGATCTAGCAGTGCACTACCAGCTACGAAATTGTTGAGCGCAACCAGCTTCGAACGAGCTGTGTGTTATCTTCTACGAACTAGTTGAGTGCTATCTGCAACGAACTGAGTGCTATCTACAATGAACTAGCTGTGTAAGGAGGGTAAATATTCTGACATAATTATTATTATAATTATTATTATTATAATTATTATTGTATTGCGAATAATGTAAAGAAAGTTTTCAGAATAAAATAAGGAAATTTCCTGCTTTGTTTTTCTATATTTTTCGGTGATTAGCGTCTGAGAATCACAACCGTTTGGTTTCCCCAGGGGCAATCAGGAAGAGTAAATAATGCGAAATTCATCTAGCTAGATTTACATATGAGACAGCAAACAGAATGTAGCATGAAATCCGACCATAGTCGCGTATGGCACAGTGCCCGTAGTCCACCTATAGCGGTGCAAGACACGGCATTAGGAATTCGACTATTGCTGCACACGGCAGTGAAAAAGTCAATATGTTTTATACGACACGAGTTTATAAACATTTCCGTCCTACTAGCTACTTAGTTTATCGTTCGATGGCTATTTTTCTCATCAATAGATGCAACCCTTATAGATTAGTAACAATAGTTTCCTAATTTAACTATTTGATCCTGGTTGTTGACCAATGAAGCTCCTCCACTTAGCATTAGGTGAAACGCGCCGTTAACCCGCTTTTGGATTTTTCCTGCTTGCTTCCCATCCTGGAAGCAACACCGTAGAAAACGGGAGCTGTACGGCTACTCAGCTTCTATGTCACCAACCCTTAAAATAACGCAAGCAAGACATGTTGGACACTATTTGAGAAGTAAGGACGAACTCATAAGCGATGTTTTTCTCGTGGACACACCAGTGTTGGTCGACTAGTAAAAGCTTACATTCATCTGCTTTGTGCAGATACTGGATGTCGTCAAGAGCAGTGCTTCTCAATCTGATGCGGTGTACTGGCAGGATTTTTTCCTAATTTACTGTGTAACGGTATCAAATGAGTTCGTGCAGAGGATTTATATATGTTGTATTGTATCAAATCACGGGAAAAGACTGATATTGAACAATACAGAAAGATTTTATCTATTTTCATTTTTATATAACATGTTATATATACTATGACTGCCTTGTCTGCTAGGACTGTAGAATACGCCAATTGCACCTCAACAAAGGAGTGAGACTTTCCCTTCCCTAGGGTGTTCTAGTGTTATATTTTGACCCTCGCCTTAGCCCAAAAATGCTATTCCAAGGTGATACACCGGAAGGAAGTGACATATTCCAATGGCCAGTAATCGAAAGAGATCGCACGGGCGGATTAAGGCTTATGATATGGGTCAAGGTGAAGGTTCCATTGTGCCACTACAGTGATGCACCGGAAGAGAGTAACCTCTGAACTGCATGACAGTTATTTCCGCTTGATGACGATTAAACATTTGATTTCAAAGATCCAGTGGGCGATCGTGTGGGCGTTGAGTTATTATATAATTGAGTTGAGTTCGGGGTACCAAAGCAGTTGCCAGTAGAATTCCAGACAGCTAGAGACCAGATGTGGTAGGGAAAGCCACACCCGACCGAGGGGGCCCTCGGAAACCCACGATTGAGTTTGGGGTCCAGAGAAGATGCTGATAAGATGCCATAAAGAAAGCCAGCATCCAGCAGTGGACCCCAAGACCTCTGGTTGAGCATCTAAGAGAACAAGAAAGACACAACGTGACAGTCATAACAGTGGGGTCAAAATATGAAGTTTATGTTCGGTCTCCAGCACCCCCTCACATGCAAACCTTGAACAACCCTTTCAAACCCTTGCAATAAAGTGAGAGGTAAATATAATTGTAAAGAAGTCTTCCTGCATCTTTGTCAATGCGTCTTCCTTCCTGCTTCCTTTCTTCATGCGTCTTTCTGTGTGCGTCTGTCTTTACTATTATTGAGTCGTTATGATACGGCAAATGAGTATATAACACTAGGTATGACACTAAACTACACCTAATGGTAAGGATCCCCTTCTGGAACGTCGGTAACAGTGGGGCACCCTTTCATTGTCATTACTCCCAAGTCTGATCAGATCAGAATTGGAGGTACAGGTCAGGGTTCGATCTATTGATCAAATAGAACTGTTTAATTATTTACTAAGGGTCAGCATTGTTATTTGTTACTTGAAAACGTATAACTGCGAGAAAACTATTCATATTAGGAATACTTAATAAATATTTAAATAGAAATACTTGAACTAGCTGTGTACTATCTTATACTTTACTGTGAGAAAACAAATAATTGGTACTAAATAGAATCATTAGCGTTAGATATGGATACGTGAAGACAGTTAACTATGTGCAGACAAATGGGCTATAACGATTTGTTTACAAACAAAGTTACCCTCAAACTATCTGCTTACAAATTATATATATGTGTGTGTGAGTGCGTTTGTATGTGTATAAACGCTAACACTGGCATGCGATCTTTTCAAGGTCGAATATATAATAGCTGATTTCAGGCAGTTTGTTTCGCTGAATCCAAAATCATACTCATTTTTTCAAATCAAATTTAGAGCTGATATATTCGCAGGAGGCTCACATTATGCCATAGTAAGCTGAAAAATACACAAAAGAAGCTATTCATGGATGGGAAGTCTTTATAGGATCTTCCGTCAGTGTTTAGCAGCCACTGCATCCCGTTTCAAGCAGCAGTAGTTGTCAGCGTGAAAGTTTACACCCCATTGGCCTTGGTCACACTCTTCCATAATGCAAATGCTTTGGTAAAAGGGCTCACCCGTCTCTTCACTCAAATCTTCACGGTTCTTTGGAAAATAGTCCAAGTGTGACCGCAGAAAGAGCAACTTGACTGACATTCGTGCCTTGATTTGGCGGAAACAATTCAGTAGCTCTTTAATTTCATTCTCGTATTCCGCACTCCGGTGGTTTCCCAGGAAGTTTATAACCACTGACTTCAGTGACTGCCAAGCGGACAGTTCAGCTTTGCTCAGTGCTTCCTCAAACATTGGGTCCTTCATGAGTTCTCTTATTTAAGGCCGTCAGTCATAGCAGCATTGAGTTTCTTCATGCTTATCCGTGGGAGCTCCTCCTGGAGGAAACCAAGCCCTCTGCCTTTCTATTGCCTTCACAAAGTTCTTCATTACTCCAGAATTGATATGTAATGGTGGAAGAAGGATTTTGTTCGATTCAATGAGAGGGTGAGACTGAACGTTATGCGAGCCCTTGTCTTAGCGGCCACTCTTGTCTGGCATAATCCTGATCGTCAATTCGGCTGTCCAAGAGAGACAGAAAACAAGGATACTCTGTGTACCCACCTTGGGGCCCTAGGACCACTCCAACCGCCTTAAGATTTCCACACATCAACTATTTGTGCTCCTGTTAGTTAACAGCAGACAGCAAACTGCTTTGATACTTCTGCTGGATGTCAATAAAAAAAAGTCTCCAATCCATAGCATCATACTCTATGCCCATTAATTTGATCAATCCAGCAATGTTGTTGCAATGAAACAATGATGACTTATCCTGGAACATGAAAAACTGTCTTAATTCTCTCTCACGGTCTCGATATCAGAAGAACGTTGTTCCTGGCGCCAACAGATATTTTTCTTTGAGACGTGAATCCAGCAGTTGATCAGACTCCTTTGAAAGGTTCAGGTCTCGTGTCAGGTCATTGAATTCTGCTTATGTCAGGGGTACTGGCTGTTCGTCCTCTTCTGGCTTCTTTCACGCAGAAATAGCAGTACGTAAAGTGATCTTTTCTTTCTTTTCCAAACCATTGGAATGGCAAATGGCATACTCTTCCTTTTACCATTTCTCCAGTCTCTCAAGTTCGCCGCACATGTTTTACAGCAAACGTGGGGATCAAATGGCTTATCCTGATCCCCTAGCTTGACTTCAAAGGAATGGCATTATGCCTTCTTCACAAAGTCAGTGGTTTTTTCTTGACTGTTTGGAAGAAGGACATTGCCGCAGATATAATAGAACCTGTCAAGAATATTCTCACAGTTACGATCATTTTTTACAGGAATACAAATGTCAAGGTGAAAAGCGAAAAAAAAACTAATCATCACTCAGCTTGTTGTTGACACTTGATACAGTACATTAAAATCATTTTAAACTGGAGTATAAGCCCCTCCCCCTCAAGATATGTGGGTGTTAGTGAGTAGGGTGGTACACTTTAGTTAGGTACGCATACAACATTATATGCTATACTAAATATCAGGCACCCTCGACCAGCTGTGACAAGAAGAGTCCACTGGCTTTTGTACAACTTTTTGTGAAGTATTGAAGCACATCTTAAAAATCAGACCTGACCAAACAAATGGTATTTTTTGATTCGGCATAAAATGGTGATCACTTGATAAATCTTTGACATCTGGAAAAAAATTTAAAGCAGGCCAGTGAAACGCTCATATCTTTAGAATAGGCATGAATCGAACTCCAGCTATGGTTAGATAGTAGATCCGACTGAGTTCTTTAACCTTGTTATGGCAACCAGTTTAGGAAAAGGAAAACTCTAAATTCAAAACTGTTAAACTTCGCTTTAAAAAATTGACCTTTTATCGCATCCTCCTGGTGTGGAGTGGTTGATATATATATATATATATATATATATATATAAACAATGTTTGGTATTAAATTACACACAAGGGTTCATAGGTTAAAAAAAACAACAACAATCAATATATTATGATCGAGGTGCCCGTGGTGTAATCGTTATCGTCGTAGGAAATGGACACGGCGACACGAGTTCAAATCCTGGACGAGACTGATTGCATTTCACATTGCACTAATACCCTTGGGAAATATATGAATCCAGTTATTCTCCCTCCAGCTATGGGTAAATAGTAGGACAGACTGGGTCCTTCAGCCTTGGTGAGGCAACTAGTCTAGGAGAAGGAAAACTCTGAATTTAAACCAGTTAAACTCCGCTTTAAAAAAAAATTGACCATGTGTCATATCCTGGCCGAGCGGAGGGGTTGGGTAAATAGGATCAATATATTATGATCATGAGAAATTGGACACTCACCAACTTCGGGCAGTCGATGCACCGGTATGTCTATGACCACTTTAAGCAGCGCTGGTCTAGTGGACCGTTTAAGAAAGATGGCCGATAGGGACGGATGGCAAGAGAGAATCACAGGAATCTATGCTATCTGCATGCTTTGATGATGATGATGATGATGATGGGCTATTGGCTTTTTATAAATGTAATAACGAAAATCACTGCTCTGTCTCTAGAGAGAGAGAGAGAGAGAGAAAGAGAGAGAGAGAGAGAGAGAGACAAAGATTGAGGGCTTGTGACGTATAGTTTTTCGCATTACCACTTAGCTATATACATAAGTGCTGACTGTTTGTTTAAGCCTGGTCCATTTCCGTCGGACGTGTTCCAATGTTCATCACAATATTGTTTATCGTCATCTGCAAAAGTAATTTAACGGAGGAATTTTTTTCAGACGAAATAAAAAAAATAATAATGGAAGAAAAAATATTTCTTGTTGGAAAACATTCCTGAGATTTCTTGACCATCTGCTTTACGCAAGCTATAGATTTTCTTTATTTCTTTGGTTCGTTTATATATATATATACATATATGTGTGTGTGTGTGTGTGTGTGTGTGTGTGTGTGTTTAGCCCATCTTCTCCATCCTCTTGGACTTCTCGTCTACATGAACAAAGTTGATTCGGCTTGATATCTTTTCTTCCGAGAAAGATGACGACGTTGGCTTCCGGTCACACTTTCGAATGGTTTCTTTGCGAGATGATACCTCCTCTCCACCCCGCTGAGCTTAACAAAATAATCCAACATGTTATTGTTCTTGTTTGATATTTTTGATTTCTCATTCTATTCTCTCTTCTTTTTATCTTATTCGTGATGAAAGTCAGCAACAAAGGAAAAATCAGACGGCAGTATAACAACGTTCCGTCGTTTTCAATTTACAAGAGTGATAATCGTAAACACTGACAAACACGTGTTGCTATTTTAAAATCCGGAACCCTCTTCCTCTGCCCTCGCCCACTTTTACAGCTCAAGCGACGATAGATATACAAATTTGGTATTTGGTGTGCTTTACAAGCTTTTGAGTATATGTTAAGTTTAAATCATGTTTGATTGGAGAAATTTCTACATTTCCAGACCTTGTCGTAATCTACCCTGTAGTAAGGGCTCAGTATAATCCGACTCTATCCTTTGCAAGGGAGAGAGACCCCCTCCCCCCCAAAAAAAAAGAAAACGCAGGTGTCCTAGATACAAAACTGCATCTGGTGGTGAGGTTCCAGTTCTAATGCCCTGCCGTACAGTCAGCAGGGTTTACAATACACTGTATTCCCTGCCGAGTGGTAACCCTCTCCACAAAAAATAAATGAATAATTAGAATACACTAATAATTTTCAAACAAATCTATTCAATCCATAATTGGGGCTTTGGGTAAGAGTGAACCTGGGAGTAATGGTGAGGAAGAGATACAGCATACTCCTCAGAGCAACAGAACTGGAGCCTCACTATTTGACGCAGTTTAGTGTCGTACCGAGGACTCACTTTTTGTGTGTGAGAGAGAGGTCTTACCTCTCTGCAGGAGATACAATCAAACAGGGCAAAGATTCAAATAAAGATTATTTACTGACGCATTATTAAAATCTGGAGTCACTGCGAACTGTAACAGTGCAAGATTGGGTCGTTCCAACTGAAAATATAAAAAAATCGAGGTACACACCTCAGACACAGTTTAGTGGCATTCCTTGGACACATCCTTTTTGCAAATGAGGTCGTGTCTTACAATTCTGCCGGCGATACAGTCAACAGGGCTAACGGATGGATTGAGAAGTAACACGCACATGCGGTATCACATAAAAGTTTGTTTTGTTGATGCTTTATGGCATATCAACCCTTGTGGGGTGTTTAATGCCAAAACCTATATATATATATATATATATGATTGGTAACCAAATAATTTGTAGGTAACATAATTTTTAAAACCAGCCAGAGCTCATTTGTTTGTATAACGTTAAATGGTTACAAGTCTTACAATCTAACACAAGTAATTCTATTTGCACACAGATAAAGGTGTTTACTTATTGCTAACTCTAATAATTTTATCTAATATTAATTTGTTTGCACACAGTTAAATGGTTTCAAGTATATTAAATGATTAAATAGTTCTATTTGACACCTAGATACCACCAATCCAGATCAGAGTTAACATTGGAGTAATGTTAAGGAAGTGGTACTTTACATTCCCCAAACTCCAAGACAGGAGCCTCGGCATCGGATACATTTAAGAGTTGGTTGGTTGATTATCTCGTTTGTTTTACGGCGTATCAACCCTTTTCAGGTCATTTAACACCAAATTAAATTTCAAACAATTCAGTTTAGTATAAGTATAGTTTTCGTTTAAATGTTAAAACAGTTATATTTCATACAATTCAGTCTAGTATAAATACACAGTTTACATGTTAAAAACAGTTTCATTTCAAACAGTTCAGTTTAGTATAAGTACACAGCTTAGTTCTATAGATATGACCCCATCAGGTACTACTACTCCGGGCCAGAGTGGAGCTGCAAGCGATGGCGATAAAGGGGTACTCCGCATTCCCCAAAGCTTTAGCATTACTGGAACCTCACCATCAGATTGTTTAGTGTCATATCCAGAAAACTCTTTGGGGGAGTCTTACCACTCTGCAGAGAAGCAGTAGGCGTATCTACAGCCCCAGCCGACTGGGCCAGAAATTAAACGGTTTCAAGTATTGCTATCAAAAACTAATAATGCTATTCAACATCATTCCTTGATTGGCACCCAGCTAAAAATATCCTAATACAATAAAGCTTCTTCGAATTAATAAAAAAAAGGCAAACAAAAAAAAAACAAAAAACAAGCTCAACTTCCTCCTTGAAGATGACCAATGATAGTTAAAATTATTTGGAAAGAAAATTTTAATAATCGTGAGAACTGACAAACATGGGTTATCATTTTAAGTTTACGTTTCTTGATTCTGATCCAAAGTAAAAAAAAATGTAGCTCACGAGAGAAATAGAAATTTAATATTTCATGCATTTTACAAGCTTCTAAGTATATGGTTAGGTTTAACCATGGTTGTTAAGAGAATTACTTAATGCAGGATTTTTCTTCGGGTCAAAATATTTTATTAACTAGTCAAAATTCTAGATAATGATTCCAGTAGATCAACCTTTTGATAAAACTAAATAGTCCTGACACTTCCAAATGTACAGACCAAGACAATATTCAGAATATTCAGGTGAATTTTGATAAAATGGCAAGCCTCTGAAATTACTAAACCAGTACATTTACCTCGGTAGCAATATCTAAAGAACGATGACAAGAGAGAGAGAGAGAGAGAGAGAGAGAGAGAGAGAGAGAGAGAGTTCAGTTCTGTCAAAGTTTTTTAGACGTTTATTAAGACATTCCCTCAAACTATGATATGTCGATGTTAATTTTTACATCCGAAATACGAAATTTGTGCCGAGATTGACAAATCAACAACTGGATAAAATATCCTTCGATTAACTCTTGAAAGTTTTGAAGACAAGAAAATATTAAACTAACAGGCTGCATTTAGACCTGGGATTCCCACGATGTGACTGAAAGAGATATGTGATGGTATAGAATACTGGGTCAGTGGGAATGATGCTTTATCCCCGGAACCATATCTGACATGAGAATTATTGTCTGATAAAGGTTTTGTTGTCAGTGGAGTTTCTTGTTTGTTTTTTTGTTTTTTTTGCAGCAAGTACACATACTTACACACACACACACACACACATATATAAGTTTGTGTAAGATGGTCATGAGTATTTTCTATAATTACTAACTTTTTATATTTTGTTCTCAATTTCACTGTATAAATATATATAGAATAAAATGAATGAATGTTTACTCACTTTTCTCTGATAGTCTCATTGCAGCAAGTTTCATGCATTTTAAAAAGTAAATACAATCCTCTGAAGAGACTTGCCTCATTAACGGAATAAGTGAAGTCTCTTCTTGGTGTTGTATTTTTTAAATGCTGGCAACTGGTTCAGAAGATTGAATAAATATCCATTCTTTTTAGATTTTATCAGGTTCTTCTTTTTGATTCATAAAAATAGGTTTTGAAACGATTTCTTTAACTCTCTCTCTCTCTCTCTCTCTCTCTCTCTCTCTCTCTCTCTGCATATATATATATATATATATAATACCAAGGGTATTAGTCCGAAAGTGATCGTAACAGAGCTACTGGAATTCGAACTCACTTACTTCTGTTGTATAGCATAATGAGTGAATATACATGGAGGAGAAAGAATGACTACAATGCTTCTTTATACGAATAAACTCTCACACTTTATTCTCTCACACTATAGAAGCTTCAACAACTTCTATGGTGTGAGAGACAGACAGTTGGAAGGAGACAACGACAGACTGCTATATTGATCCATAACTTCTCTTGATCATATCACGCTGTGTTATCTTCAAGATCCCACTTAACACTTCTTCTATTTCTTGGCCGGGATTTCAACCGGAGGCCGTTGTTAGCCGCTGTTAGCCGCGGAGGGGTGCTCTCAGTGACTGCAGGCTGGGTCTAACTCACGACTCACACTGACTCCAACTGACTCGGACTCTCACGCGGGCATCTGTATATATCCTTTCATAACGTCCACTACTTCCGATCAACCACGTGACTGCTTCCGCTTATTTATATAGGTGCGTCCTCTTCAGAGAAATCTCTGATTGACAGCTCATTCGAGAGTCTCTACCCATATATAAAATCATAATCATCATGACGTGGTGCTTGCACGAATTTTCATTACACACACACACACACACACACACACACACACACACACACACACACACACACACACACACACACACACTCTCTCTCTCTCTCGCTCTTTCTCTCTCTCTCTCTCTCGCCATTCGTCTCTATCATCCATCGCTTCCAGAGTAATTGTAGATAAGTTCTAGCTAGCCATCCAACACTTGAACGTCCGTGTGATGGGGTCCATAGGAGAACGTCGCTTTGGAGTTTATGTATTCTTCTCCACTTCGTCAAACCAGTCATTGAAATATATTAGTCGTCTCCGATGGTTAATAAGTCCAAATTCAGTGTGGTCATGTCCAGTTTTTTTTTATGTTGCTTGCTTTGGTGTGTCAGCTCGCTAGCGACAGACACAACCCGCATGCAAAGTCCAGTGGACTCAGCAAAACAGGCGTCTCCCATGCTAGCAGCTAGGTGGAAGAAAGTCCTTTCAGTCTGATGGGTACAGCTGAAGTGAGAATGTTTTTTTTTTGCTGGGATGATTCTCTTTTTTTCACTCGTGCATCGCCCCAACTTCCTGCATTTTTAAAATTTTATTTTTATTTCATTCTCCTGCTCATAGTATTCAACAGATTCATCCTGAAGTTCAACGCACGTAGGTCCTCATTTCTCTAGTTCCTTTGACACTTCTCGAAACATTTCAGTTTTAAATATTTGAAATTTCTATTGCAAAGAAATATCGACGTAGTGTACTTCCATTTAATGATGGGGTTATATCAAGATTTCTTTCTTTATCAATTTTTTTATTTTTTTAGTCTAATGCTAGACAAACATATTCCAAATTATTCAGGGAAAATCAATGTGGTGTAGTGGCTAATAAGGTAGGCGACAACATCGTCGTAAGCAAGTTTGAACTCTAATTGCACTATAACATTCACTTTGGGATTGATACTTCGGGGAAAGGTATGAAGGCCTATGAGATATATGAAGGAGTGTTTTTTTTCTTTTGTAGTATGTGGTTAATTGTTGATATTTGGGGGGAATTCTGTGGTTTATAAACTAACTCCTTTTCTTCTTAATTCATTCACCTGTTGTCCTGCATGTCTTGTCCGTCTTATTTGCATAGTTTTAGAATTGGGAGGTAGGTGGCCGTACAGCTGCTGTTTTGTGGGATGTTGCTTCCAGGATTTGTTTAGCATAGGTCAGAGCATTCTTGTGCAATACTCGTCTAGCTTTTTTTCCCTATACACTTAGTCAGCATTCATGCGGTGCATGCATACAGTAGTATGGACACGACCGCTGCTTGGAAAAAAATTACGTTTTATTTTATTGGATAAATTTGACACCCACATGATCGATAACCTATCGATAGCACTCCATACCCTTGCTAGTCGAATATTGATGTCATTTTCAGTAGATGAGACGCTGTTTCCGAGGTTGGTGAACTTGTCCACTACTTTCATTTAGTGAGAAGATGTCTCCTTTTTTACTACAACACATTTTCTCCGTTTTGTCTGCATTCAAATGGAAACCAATGCCACCGACTGCCTGCTCCAGACAAGGCAACAGGAATTCGACATGAGTTGGAGTTTTAGCCAGAAGCGCTATATCATCTCCGTAGTCTGTGTCCGTAATAGATTGTGCGTATATATATATATATATATATATATATATATATTCAGTGTCATTGTAGCCTACAACGGGTGTTTTTTTCTCAATAGACGCCACCTTTATTGATGAGAAGCAGTAGTTTGCTGATTGAACTATTTGACCCTGGCCGTTGACCTTTGAAGTTCTTCCACCCAGCATCTGGTGTGCCTCGCCGTTGACACAACTTTGGATTCATCTGCCTTACTTCACATCCCCCATGCTACTTCTCGTGACTTCAAGTGAATAATGCTGCTTCAAGTGGCTTATAGTGAATAATGCTGCCTCTGACTTCAGAGAATAATTACCGGGGAAAACGGAGTTGCAACAGTTCTGGGCAGACACGGAATGCAGTTTAGAAGACTTGCTGGGAGCGATGGACACTACTGACGGATGGGGAGAGAGAGAGTCCAGTAAATCTGTGCTACCTACGCGACTTGAGGATATATATATATATATATATTAAAGCATGTTATAATGGCTATTGTGGTGGAGTCCCCGTGTTTTAGTAACATCCTGGACTTCAACATCCTTGAAAATGAGTTTAAACTCTAGTCATGCACTATTGTTTACGATGTTTACTTTCAGACAAAAACCCTCAAAAATGGAATGAACCCTCCATTTCCCCAGAGCTATGGGTTAAATAATACGATTACTGTCCTTCAAAGATGGTTTTGGCATTAAATTACCAACGAAAGTTGATATGCCATTAAAACAAAGAAACTAAACCAATGGCAATTGTTGTTGGAAACTGACTTCATGTACTCAGTTGAAGTCGTGGATGTGGCTGTTTGCCTTTCACCAATATCATTTGGAAAGTCAAGAATCCATTTTTTCTTCTTACTATAGGTAAATAGTAGTAATAATATAATAACTAAATTCTCCAGCCTTGCTCTCCTCTCACCAATGCCTATATCTCATGCTTATATTAAATTTTCAATTAAGTATGGCCGCCAAATATCAAAAATTGTTACTAAGTTTCGACACAGAGGTCTCCTCTTATCGGTGCCTGTCTGTTTCTTTCAAAGTCGGGTTTGGAGGACGATTTCGCTTAAATTAGGCAGCGTGTATATATTGGCAAGGTCAGAGGCGCGATAAACTTGCGGTGGTGAACCTCAAAAAATTGTCACGTGGTACAGAACATGCCCACAGAAGACTGGTAACATAAACAAAATCGTAAATCAGTTCTCTGAAGATCTTCCCAAAAATATGACGACTTCCTGTTCGGCTTCATAAACACGTCGATAAGGATTAAGACAAGTATTTAATCAGAAAAGAAGTTGCTTTTCTGTTAGGAGAGTTCAGAAATAGTACCACATGCTGGTCACTCATGGTTCGTTGCAAAATGGCGATGGAAAGAAAGCTATACTGCTATATATATATATATATATATATATATATATATATATATATATATACTGTTCTTTTATTTCAGCTATTTTTGTAAAGTGCTCGATATTAAAAAAAATAAAACTGTATTAATGACAATAATAATAATTAATATTCAATTATAATAATTATTTTTTATTTTCTAGATGTTTATATTTATTTAATAGCCCATAACATCTGTTTCATGTTAAAATTTTAAGAGGGATAATTGTGTTAAACATGAAACGCCAGTTATGGGTTATTAAATAAAAAAAAACAACATTGATTATAATTCATTATTAATTAAAGCTATCCACCTACCCACGCACACGCATGCGCATACACATGTATGTATTTATGTATGTGATGATGGAAAATAAAATTTCACCACACAAAAAGGCGACGACGATTTCAACCGGGGGAATATGTATGTATTTACCAATCCCAAGGATCCTTGCTTAGCACTCAGCATTATAAGGTACGGATCAAGGATAAAGTAGAGCAATCCAGGGAAGGAGTAGCGCCCTCCCCTACACATTGGTGTAGTAGCTATCGAAAAGGGAGCCTTCGGGTTACCCTCGACTATGGTCACCAACTTTACTTTACTTTTTACTTACCAATCCCACCTACGGGCAAGATGTGACACAAAGTTAATTTCTAAGCGGAGTTTAATTGGTTTGAATTCAGAATTTTTTTCTTCTAGACTGGTTACCTAACCAAGACTAAAAAACCCAGGCTACCCAACAATTTACCCATAACAAGTGGGAGAATAAGTGGATTTCTAACTTTGTCAAGGGTATTAGTGTTTTGTGAAATTCAATCAACCTCGTCCAGGATTTGAACTCGAATCGCCGCGTCCATTTTCTACGACGTTAAACATTACACCACAGGTACAAAGTATGAATGCTTGATAGTAGTCGATATACCAATAAAATTTTGAAAGTCTTCGGTCATCTTGTGACGTTGTAACACATGCACTGTCTGCATTTGCATTTATTCAACTCCTCCGCTAGAAACAATGTGTGATACAAGGTCATTTTTTTAGCGGAGTAAGACTGGTTTGAATTCAGAGTTTTTTTCTTCTTCTTCTATACTGGTTACCTAGGTAAGGTTACCCTGTTTATTTATCCATAACTGGGCGAAAAGAAAGTGATTCATACCTTTCCCATTAGCCCAAAGTGAAATGGAAACAGTCGGTTGTGCCTGCTGAATGCCCGTGGTGTAATGGTTATCGTCGTAGGAAATGGAGACGGCGATACGAGTTCAAATCCTGGACGAAACTGATAGCATTTCACATTGCACTTATACCCTTGGGAAAGGTATGAATCCAATTATTCTCCCTCCAGCTATGGGTAAAATAGTAGGGCAGACTAGGTTCTTCAGCCTTGGGGAGGCAACTAGTCTAGGAGAAGGAAAACTCTGAATTCAAACCTGTTAAACTCCGCTTAAGAAATTGACCATGTGTCATATCCTGCCCGAGCGGAGGGGTTGCTAAATATGAATTACAGAACTATATAAATGCCCAAATATGATGTACAAAATATTAATATGAAGTTTGGGTACAAAGGGTTACTGAAAAGTTCATAGGCTGATCAAGATTGCCTCGTGGAATGCGACTAAATGTGGTCGATATTTCAACATAGTCCTCCCTTGTGATCCATAAATTTCTTCCATCGGAGCTGCAGTGCTTGTATCCCATTGGTCAAAAATTCATGAACAGCAGATATAACGAGATCATATGTATTTTTCAGACTGAAGTTTTCAGCCATCTCTCGTATAATCATTTACTTTAATACAGTTATATATTACCAATATGTTTAATTTTGAGTTATTTGAAATACGAGGATCATTAAATAAGTTTTCAGACTTTTATCATATGGGCACTTTTATTGATAGTACACACATGAAACTCTAGTCCCCTTCGAAGTAATCTCCTCCGGCTGCAATGCACTTGATGTACCGTTTCAACAACTTCTAGAAGACCCCATGGAAGTCCTCTTGTGTGAGCTCGTCAATGACCTTCGTCACAGCCTCTTTCATCTCCTCAATTGTCCCATAACGATAGCCTGTGAGCTTAGGGAATAACCAAAAGTCACCGAGAGCAAGGTCTGGACTATAGGGAGGCTGAGGAACTGTCTTAATGCCCAACTTGGTCAAATTGTCTGTGATGAGGATGGAGTTGTGAACTGGTGCATTGTCCTGGTGGAAATGCCACTGACCCGATTTGAAGAGTGCTGGCCTCTTCCGACCGAATCTCTTCCTGAACTGCCTTAAAACCTCAACATAGTAACCCTAACGCTTTGGTCAATCAACTCTGGTCTATTGACTTCCTTACTCCTCCCACACCTCTCATAATCCCTCACAGACTCCGTGCCTTCCTTGAATCTCTTTGCCACACAAAAACTGATGCTCGATTCATGCAAGATGCTCCAAAAGCAGTCTGAAGCATTCCATACGTTTCTGTGGCGGCATTTTTTTCCAAATCTAAAACAGAATTTTATTGCATATCGTTCTTCTAAAGTGTCCTCACGTCCAGATTGCATTTTTGAAATTCACAAGCTGTCAGAATTAGGCTTTAGTAGGGTATATTCCATTTCCTGCTGTGGCTGTTCATTTGAACCTGAAATCATAACAACTGGTCAGTCATCTCATAAGATGTATAGCACTAACATACTGAATTTTCAAGAGTCTATGACAATTTTTAATGCCTGCGCAAAAAAGTCTGGAAACTTATTGAATGAACCACGTACATTCAGGGTGTTATATCTTATTAATTCTCTCTCTCTCTCTCTCTCTCTCTCTCTTTCTCTCTCTCTCTCCCTCTGTATATATATACATATATATATATATATATACATATATATATGCATTTATATATATATATATATATATATATATATATATATATATATAAACAAGGTGGTTTACACTTGTGGAAACAAAGCAGTGTCTCTTATTTCCTATGTGTATCTAAGCCTCTGCAGTTTCATTAAATTTTGTGGCAATAACAGAAAATAATAGAATTTTTTACCAGACTCTTTTTTCACAATTCTTGAATTAAATCAGCGACCTCTAAAATCCTTCTTATTGGCTTCGTTCTCTTCCTCTTTTCAGATAGTTTCTGAGAAATAATAAATACTTTGATATATTTAACCGAATATAGCAAAATTATGCCTTTGACGATGGAGCAGATCTTTTTTGAGAAGACATTACGAAACTAAATCTTTCAAGGTTGTTCATGATACAGAAGGAATTACATTTTTAACACAAACAGGAGTCAGATTTTCAAGTTGGTCAAGAACTTCAAAGCTCATGGCATTTGTGAAGATCGAAGAGCCAACCAAGTCGTTTTTAATACCAACACCATAACAACCAACAATAACTCCTAATTATATCCGTTTTGATTGTATAATCTTCCCCAAGAAAAGATAGAATCACAGTATCTTTGGTTTAACATAGAAACAAACTTTATAAAAATTCTGAGGGGTTTTCTTATTACTGGTCGATACTGTTACTATCAAAATTGTCGGGATGATTATATCAGCATATAAAAGAGTCTAATTTTGAAATATACAATAGGAGAAAAGGATTATGATTTGTTAATCCTATTTACCAACCCCTCCGCTCGGGCAGGATATGACACAAGGTCAATTTTTAAGCGGGGTTGAACAGGTTTGAATTCAGAGTTTTCCTTCTCCTAGACTAGTTGCCTCCCCAAGGCTGAAGAACCTAGTCTGCCCTACTATTTACCCATAGCTGGAGGGAGAATAATTGGATTCATACCTTTCCCAAGGGTATTAGTGCTATGTGAAATGCAATCAGTCTCGTCCAGGAATTGAACTCATGTCACTGTGTCCATTTTCTACGACGATAGCCATTACACCGCGGCACCTCCTAAATTATGATTTGTTGATAATCGCTGAGCAGTATCACTGTTAATAGTCTGAATAATAATCATCATCAAGTTGAGCTGATAGAACGGAGTTTGAGTTTTTTTCATCTCTCGCCAGAATCGTTCATCTCTCCCGGTTGATCCCCTAGATTGCAACCCGCGTCCGCACATTGCAGAAATATGTAAATTCTTGCTGCATCCATTTGTGAGAGTCTATAAAAAAACTTCGCTTATGAGTTTATTTTAACTTCTTCAACAGTACCCAGCGTGTCTTGTTCATCTTATTTGGATGGCTTATTGGATGAGAGGTAAATGGCCGTACATCTACTGTTTCTTGAGGTGTTGCATCCAGAATTTATTCAAAAAAGTGCTTATGGATTTTCCACCGGGCTTTCTCTCCATACGTTTCGCTTGCGTCTTGGTGGTGCATCCATTCAGTAGATCTGGCACAGCCAACGTTTAGAAATATTCTAGTTTTATTTTATTAGAGATCGATTTTTTAATAAACGATAACCTGCCAGTAGCAATTCACACCTTCTCTATGTGAATGCTGACATTGCTTTCAGTAGATGAGATAGTACTGCCGAGGTATGTGAACAGGGAATCTGTAATACAACTAATATCACTATTATAAGCTAATGACAGAAAAACTAAATTATTTTTGTCCATCAATAAGAATTATTTCAATGTGTTGGCACCCGCATCAGATTTTATATTTTGGGCAGAAAAAACAAAAACAACAAAAATCCTATATGAAAACTCTAGTTACTTTCTAGAGTAAGCACCTGCCCTTTCCTGCTTGTTCCTAAGATGGCGCCCATCCAAATCGGATTTGCATCTTTTCCGTGAGCGCTCTGTCGAAAAATCGGTTCATTGGTCCGCGAGATCTCACTCACTCACTGTGTAAGAACTGAATTGTTAGGAGAAAATAAAGTGTTGGTTCTCTGATTCAGGATATCGAAGTGAACAGCCTCCTTGAGATATCTACTGAGTTTGACATTGCAAATTTCACAAACACATTGAGAAACTGTGTATTCTGATCAAGATGGGCAACTTTAGACTAAAGTGAGAACATTTCATTTTCATATCAACACTTGGCCCAGTTAACTGGAGCTGCAAAATTTACTGACTGCTTCTCTGCAGTTAGACTCCTCAAACGAATGTCCTGGATGTGACATTAAACAATCCAATAGTGAGGATCCAATAATGCTGGAACTTTGGAGAATGCGGAGTACCCCTTCACTGCCATCGCTACCAGGTCCACTCTGACCTGGAGTGGTAGCACCTGATGGGGTCCTATCAATGGGTCAAATTGAAATAAACTGTTTACTTATGCTAAATTGAATTGTTTGAAATAGAACAATTTTATAAGCATAAATCAATCCAAACCAATCTAAAATTTGATAACTCAATTTGTAAAAATGACAGAATTATCTAATCAGAACTATTTAGAAGACATTCTTTTAACAAACTCCCTTTAATTTTTGAACAAAAAAGTTTGAAAAATATTTGTTTGTCATTCTGGCAAAATGAAGTCATTAATTATGGTATGTATTTAGAGTTCGAGAATTGGGTTGAAAATGTATAAACAAAGACGGCGGTCATGTTTATGTGCGATTATCAAAAAGTACTCTAAGAGTGAAACTTCAAGAGTTAAACATTCATATAGTTTTTACTAAAAGATTCTTTACGATAGCTCTCTCTCTCTCTCTCTCTCCCTATATATATATATATATCATGAATGACTAATATAGATAAATTGCCCAGTCGGCTGGGGCTGTGGAATATACCAACTGCATCTCTGCAGAAGGGTACCCTCCCAACGAGTGTTCTGGATATAACACTAGACAATCTGATGGTGAGGATCCAGTAATGCTAGAACTTTGGAGAATGCGGAGTATCCCTTCATTGCTATCGCTCGCGGGTCCACTCTGGCCCAGAGTGGAAGCACCTGATAGGGTCCTATCTATGGGTCAAATAGAAATAAACTGCGTACATATGCTAAACTGAATTGCTTGAAATAAAACTGTTTTTGACAGTGAAACTGTACTTACGCTAAACTGAAATGTTTGAAATAAAACTGTTTGACTAAACTGGTTTGGTTTGGTTTCTTTGGCATATCAACCTTTGTAGGTTATTTAATGCCGAAGCCATTCTCCTAGAAGAACAGTAGTGGTACTATTTAACCCATAGGTGGGAGGATAAGGGGGTTCATACCTTTCCCAATGGTATTTACCCGAAAGTGAACGTTGATTAAACTGAATAACTTGAAATAGAAATATTTTTGACACTTAAACTGTATACTTATGCTAAACTGAATAGTTTGAAATAGAACTGTTTATTTGTATAAAAATAGATTTGCCATTAAATAACCTACAAAGGTTGATATGCCATAACAGCTAAACAAACAAACACACTGACAAACAAACATAATATCGATAAAAGAAAATGGCTTTACCCTGAAAAAAAGCAAGAAGCAGACGATAACTTGCAGAAACTAAAACAGACCAAGACTATGTAGATGATCTACCGCTTCTTGAAAATTCACCAGCCCAAGCTGAATCCCTATTGCATAACCTGGAGCAAACATCAAGAGGCATTGGCTTCCACGTAAAAACAAATAAAACAATTCATGTGTTTTAAACAAGAAGAAGCCCTCTCCTCTTTAAGTGGCAGGCCTCTAAAATTAGTATACAAGTTCACATACCTCGGCAGCAATATCTCATCAACTGAAAGCGATGTCACTATATGCCTAGTGGAAGCGTGGACTGCTATTGTTCGGTAATCGATCATATGCAAGAGTAAAATATCCAATAAGATATTTTTCAAGCTGTGGCTATACCGCTGTATGGATTCACCATCAGGGCACTGAGGAAATACGTGAAAAAAAAAAAATAGATGGAAATTATACAAGAATCCTGCGTGCTGTTTTGAATAAATCCTAGGAGCAACTGCCCACAAAACAGCAGCTGTACGGCTACTTACCTCCCATCTCTCAAACCATCCAAGTAAGACGAACAAGACATGCGGGACACTGCTGGAGAAGAAAGGCCGAACTCATCAGTAACATGAAGCGCCACTGGTGGCCGACCAGCAAGAATTTACTTACATCAGCTCTGTGTGGACACGAGATATAGTTTGCCAGAAGCAGTGAATGATAGGGACAGATGGAGAGAAAGAGTCAAGGATATCTGTGCTGTCAACGTGAGTTGATGATGATGATGATGATGATGATATATTATGATTGCTGCTTCTTATCACAAGACGACTATCTTACCAATTGAGATTTTTGTATTACACAGCAATATACTACGGATTACGCAACAGGTCTCCTTATTTCCTACAGATTGTTCTCGTATATGAAATCCTTATAATAGTGAGCTGGAGTATGTGTCACGTGCTGGTGGGGGGTTCATGTGTCTAACCACAAAAAAATTTGCAGACCTTCTAGTGTATATACGAGGGTCATTCAATAAAAAAGGGGAATTTTTTGAAAAAAGAAAAATAAGATTTTAAGAATTTTTTTCCATAAATGTAAACTCTACATTGTTTCGGATTGGTTTATAAGAAATGATATTTTAGTCACGCAAAAATATTTGTTTTCACTTTATCTAAACAGGATGGTTCTGACTTGAACAGAGATCTGTCACGAAAATTTTGGTCGCTGAGAAGTGCAAACCATGTGAAATTAACCGAATAATGTGTAATGTGTAGAGAGAAGCATGTTTTTGTGAGCGTTTGGCTGAGGCTGTAGAATACGCCAATTGAAGTTCTGCTGAAAGGTAACCCCCACCCAACCAGTGTCCAAAATATGACACTAAAATGAATCTAATGGTGAGGCTCTAGTCCTGGAGCTTTAGGAAATTGGGAGTACTCCTACATTGCCATTACTTCCAGGATTACTCTGGACCGGAGAGGTAGTACCAATTAGGATCCCATCCATGGGTGAAATAGAACTGTTTAATGATTTACTCTACCTGAAACCATTTAACTTGAAACCATCTACTAAGGATTATTATTAGTCATTAGAAACCTTACTGCTGTGTGCAAATTATTTATCTTATATAGGAATGCTTGAAAAACAGAATTACTAATGTTAAATAGTTTACTTGATACCATTTAACTGTGTGCAAACAAATGAGCTCTAAGGACTCGTTTAAAAATAAAGTGACTACAAATTATTCACACAGGATTTGGTAATAATTAACCCACAAGGATTGAAATGCCACAAATCATTAACCAACCAACCAGCTGAATATCTGCCCCCAGCCATATAAACATCTGTTGTGTAAATCAGACATGAGCAACTTTTTTGAGAAGCGGGTCGCATCAGACGAGCCGTATTACTAGAATAAAGTCGAGTTAATTTTACGTTGAATGTAACTCAACTATTTTCACTACAGAAGACCATACGCGTAAGAATCTGCCTTAGAAATTATGAAAAGTTGATTTTTTTAAATTTCGGTACGACGATCTTTTCTAAGAAAATAAAGGTTTTCGGTAGATCATTCAGAAAACACTCCGGGCCGTAGTGTGTGCCTTTGACTGGTGTCAAGTCTCATAAACACGTATGAAACTCATCAACAACTCACAAAAGTCCCTTTTTCTGCTGTATTGTGTTGTTTCTGGAGTCGTCTTCGGACAATTCTGACTGACCAGGCTGTGTAGCTATCAGTCATCTCAGCCCATAGGCCCACTCCAAATTACCAGTGTCGAAAGGATTTTAAGCAAATTTTGGAGAAAAGTATGCATTATTTAGAGAGAAAATATTATTCAAGGAACTTCTGAGACGAAAATAATAATTCTTGGTTTTTCTTTTTTTTTTTTCAGTATAATTTTGTTGTATTTTTCTTCTTATTATTTACTGGTAGGAGCTAACTATATAGATACATATGATATAAAAATTAACAACCACTATGAAGAAAAAAGATCTAGATAAAGCTGAGAAATGAACAGATGCCTACAAGGAGCACACGTACACGAATGGATGGCCAAAGGAATGGCCACATTGATCCAGAAAGACCCACTCAAAGAAACAGCCCCCAAACAACTACAGACCCATAACCTGCCTACCTATGAGATGGAAAATATTAACAGCACAAATTAAGGAAGCGATTTACTTCTCGCGAACAAGCTGCAGATGGTTCCTTGAGGAACAGAAAGGTTGCTGCAAAGGATCCGGAGGCACAGCAGATTTATTTTACATAGATCAGCACATCCTAAACGAGAGCAAGACCAGACGGAAAAATCTACCTATGGCCGGAATTGACTACAAAACGGCATATTATATGTTCCCGCAAAGCTGAATAATAAACTGCCTCAAAATGTACAAAATATCAGATGAAGTCATAAACTTTATCGAGAAAACCATGACAACATGAAAAGTGGAATTGACCGCAGGTGGGGAAAAACTTAGCTGAAGCGAAGATCCAAGGAGGTATATTTCAAGGAGATGCACTATCACCATTACTATTCATAATTGCGATGATGTCACTTAATCACATGCCCAGAAAATGCACAGCTGGATACAAACTTAGTAAATCGCAAGAAAAGATCAATCACCTAATGTACATGGATTTCATCAAGCTATTTGCAAAAAATTGAAAAAAAAATCCTGAAAACTTTAATACACGCAGTTAGAATATACAGTTAGGACATAGAAATAGAATTTAGCAAAGAAAAATGCGCCATGCTAGTAATGACAAGCGGCAAACGACTCCTGACGGACGGAATGGAACAACCAAATCAAGAAAAATTAGAGCGTTTGGAGAAAAGGAAACGTACAAATACTTGGGCATCTTGGAAGCTAAGACCATCAAACAAGTGGAGATGAAAGAAAAAATTAAGAAGGAGTATCTCAGGAGAACCAGAAAGTTACTCGAGAGAAAACTATGTAGCAAAAATCTTATCAAAGGAATAAATACCTGAGCTGTCCCTCTCGTAAAATATTCGGGACGATTCTTGAAGTGGACCAGAGATGAACTTAAACAAATAAA
>OY757920.1:35001251-35026251 GCA_963585895.1 Sepioteuthis lessoniana
GATCTATGTAATATAGAGCACCCCTTCATTTCCCAAGTTCACGCTGACCCGAATTGGTAGTACTTATTAGAGTTTCATCTATGAATGCATAAAATAAACAGGTGGACATGCCGTTAAAATCAATCAATCAATCAATCGATTATCTTACTAACAAACTAGATTACAAATTAAAACGTTGTAAGAACTGATCGTTGAACTTAGGCAGCGATGCACTTGTTCGTAGTTTGGAGATGGATGACCACTTAGGAATATTAGATATTGTTAGCAACCTGGTGTTAGTGTGCCTGACTAAAGAGCAAAAACTAAGTAACTAATTAGTTTAGGACTAATAAATTGAGAGAGACTAAAGGTGGTTATCTATTCAAGAGATAAGAAATGAAAATTCCTTTTAAAACACCTATCTTGATATCTAAATATTCTATCTCACGCAGATGTCAGTGATTCTATAAACCCAAACTGATACCTGCTTTGCAAACTCTGAATCGTATTACAGGAAAAAGGAAGCATCGTTAAAACAATTGGTTCTCAATATTTATTTCTACCTCTGGGGATTGGCGGCTTTCATTTTCTTTTCTTCTTTTTATAATGTTCATGCCAGCAATTGGACAAGGTCAGATTAGTCGTGGTCAGGTGCCGACCGCATCGAATACAGCTCCTTTGATTTATATTAAGCATGATCTGCAATAATCCTCAGAGCACGAATAAAATCAAAATTTAATTTTTAAATAATCATGCTGTTTGCTTATTTGGATCGTATGGCATGGCTATTTAATGCCAAATCCTGTTATATATATATATATATATATATATATATATATATATATATATATATATATATATATATATATGATTTGTAAACACATTTTGTAGATAACATTTTTAAACGAGCCTGAGTTCATTTTTTTTGCACACAGTAAAATAGTTTCAAGTATTTTTATCAAACACGAATAATTCTAGTTATTATTAATCATTTGTTTGCACACGGTTAACTGGTTTCAAATATTGCTATGTAAATGTAACAATTTAACATCAGTTATTTGTTTACACAAATTAAAATGTATATACATATGATTTGTAAGGGAATAGATAGTTGGTAATTTTATTTTTAAATGAGTTAGAACTAATTTGTTTGCTTTCGGGTATAGTTAATGTTTTTAGATAGTAAAATGGTTTCAACTATTGCAATATAACACTAATTATTCTATTTACTATTAATCGTTTGTTTGCACTGTGGTAACTGGTTTCAGATATTGCTACGTAACAGTAAGAATTGAATATTAGTTATTTGTTTGCATACATTTAAATCGATATACGTGTGATTTATAAGTGAATAATTGTAGGTAACTTAATCTTTAAATGAGTTTGAACTCATTTGTTTACACATTAGTATTGCTAGTGTTTCTAGACGGTTAAATGATTTCGATTATTACTATCTAACACTAATAATTCTATTCATTATTAATCATTTATTTGCAGAGAGTTAAATGGTTATAACTATTGCTATTTAACACTAATTATTCTATTCAACACTATTCATTCATTTGCACACAGTCAAATGTTTCTAAGTATTGTTATGTAATACCAGTAATTCAATTTGGGCACACACTTTAAGAGTTTCAAGTAATGCCATTTAAGACTGATAATTCTAGTCAACATTACTCATTTATTTGCACACAGTTAAATGGTTCCAAGTATTGCTATTTATCATAAACAATCTAATTAGATCGTCATTTTCAGTGGTGATTCTGGAACTCTGAAAGTGGCGGGGGACTTGGGGCCGAGATTTTTCTGCAGAGGAGGGGGTGCAAATTCAAGCAGCGTCCTTGTTGGTTCACTCAGCCATAAATCCCTGACTGCCTATGTATCTATGTATCAAGTTGGGGACATTATTTTTAAATGTATTTGGTTTTTTTTTTCCGAACTGGTTTCTGTATGCGTCCTTATTTTGCCTAATCTTGGCAGATGTGAACGTAATAAAAAAGAAAGAAGCTAAATGAAAAGGAAAACGCAGAGGGAAAAGTGCTAAAGATTAAATCTTATCAAAATCAGAGACGGACCAGTTTCGTAAAATTTTGGAGCATATTAAAATGGGACGGTCAACAGAGGGGCCATTTAAAATTCGGGTATGGGGGTCTTGGCCTCTTCTGAACCCCTGTAGAATCGCCATGGGTCATTTCTTTACACACAGTTAAATAAACAAACATTTCTATTCATAACAATTCAATTTAACACGAGTCATTTGTTTGCACACAGTTTCAATGTCAAACAGTTCTCTTTGACCCATAGATAGGACCCTATCAAGTGCTACCACTCTGAGTAAGCGTGGACCTGGGAGTAATGGCAATGGAATTCTCCACGTTTCCCAGAGCTTTGGGACTGAGGCTTCGTCATCAGATTATTTTGTTTCATACCCAGGACACTTATGGGAGGTGGTGAGCGTTACCTCCCAGCAGTGATATTCTCCATCCCCAGCCGACTGGGCTTTCAAATAGTCATACAAGTTTGTTCTGTTCAGTGATGGGACTGATTAAGTAAAAAAAAAATGTATTATTAATTTAATTAAAATTGAATTTATTTGCTCCCGCTGAGGTCCCTTGGGAAAACTTTGCACAGACAAAAACATGGTTTCCACTCTTGGAAAGAGCGCTGACACTTTCTATAAATATTTTGAAACTATTGCATATTCTTAATACTTCCATGTAGGCGACTACGGAGATGGGTTTTCTCATTCGGTGGAACAGGAAATAGTGACAAAGACTCAGATCAGAGGCTGTGGAACAGCAGAAATATTCATTTACATATTTATTATTTAGTCATTGAGGGTTTTTCACATCAGTTTTAGCTGATGGTTTTTCACTGGTGTCTGAGTGACAGCAAGTCGCCTCAAGTCTCCATGACTCTTCTGTAGTTTGGATGGTCTCCACTCGTCCTCCAACCTGCAAGTCCTCCAGTCCTTTTAATAATCCTTTAGTTACTGTACCAATAGCACCTATGACAATTGGTATAATTGTTACCTTCATGTTCCATAGTTTTTCAATTCCCTAGCAAGGTCCAGGTACTTATCCTTCTTTTCACATTCTTTCAGTTTTATTCTGTGGTCAGCCGGAACAATTTTGCAAGTTCCCCCCCTTTTTTTTGTTGATTATTATAAGGTCTAGGCCTTTGGCCAAAATTCGGTGATCCGTTTGGATGTCAAAGTCCCATAGGAGTTTGTATGTGTTATTCTCCAGGACTGCTGCTGGGTTGTGCATATACCACTTGTTTGTATGGTCAAATTTAAATTTCCTGCACATCTCCCAGTGAATCACCTTGCCCACCCAGTCGTGCTTAGTCTTAAACTCATTCGGTGCTAATTTGCTGCATTTGTTTATAAGGTGATTGATGGTTTCGTCTCTATCGCCACAAAACCTACATTTGCTATTTTGTTGTGTTTTATCTATGCTCACTTTGATATGATTGATTCCTATGGCGTTGTTTTGTGCTGCTATAAGGAGAGATTCTGTTTCTCTCTTAAGGTTTCTTTTTCTTGGCCACGTCCAGGTTTTCTGGTTGTGAGATGTTGTTTATTAGTCGTTTAAAACGCCCATAGAGTTGTTTTTCTACCCATTTTTGTTTCCTAGTTATTGTCATTCTGTTGTACATCATGTTGTCTGTCTAGTTTCTGATGGCTATAATCAGTGCTCCTTCGTGTTTTTTTTTATGTAGTATCGATGCGTCAACGCTGTCTTCGATGCTGATAAGTCCTTTTCCTCCCTCTTTTTTTGATACATATAGTCTGTCAACATCGTCTCTGGGATGTAATACCTTATGCATGGTCATTAGTTTTCTTATTCTCTGGACTATTTCTTTAAGTTCTTCACATCAAAAAAGGGTCCCGAATATCTAACGAAGAATACACCCCAGGTATTTATTCCTTCGATAAGGTTTCTGCTAGAGAGTTCTATCTCGAGTAGCTTTTTAGTTCTCATGAGATATTCTTTCTTAATTTTTTCTTTCATCTCCACTTATTTGATGGTGTCAGCCTCCAAGATGCCCAAATATTTGTATGTTTCCTTCTCTCTGAGCATTCTAATCTTGTCTTAATTTGGTAGTTCCGTTCCGTCAGTTAGATCTTGTTTGCCACTTTTCATGACAAGCATGGCACATTTTTCTATGCTAAATTCCATCCCGATGTCCTAACTGTATATTCTAACTGCGTGTATTAGTTTCCAATTCTTTTTCATTTTTTGGAAATAGTTTGATGTCATGCATGTACATTAGGTGATTGATCTTTTCCTGCAATCTACTCAGTTTGTATCCAGCTGGCTATTTTCTGAGTATGTGGTTAAGTGGCATCATAGCAATTATGAATAGTAACGGTGATAGTGCATCTCCTTGAAAGATACCTCTTTGGGCTTTTGCTTCCGCTAAGCTTCTTTCTGTTTGTTTTGGAATGTCCCGTTTTGTCTGTATTGCTTTACCCTTTGTCGATATCTCTTTAATCTTCCTTCTTACCCCAGTACTTTCTGGTTTATTTCCCCAAGTCGTGCAGTTATTTTTCTTGTGTTGCTTTTGTTTTAACATTCTGGCCTGTTTTCGTAGATTTTTTATCTGCGTTTCCAGTCGAATTTCCCATCTTGGTTTTGATTTTTCCTTCGTGCTTTTTGAAAGGATCCTAATTTTCTCACAAACTAATTTCGCCCTTGCATAGATTAGTTCATTTAATTCGGTTATATCATTGGTTGATATATAAGGTAGTACTAAATTCCTTTTATTAGTTTCTGTCTTAACTGTTCTCCATTCTATGTTTCTTAATGATGGTCTGTTCCCTGTTCATAATTCTCTTTAAATTTTTTAGGTTTACCTTTTGTTATTGTGATAGTGTTTGTATGGGTTGTTTGGTTGTGTGGTGTTTCTATTTTCCGAAGTTGGCAGTTCATTTCCGTTAGGCTGTTTTTGTTTGTTAATTACCCTTGATGTGTCTGGTACTGAATTATTTTCTTGTTCATTATTTCTTTTCTGGTGTATTTCTAGTATGCCAAGGTCAGAAAACCAACCTTTCTTTATTATAGTTGACTTTGTCGGCAAGTCTTTGGCTTGTCATCTGAAAACTAGCTCATTCTTGCCAGATCTCAATCATTCTTTTCCTATATCCTCTTTGTGAAGGATTGCCCTTAAAATAACAGTGTAGTGCAAGTTGGTTGTCTCCCCTAGTCCATGTTTTGCGTTTACGTCCGTGGTTGGTGTCGTTCCTTAAATCGTCATTCGTGTCCCTGAAGAAAGAACTGACAACTTTCGCTGGATGATGACTAGGACACCAATGTGAGCTATCAGGAGAGCACCTGCCGATCATGACACCCATGCATGTTGCCTGGGTCCCACGTTGTGTCATATTTTGCTTCAACATTTTTATCATGGGTGGTATATTTTGGCTATACCAGACCAAGGGTTTATTTATTATCTGCGTGCCTGACACAGATATGACTATTCATGAACAGCGGGTCACAAAAAAAATACAAAAAAAACCCAACAAAAAACAAAAAAAAAACACCGTAAGTTTTTAACTTAGCTAAAGTCCATTATCTTGCTATTTTTGTCTTATTTCTCGAAATAACCTGAACTAGTTTCAGATTTTCCTCTATCACCTCGATGGTTTATATTTACTGCCCTATTTTGAGACATAATTAGAATATGAGCAGTCACAGTGGAAATAAAGATGAGGCTACTGATGTCTTTCCGATTGTATTGAGGACGGTAACTGTTCTTATTTAGCGCTTTCAAACTATATCAGGTATGTATTTTTTCACCGATTAAGAGAGTCATTGATGAGCCATATAAACTTTAGTGCCGTAAATTTAAACAAATCTATTTCGTGATTTCGAAATAGTTTAGCTGAAAATAACTTTTGGAATTAAAATGTCTTCATTTAAAATACAAAAGTTCACCAAAAAATTTTACGAGTTACGGAAAATCAATGTTTTTTAAATCAAAGAAATTACTTGACCCAATTTTTTTCGAACACCACACAGAAAGGATTTGTTCATCTGCCCTAATAATTCGATTCCTGCCATCTAATTATTGGGGGAGGGAGGTTTTTTTTTATATATATTCTAATAAATAGAGATCATGTGACATTCTAGAATGTTGTATTCTAAAGTTTTTTTCCCTTCCTTCCTATTTCTCCTAAATCCTTAAACAGACCCTTCATAGCAGAAACACTTTACTCATCGAGGTTAGCGCGGTAAATTTAAACAAATCTATTTCGTGATTTTGAAAAATTATTATTATTTTACTCCTTGAGTTTTTCACACCAGCGTTAGCCAATGATTTTTCGCTGAAGTTTGAGTGACAACAAGTCTGTTTACGTCTCCAGGACTCTCCTCTGTATTTTTGCCGATCTCAACAATGCTAACGTTTGGATAGTCTCAACTCATCCTCTTATTTGCAAGTCCTCCAGTTCTTGTACCAATCTTTTATTGGCTGTACTGAGCGCACCAATTACAATTTAGATGATCTCCATTCGTCCTCATATTTGTAAATTCTCTAGTCCTTTTACCAATCCTTTGGTGACTGTACCAAGAATACCAATTACAATTGATGTAATCGTTATTTTCACTGTTTTTTTTCCAATTCCCTAGCACGGTCCAAGTACTTATCCTTCTATTCACTTTCTTTCAATTTTATTCTATAGTCAGCCGTGACAGCAAAGTCCACAATTCTGCAAGCTTCCTTTTTTTTGTTGATTATTATAATGTCTGATCGTCTGGCCGAGATTAGGTGATCTGTTTGTATCTTAATCATTATTAATATTTGTGAAAACCTGTCTGCAGAGAATATGTCTAGAAAATAATCAAATTGAAAAAATAGATTGGCATCCTTGGTTAAAAATCAGTTTACCAATAATATATTTATACAAATGAACGCTCATACAGGTCTATATATGTGCATATGTGTTCACTGAGGTACACGGTGGGTATTGTGTACGTGAAGATTTATGAAAATTTCAGCCGATATTGTTATTTTGAAAACACACACACACAAACATATATATATATATATATATATATATATGAACGAGTGGGTGCGAAAAAGTTCCTAGTCAGAACAAGAGGAGGATTATCTTTTTTTTTACATCTTTAGTATTTATATTTTAATAATGTAGTTTGATATATTGAGAAATAAAGAGTGTTCAATATCATTGATGGAACGTATATCCTAATTCATATATATATATATATATATATACATATATATATATATATATATATATTTTATTGAGAAATTATACATTGAATTACAATGATCAGAAAATCTGGCAAGCCTTGCGGGCAATATATGAGAACACAAGACGGCTGTTTCGACCTAATTAGGTCTCATCGGTAGGGTATACTGCGCTCTCCTTCACTGGGGATCGAACCAGCGAGCACAGAATGCAACTTGGAGATACGTATCCCCGTGATCATAACATCATGGGAAAGGAAATAGATATATATATTTTTAGAGAAATTATATATTATAAATTGAATTACGATTACCAGAAAAAAAAAATGTTCCGAGGTTTCATGTATGAACGAGTGTGTGCTGAAATATTCTCGGCCAAAGCAAAAGGGAAATGTCAGTTTCTAAATTATTATTTTTGCATATGTATATCAACCGGGCCATTTGCCTTATGAGTAGAGTGTTTGCCAATGGTCTGGGAGACTACGGTTCAATCCCAGGTCGAGTCATACCAAAAACTCAAAAAATGCTACTTGATTCCTCCCGCAGCATTATAAGGTAAGGATCAAGGTTAAAGTGGAGCAATCCAAGGAATGGAGTAAGGCCCTCACTTACTTCTCGTTGTAGTAAGCCATTGAAAAGGGAGCCTTCGAGTCACCCTCGACTACAGTCACCGAAATATATATATATATCATCAAGTCGTACTGACAGCATGGAGTTTCCTGACTCTCTCTCTCTCTCTCTCTCTCTCTCTCTTCATCTATCCCTATCATTCATCACAACTGGTCGGTACTTCAAAGTTGCATCTTGCGTCTGCACAGAGCTGATGTAAATCATGACCTATCGGCCAACAATGGCTCATCCATATGCTAGAGTCCATGGTCGCCTATGAATTCGTCCTTGCTTCTGCACCAGTGCGCCGTATCTTATTTGTCTGACTTGTATGATTTATGAGATAAGAGGGAAGTGACCGTATAGTTGCTGCTTTGTAGGGTATTGCTTCCTGGATTTGTTCAAAACAGCATTCAGGATTCTTGTGAAGTCCCCAATTATCTTTTTTCTATGCTTTTTTTGAATTTCCATGTGGTACATCCATACAGTAGTATGAATACAGCATAGGGTGGAAGAAATTCCGTTTTTTATTTTGTCGGATATATTTCATTTCTACATGATCGGTAGCCTATTAATTGCATTCCACGCCTTCGCTAAGCATATGTTGATATCACTTTTAGTAGATGAGATATTGCCGGCGAGGTATGTGAACTGATAATTTTAGAAGGCTGCCATTTTGAAGATGGCTCTTTTTTGCTAAAAATACATGTACTCTGATTTATTTACATTCAGTCCAATAACTCCTGTTGCTTGTTCTAGGCTGTGCAGTAGCAATTCTCCTTGTGCTGGTCTATTTGTGAGAAGTAATAAGTCATCTGTATAGTCTGCGTCTGTCATAGTTTTTGTGGGATATCGTTTGCTTCTTTCCTTTTTTTTTTTATGTGAAACTATTTTCTTTTATTAGATCCATGGATGTTCGAAGTATATAATCGTGGACGAGTATAAACAAATATAGTGCAAATGTATCTCCTTAAAAGACTCTTGCGACAATTTCGAAGAAGTCTTCGTCTCCATTAAGCGAGCGAACCATTGCTTTCGTGTGATTGTAAAGCACTATATTGGTAATAATTTCTTTGTGAAGATCATATGCAAGTAGTTTTTGCTCCATCTTTCCTCTGTGAATGGAATCGAACATCTGGGGGAAATTTACGGACAGTAGGGTGGCCTTGAGATTATTGATTTGATAGATTGTCAAAACCTATGAGTTTATGGGGCGATTCCTTTGAAAGCCGTTCTGATTTTTCCTACAAATTTTCGACAAATCAATTGCAGCACTCAAAACCAACTGACTGAGATGAAAAAAAAAAAGCATTGTTAATATAGCAACTTTTAATGCTAGAAATTTAAACACAATGAACTAACTGAGCTTCCAGTCAAGCACAATGTAGACATTATATGAGTGCAAGAACATAGATATGACTATATATATATATATATATATATATATATATATATATATATATATATTGGTTTTAGAAGTAATAAAGAAACTTGAAAAACGATGAGCAAAGTGTAAACAACAACGGAATGAATATATTGAATTGCATCAACGTTTCATGGCTCAAGGTAATTATGTTCTTGGTCAGACCGAAAACTTCTGGGCACCTCTGGTGTATATATATATATATATATATATATATACAGAGACAGAGACAGAGAGTGTATGGATGCGGAGACAGAAGAATATGAATTGACAAGGAATAGATATACAAATATATGGATGATACTTGTCACATTTGACAATAATGTAACACCTTTTATAGTAATTATGAAGGAATGGTTCGACCGATGTGCTCAATAAACCGCTCTCTGTTCAATCAAACATAGTCGTAGGCTAATGACGGGAGACTTTGTCACCATGTCTGGGGATGGGACAAAATGCAGCTTTCCCTAAAAACACTAGTACGAAGTAAGGGTAATGCGAATTTGCTGCTATGTATTCGGCAGTATATATACATATATATTTGTATGTCATAACTAAACGATAGTTGACGGTAGTCATCTCTTTCTTATTTTCTTTCTCTCGCACTCAAAATAAATATTTATACATATATATATGTGTGTGTGTGTGTGTGTGTGTGTGTGTGTGTGTGTGTGCGTGTGTATGTGTGTGCCGTGTGTATATGTGTGTGTTTGTGTGCATGCACACACCCACACACACACACATATATACATATATATGTACATATATATATATATGGCTTTTCGTGTGGAGTAATGGTTCGCTAGTTAGTCTTGCAGACCCCTACAAATTAGTTCAATTCTTATTGAGTGCATCGTATTGCTGGTTTTGTGACTCAAATAATCTTAGCAAGTAAGGGCACCTTGCGTGGTGAAATGATTAGTATGCTAGACAAGAAGACCCGAGTTAGTGAATTCGATTCTCACTGAATGCATAATTTTTTTTTTATCTTCGGGCTATAATTAAGCTAAGCGTAGAAACATTTATATAGAAGTGCACACTCTTACGCACTCATACATGTATATATATATATATATATGTGTGTGTGTGTGTGTGTGTAGGTATGTGTGTATGTTCTTTGTATATATACGCTGTCAAATGCAGAAGGAAACATGCACAGCGTTATATTGACAAGCCCATATGGACACACATACACACACACACAGACACACAATTATTATTCATTTACCAACCTTGTGTATCGGTGTCTTCGGTCATGCAAACGAGTATGTAATGGCATATACACACATATATGTATGTACGTGTGTGTATGTGACTACTTACGTGAGTACACAACTTTATATATGATGCACACACGTACACACATAGATAAATATATGGATTGATAGATTTGTATATGTCTTCCTTTATGCATGCATTGTAGAGTAAGTAAAGTTGGGCTCCTTTTTCAGTAGCTATGACACCGAGGTGTAGCGAAGGGCGCTACGTGTTTTTATCCACACGCACATACTCACTGCGCCCCCATATATATATATATATATATATATAATGTATGAGACGCTCGTAGTGTAATGGTTATCGTTGTAGGAAATGGACACGGGGATCTGAGTTCAAATTCTGGACGAGGCTGGTTGCATTTCACATAGCGTTAATAATTAACTGTTATTCCCCAAACTACGGGTAAATTGTAGGGCAGTGAGTTCACTTTAAGCTTGATATGGCAACTGCTCTTGGAGAATGAAAACAGAATTCAAATCCGTTAAACTCCGCTTAAAAACTGACTTTGTGTCATATCCTACACTTGTGGAGGAGTTGGTAAATACGCACACACGTATATATACACCCCACCTGCGTAATGCGAAGCTCTTTCAACGAATTGAGCACTCTGGTATCCGATAGCACCAAATGTAAACAAACGAAAGTTATTACAAATGCGTTATAATTCCCGAGCAGACTTATGTCGCCTGAGGCTGAACGGTTAGATGCTATGTCTAGCGTAATGTTGGGTGGGTTTCGATCCCAGTTGGAAGCGTCCTGCGCGTCTAGCTACACTGAAGAGTTGCGATACAACGAAACAGTCTGTCTGTGGATTACACTATATATATATTAACAGGAATAAGTTTAAACACACACACACACACACACATATATATATGTGTGTACTTAAACATAGATTGATGGGTGTGTGTAGGTTTGTAGATATATACGTATGTGAGTCTTTTCTTTAGTTAAGAAGATACGTAAGTAATAAGAAAGAAAGAAAGAAAGATTCACTGTAATGTTTATCAAGCTAGTCTTCTTGATTACTGAGTAGTGAGTTCGATCTCCGTTAGCTGCCCTGACCTGGTGCAAAATGTAAGTTCTGTTTTTTTAGTAGCCCTCTCGTGTATTCTAACATTTCGCGAGCTAAGTTATAACACTATCACTAGTGAGTTCGATTCTTAGTGAATGCTCTTTGTTTCTGGCGTTGTGCCAAACTGAGTTCAATTTAAACATAAACGTCTTATCCTGTATTTCCTTGCGCCATAAATCTCCGTCTTATCGTGCTCACAAACGTTTAAAGTTCATCATCAATTTCCATAAATTCCACACATGTATACGCGGGTCGGATGTAAAGTTCACTTAGGCTGACCAAGATTCTCTCACTGGAATGTGACCAAATGAGGTTTAATTTTCAACAGAGTCTCCCAAGCGATTCGCATACTTCTCCCTTCAGTCTTGCAATGCTTGGATCCCACTAGACAAAAAAGCAATCAACAGAAAGTATGATATCATCATGTAAACTTTTCAGCCTGTGAACTTTTCAGCCCATCTTCGAACAATAGGAGCTAATCGCAAACGATGGTTAGTAAGCTTGATCTGACCTTACTTTTGTTAGACTAAGCGAAGCTTAATGATTGATTGTTTGACTTAAACAGCATGTTAACCCGTCTAAGATTATTTAAAGCGTTGAAATCAGAGAATGCGTTCATATTTACATTTGTTTTTTAAGAGTTTTTTTCTTTTTTTTTCTTTTTGTACGCGGTTCAGGTGAATACAAATAATCTTTAAACAGATCTATTTGACCCATGGATCGAACCCTAATACTACTGGTAAGAGTGGGCCTGGAAGTAATGGCCTTAAAGAGGCACTCGATTCTCCCCAGATCTCCAGAAATGAAGCTTCACTATCTAATACAGTTTAGTGTCATACCCGGGATCGACCTTTGGGGGTTGTCTTACCCTTCTGCAGGGAATAGCGTATTCTAAACTCCACAGACAAGATGCTAAACAATGCTTAGTACGCACACCTGTATATACGTATGCATACAAGGATATCTCTTACAAGGTATTATAACTGGTATAAACCTGGTTTGAACCCCACGAAGCTTTTGAGTGGGCATCTAGGCACTGTTTGAACTGAGTTCTGAAAGCATAAAAATATATATACCTAAACAGCGTGTAAGGAAAAAAGATGAGATTTTGGAATTACATGTTTCTTTTTATGTATCTATTTATTTATATTTAACAAGAAAATTAAGAAATTGTTTTAGACGAAACACAAACACAAGCGAAATATTCATTTAACTTCCCTCAAAGTTACATTAGACTGGAAGTCATTTTATAGATGTGGGACGGGGGTACGCACGAATTAAGACTCATGCGTGGCCGTCATGAAAATGCTTGATCTCCCCCGCATTCCCCATTTTGTAGCGCCACAGGCGTCAAAAGATAAACTCAGCCCTGCCAAGCAGGTATTGCCTAGCGTGGAAGGCTTTCAGAGACCAGGATATCAGCTTAATAACATCCAATGAGCGCGAACGCCAGGTAGTCCCCGGAAAACCAGGAGAGGGGAGCCCGTGATATTAATACACAAACACGTGGGTACACATTCAACGCCTTGTAATTAAAACGCATTTCACACACAGACTCATGCACTCATCATGTTGAACTTCCTGACTGTTTGAAGCAACATTCATTATAGTATGTATCAATATATTCTCTGCTTAGCGTATTGTACTGTTATTATTATTATTTTACTCTTTTAAGAGTTTTTCACACCAGCGTTTGCTGATGTTTTCTTACCGGAGTTTGAGTGAGAGAAAATCTCCTCAAGTCAACAGGACTCTTCTCAGTATTCTGGCCGATCTTAATAATGCTGTAGGTTGGATGGTCTCCGCTCGTCCTCTAATTTCCAAGTCTTCCAGTCCCTTTACCAATCCTTTGTTGACTGTATCGAGCGCTCCGATAACAATTGCTATCACCATCACCATCATGTTCCATTGTTTATTTTAGTTCTCTAGCAAGGTCTACGTACTTATCTCTCTTTTTGCTTTCATTTGATTTTATTCTGTGGTCTGCCAGAACGTCAAAGTCCACTGTTCGGCAGTTTTTTTACTATCACTATCTCTGGTCGTCTGGCCAAGATTAAGTGATCCGTTTGTATGTCAAAATCCCAGAGAAGTTAGTGCGTCTCATTCTCCACCACAGATTCCAGCCTGTGTATATACCACTTGTTCGTGTGCTCAAATATCAATTTCTTGCACAATTCCCGGTGGATTACTTTCCCCACCCAGTCATATCTAGTCATAAACTCTTTCTGTGCTAATTTGCAGGATTCGCTTATTATATGATTTATCATTTCGTCTCTATCGCCATATAACCTACATTTACCGTTTTTTTTTTTTTACTATTTTGTTGCACTTTATCTATTTTGGCTTTAACGTAGTTTGTTCTTATGGCGTTTTTTTTTTGTACGCTATCAGAAGAGATTCAATTTCTCTCTTAAAGTTTCCCTTTTTTAGCCATGTCCAAATTTTCTCGTGTGTGATTTCGCGTATTATTATTATTATTATTATTATTATTATTATTATTATTATTCCTTGCGAGTTTTTAACACCATTGTTAGCTGATGATCTTTCAGTGGAGGCTGAGTGACACCAAGTCTCTTCAAGTCTCCAGGATTCTTCTCAGTATTCTGACCGATCTTAGTAATGCTGTAATTTGGATGGTCTTGGCACGTCTTCCGATTTTCAGCTCTTCCAGGCTCTTTTCAAAGCTTTTGGGGACCCTTCCGAGTGCAACAATTATAATTGGTATCACTGTCACTTAATATTATTATTAAAGAATTTTCAGCTTTACTTTCGGATTTTTTACTGTCCTTCACCGGGTTTTTACCAAAGACCGAGCGTTAGAGAAAGCATTGATTATATGTATTGTATTTATTTGTTTTTTGTTCTTTTTTGCTGCCTCTTTTGGACGATATTTTTCAGTTACATTGATAGTGTTCTCCTAAAATGATGAGCAACACTACAAAGCAGTTGTTTTAAGGTGTTCCATTTTTTAAATTTCTATTTCAAGATCTTTGTATTTACTTATTTCATAATATGTTTTGACTGATGTGTTATTGCTTTTTGGCACTAACCTCTCAATTAGAAGACATGTTTTAATAGTCCTCAACCACACTATCTGGTCTATTGCTCTTTATTTTTCTGTCAGTTTGGAGAGTAAAGTCCCAGAGAATCGCCACTTCTTTGGCTTCTGTTTTTGGTTTGGATTGGTGTTTTATTATTATTTTACTTCTTGTGGATTTTTACTGGTGGTTTTTTACTAGGGTCCGAGTGACAGCAAGTGTCTTCAGGTCTCCGACTGGTCTTAACAGTGCTTTCATTGGAATTAAGTGATCTGGTTGTACCTCAAAGTCGCAGAGAATTTCATTCATCTCATTTTCTTGAACGGATTCTGGTTTGTGCTTATACAATTTATCTGTATGGTCAAATACCCGTTCCCACCCAGTCGGGCCCAGTCTTGTATCCCGCTTGTACCAATTAGCTGCATTCGCTTATTATGCGATTAAACATTTAATCTCTGTTTCCACATGACTTACATCTGCTATTCTGTTAGGTATCATCATCTGTTCACGCGCTTAAAATTAGTCCTTATGGCAATGTGCTGCAATTAAAAAAGATTCAGCTTTTCTCTAAAAGTTTTCTCATCTTAGCCATGTTTAATCTTCCCATGTCCAATCTTCCTAATTTATCGCTGAATGTATCCATAATGTTTTTTTTTTCTTCTCATTTGTGTTTTCCAGATTTTGTTGTATTACTTTTTGTACTTATGTTGACATTGTTGTGGGCTGGATGTTCCGGATTCTTTCTTTGATTTCCAGTACTTTCAGTCTTTTATACAAGGCTTCGGGAACTGGCATTAGCGCACCAACTTCAACTGGGATTACCGTTACCCTTATATTCCACAGTGATTTTTTTTACTTCTCTGACAAGATCCAAGTATTTGTTGGTCTTTTCACTTTCTTTTATTTTCACTTTGTTGCCTGCCGAAACGGCAAAATCCATGAGAAATTCTTTTAGGTGTGGTCTTCTGGCTGGGATTAAATGATCCGTTTGTAAATCAAAATCTTCGATCATTTTATGCGTCTTACTTCCTTGGACGGATTCTGGTTTATGCCTATACCATTTGGTAGTATAGTTAAATTGTCATCTCTAATACAATTGCCAATGGATCTAGTATGATATATTCCTGGCGAATTTTTCACATCGGTGTGAGCTGATGATCTGTCACTGGAATCCAAGTTTCTTCTTGATTCCTGGACTCTTCTCAGTATTCTGGCCAATCTTTGCAATGCTGTAGTCTGAATGGTCTCAATTTGTTCTCCGTTTCCTAACTTTTCAAGTCCTTTTTCCAGTCTTTTTGGGACCATTCCAAGTGCGCCAATTACAATTGGTATCACTATCACCCTCATGTTTTACAGCTTTTTCTTCTTTTTTTTTTTTGTTCCTTGGCAAAGTCTAAATATTTGTCTCTTTTTTCGTTTTCTTTGATTTTCACTCTATGGTCCACAGGGACGTCATTATTATTTTATTCATTTGAGAGTTTTTCACACTAGCGTTTGCTAGTGGTTTTCCACTGGAGTCTTATCGACAGCAAGTTTCCTCAAGTCTCCAGGACTCTTCTCGGTATTCTGGCTCATCTCAACAATGTTGTCGTTTAGATGGTCTCCACTCGTTCTCTTATTTCCAAGTCCTCCAGTTCCTGAACTAATCCGTTGATGACTGTACCAAGCACGCCAATTACAATTGGTATCACAGTCACTTTCTTGTTCCATAGCTTTTTCAATTTTTTAGCAAGGTCTAGATATTAATCTCTGTTTTCGCTTTCTTTCAGTTTTACCCTGGGGTTAGCCGGAACGGCGCAGTCCACTATTTAACAGATTGTCTTCTTTTTTTTTTTTTTTTTTTTTTTGACTATCACTAGGTCTGGTCGTTTGACCGAGCTTAAATGATCCGTTTGTATCCCAAAATCCCAGAGAATTTTGTGCATCACATTTTCTTGGATGGATTCTGGGTTATACATATACCACTTGTTCGTATGATCCAATTTCAATTTCTTGCACAATTCCCAGTGGATCACTTAACCCACCCAATCGTGTCTTGTCTTAGTATTATTATTTTTAACAGTCACATCACAAAAAAATCAGATCATCACGAAATTTTTATCAGAGCAAGATATTTAGAATAGTCTAATTTCGAGAATAAAAATTTCCAGTCTAATTTGCAACCGAATGATATTCAGGCGGGGAGGGGGAAGGCATCTGCATAAATAGCAGAACGATATTTCTTTAATCTTTCGAATACTTGATGATAGAACTTTTTCGTGAGAGCATTTTAAGAGTACTATTCGAATAAAAATCTCTCTAGGATGGGTTGTTTTTTAGCGGTGATTGCAGTGACATACATACATGTACACAAATTTTAGAGTCTCGTATAGTGCAAAGGTTAACGAGCAAGTCTAGCAGACCAGTTTGATTCTCACTGTGTGCGCCATACTTTGGAACTTCTGCCAAAGTCAGTTAAACTTAGTTAATCGCTGCAATTATACAAATATACAGAGAATTTTAGCAATATGATAAAGTAGATGACCCGTGAACCTGTTGGGCACTTGTTGTAACAGCGGTCCATGATGATATTGATGCTTCTGTTTCGGAAAGACTAAAAGAGTCTAATTAGTATTTCGAAGTTGTATTTGTTACATCGAGAAATTTGAATGATTTGCAAAAATGTCTTTCAGCGTTACATAGAAATAACTCATTTGAAAACTGGACTGGAAATTGTTTTATTCTTTAGATTAGTGCGTTTTAAGTGTATTGCTCTAATGACGATCTGACTACGGTGCGCTGTTTTTGATGTTGTATATATATACATATACATACACACATGTATATGCGCACACACACTGAGTTACGTACTATTATATATAGACACATTGGCCCAGCGGTTAGAGTGTTCGCCAATGGCCCGGGAGACCTGGGTTCAATCCCAGGTCGAGTCATACCAAAGACTTTAAAAATGGAACTTGATACCACCTTGCTTAACACTCAGCATTATAAGGTACGGTTCAAGGGTAAAGTGGAGCAATCCTGGGAATGGAGTAGCGCCCTCCCCTACACCTTGGTGTAGTAGCTATCGAAAAGGGAGCCTTCGGGTCACCCTCGACTATGGTCGCTAACTTTACTTACTTATATATAGACTTACACGCTCTCATTAATATATATCCATACACCCACTTACACACACTTATGTAAGTATATATAATAATAAAAAAATTAGAAAACTTATTTAATAATGTGTATGTATCAATGTTTTCGTTCACACAATTAAACACATGCACACATATCCACACTTATTCATACGCACGTGTGTTTGTGTGTGTGTGTATGTGCGCGTGCGTGTTCGTGTGTGTGTGTGAGAGAGAGAGAGAGAGAGCTTGTGTGTACGTATAATGATAATTTTAGTGACATATACAACCCTTCCTCTATCCAAAGTCATAATTGATTGCTATGATGAAGACGACGAAAACTACTACTACTACTTTTACTACTACTACTACTACTACTACTACTACTACTACTACAACTACTACTACTACTACTATTATTATTATTATTATTATTATTACTACTACTACTACTACTACTGCTGCTAATATTGAGGGCGTCGTAGTTCGTCTAAGATGATAGTTCATAAAGTAATCCCACTGATATAAATATGCAGTTATATGTTGGTATGATGGCCTTGGTAGGGGAAGGCTTTCAGTTCTTTGCATATCGCAGCCAGTCTGTTTTCGTACTAGCAAACCTGTGATACCCCAAGCTATGACATCTACAATGGCTATTACTACGACAACGATGACGACGACGATAACTACTACTACTACTACTACTACTACTACTATTAGGGTAATAATTACTGCATCTACTACTACTACTAGCGAGGCTCGTAAGGCTACGATAGCTGCTGCTGATGTTACCGCCAAAATGAAGGGGAGGGCTAGGAATGAATGACGTGTGGGGGGCGTGACATACGAATCAAACGCCCAGCACTTTACGTAAAAAAAATTAATAGTTTGTCTGGCTGGGTTGTATTTTTTTTATTTTTTTATTAAAAAAAATATTTTTCACTATTTTGAATGTGTGGAAATAGTTAACTCTTTTTTTATGTTATTTTTTTTCACCGGTCAAAAAACAAAAAAACAAAACAAAAAACACAAAAAACAGGGAAAAACAAAACAAAAGGATATTGGACTGACTGGATGATACAAATACAACAGGACTTAAAAATAAATAAATTAATTAATAAATTTTCTTCCTTTTTAAATGTACGGCAACCAATTTAAATATTTTAATAAGTAAAAAGTAATAAATTCTCAAATAGTCCCAGATGTCTCTACTTCTTTTTTTTTTTTTTTGTATTCTTCTCTAGCAAATAAGTAAAAGCAAAACGAAACAACATAAAACAAAAATAAAATAAACAAAACTAAAACAAAATAAAATATAATAAATAAATAAACAAACAAACAGGCAAAACTATATCAATTAAATCATTATTCTTTTAAATATGTACATAATTTTTTAATAGGGTATGTGGGGAGAAAGCCCGAAAATATATTTTGCTAAGCTTAGACGTTGCACAAGGCAAGAGGTATGGAGCATGCAACGAGAATCGAAATCACTAACTATGGACTGCTAATCTAGCTTGTTAACCATTTCACCGCGTGAGGTGACAAAGTAATCCCTATTAACGCGCCACCACCACTACTACTACCACTTCCATTATTATCAACAATTCACAACCATTGATACATTCAAAACCAACACTATTGTTATACTCTCACCACTCCTTCACTTCCCCCCTACACACACACTCATACACTCATTCAGTTACACACGGATAGACGATCGCGGTCTTTACACATGCGCGTGCGCACACACACACACACACACACACACACACACACACTCGCACACACTCACACGCACAAACACACACACATACATACATACATACATACATATATATATATATATATATATATATATATGCTCGCGCACACACACTAACACACACACACACTAACACACACACACACAAAGACTCACGCACACCAACTGGAAATACGCTTGCGTGAAAATACGCATGCGTTTAAAAAAAAACACTGCTTGGCTAAAAAGAACAGTTATTTTCGATCATTCAACCCGCTGGGACAGACAGAATCAGTCTCACGCACTTCCAGTAACAACACATATACGGAAACTCTTGTTTCACTCAAAAGTGCTCGCAGTTCACTCGCTCTTAGCAGCGACGTGAGAGAGGCGAGACAGCACGCGGCTTCTTCGCTCTCTCTCCCTCTCCCTCCCTCTCTCATCCTTCCTTTTTTTTCTTTCTTCTATTTTTTTTTCTTTCCATTTTTACACACTGTACAACTCCGTTCCGACAAATTTATTCATTTAATAAGTAAACATGTATGTACTTCCCTAGATCGGTACAAAGCATTCACTAGTTTCTTCTTGTTCGTTTTTGTTCGTTTGTTTGTTTGTTTGTTTGTTTTAGTTTTTGTGTTTGTTTTTGTTGTTGCTTTTTTCTTTCTTTCATCACTATATCTACACAGAGGAAAATATAAAAAGATGTTGACGCTGAAAGGAGAGTTAACTTGTATCAAGAAGCCTGGGCAGATTCGTCGTGTAGCAGAGAAAAGGAAAGATTTTTTAAAAAAGAAAACGAACACAACAGAGAAACAGACGAACTAATGGATTCGGTGGGGACTGTTCCCAGGCCTCTGTGATCCAACTACAAACAAAAAAAGAAAAGAAAAGAAAGAAAGAAAGGAAAAGTGGGGAAAGAAAAAGAAAAAAATACTTTGACACAAACACAAAGTAGTAAACAAGAATTTAAGCATTTTTTTACTACCCCCCCCTTTCTTTCTTTCCTTTTTTCTTTCTTTTTTCTTTCTTTCTTTCTTTCTTTTGCAAACTGCCCGCACAAGCTATTATATACATACGGACAATCTGAGTAAATTTTAATTGGCGAAGACTCTCTTTCAATCTCTCTACTGATACCACAACACTTTCGCTCGCTTGCTGTGTAGAAGCGATCGGAGGTTTGCTGGCTGTCGTATTGCCAGTGTGGACCTACACGCAGACAAACGGACAGATAGAAATGCACGCAGATGCACAGTGGGTCTAACCCGTGCAGAATTTAATTGAAGTGTGCATGCGTGTGTTGCTAAAGTCGGTTCCAGTGTCTCTTATTTTTATTCACATCCAATTTTGCTGGATTTATTTTTCTTGTTTCTTTCTGAAATCATAGTTTTTGTTTTTGTTGTTTTTTTTTTAGTTGTTAGTTTGTGTTTTTTTTTTTTTTTTTTTTTTTGTTTTTTTTAGTTATTTTTTAAAGTTTTTAGTTGTTGTTGTTGTTGTTTTTACTTTTATTCTTTCTCTCTTCTTTTTTCTTTCCTTTGCTCGTTCCTTCCTAATATACTAAAAGGAACCAGTAGATTCTACAGCAATATACAGGAAGCTAGTGTTACGACGCGACGAGGGATATTCAACTGTGAAAGATACACCCATCACGTTATTACAGGAATATTTATACTTGAAGAAAAAGTCCCTGCTCGTTGATTTTTTTATTTTTTTTATTTTAATTTTAATTTTTTTAGCTTGTTTATTTTCTTTTAGAAATCAGCTGGTTTTATCACGTACAAAGATTCTTTCTTTTTTATTTATTCACATTAGTGGTCTGTGAATAGTTCTTGCACAACACCCTGGAGAGTAGAGTCGGACAAATACAACAACACTGTAAGAGTCTCTAAAAAAGCTAACACTTTTCTTTATTAATGAAAACTTTAACTTTATTTGTTCATCACCCAACATACCGCTTCTAACACACACACACATACACACACACACACATACTCACACACACACACACACACACTAACACACAAACCCTTTTATATATATATATATATATATACTGCATAGGAAAAATACGAAAGCAACAACGTGGTCTTATTATAGTAAATACAATCAAGCAACTGCAATTTCCTTGTATCCCTCAATTGGTCCTGGAGTTCTTTCTGAATGCTGGAATTCTTGCTTGCCCGTTTTTCCGGTGGGGGAACCAGCTAACAGTAACACCCGTCATACAAAATGCCGCCGTCGAATCTCGTCACCCAGCGAGGCCCGCTGGGTGCCCGCGGGGCCACCCGCTTTACAACAGTATCTTTTTTATCAACTTTACAACAACACGTCTTGTTCACAGGATTACTTTTGAGCTTATGCACCGCTGCACCCCAGGGGTTGTCTGACTTGCACGACGGCCAACCGTCGTCTTCCAACCCTTGCTACGATGCTATCGGGGAGCCAAAGATGTGTGTACCTGAATTTGTTAATATTGCCTACGGAAAAGATGTGATCGCTTCTTCGACGTGCGGAACACCTCCGAGCCGCTATTGCAAATCCTCAATAAACAAAGAGGGCAAAGTGGTCAGAAATTGCTTCATATGTGACGCTAGCCATCCCAAAAGGAGACACCCGCCTTCCTACCTCACAGACAACAACAATTCAAATAATCTTACCTGTTGGATGTCGGAACCTTTTATTCAGTACCCTAAAAATGTCACTCTAAAATTGTCTCTCGGTAAAAAGTACGAGCTCACTTATATTCTGTTACAGTTCTGCTCGGCTAGACCGGATTCTATGGCTATTTATAAAAGTATGGACTTTGGAAAGACATGGATTCCTTTCAATATTATTCAAGCGACTGCGAAGGGATGTATGGCAAAAACCCGTGTGGTTATCACCAAAGCTAATCAGCAAGAGGCTTTGTGCAGCAATGTGCACAGTAATATCAACACGCCCGGAGGGGCCAGGGTAGCCTTTAGTACCCTGGAGAACAGACCTGTCGACTTTGATAGCAGTCCGGTCCTTTGGGACTGGGTTACAGCTACCGATGTGATGTTTGTATTCAACAAGTTGAGTACCTTAGGGACCTTGAGGAGCCAACGCCAGGAGAGTTATTACTACTCTTTGTCGAATTTGGCCGTCGGCGGACGATGTAAGTGCAACGGACACGCATCTTCGTGTAGTAAGAATGCCGAAGGCCAAACGGTGTGTGATTGTCAACATAATACGGCAGGTCCCTCGTGTGATAGGTGCAAGCCCTTCCACTTTGATTTGCCCTGGTCTCGGGCTACCGATTATAAAGCCAAAGAATGCGTCGGTAAGTGTAAATATATCTTTCTTCTTTTCTTTTCAAATTTACTTTTCTTTACTTACGGTAAAATAGCCGGGTTTCATGTTTTATATTCAAAAAGTGGAGTGTAAAGTCTTTCTTCAATTGTTAAGTAAACTTGTTGAACAATCACATAATGAAAAGTCCTTTTATCGGAATCATGTGCGTTAAACTCAACCCAACAGGCATCATTGTCCCATTTATAAAACGTTTATTATACACACACACACACACACACACACACACACACACACACACACACACATATATGTATATATAGGATTACATATATCGTATATTTCATATATATATATATATATATATATATAGTATATTTATATATAGTATATTTTATAAATATTGTATATTTTATGCATTATATATATTTTATATAAATATTGTATGTTATATACATTTTAGATGTAGTATGTTATGCATGTATATGTGTATATATATATATATATATACACACACACACATATATATATATCTATATATATTTGTATGTATGCATGTATGTATAACATATTCCATATATATATATATATATATATATATATATATATATATATATATATATATAGCATATTTTATATATCATATACATATGTAAAAATATACATTACATATATATAGAGAGAGATACATAAATGTGTATATATCATAAATATACATATTTAGTATATCTTTTAAATATATACATATGTATATCCATATATCTGTATGTGTGTATGGAACCCTTTCATATATGGGACGGAACATAATCTTAAATTGTGTATGCATTATATTTTGAAAGCCTCCCATTCTTATTATAAAAGAGGTTAGATAATTTCCCCTCGAATAATTCCGGTGGCAAATGGGTTAACTCCTGGGTTAATTTGTTCGTATAATAAGGCCTTTATTTATTATTTATTTATTTATTTTTCAGCCTCTAACTTCCTTTCTCCCTGTCGCTTTTTCTGAAATGAATATTCCGTAATTTCTTGGAAGTTAATATAAATTGAATTACTAGTCATGTATATTTCCATGTTTGACAGGTTGTTTTAGAATTCTTGTTCCCTTATTTTATTAGTTTTAATCCACCAAAGAATTAGTTCGTTTGTTGCATCTACATAAGAAAATATCGTTAAAATAAACTATTCAGTCTAGTTATAAATAATTTCAACCTTAAGTCTGACCCTATTTGAATGACAATTCCATTAAAGTCTTTCCGGTCAGTATGAGCCACCGGCTCGCGTAAATCACTCCGGATAAAAATTTGGTCAATTTGATATTGACGTCTTTAATTTCATTAAAAAATGATATATTCCTAAATTCATTTTCTTCTTGAAAATGCTTTCCAAAGTTTCTGGGTATAGGCATCCCTGATTAGAATCAAACTAGAATAACAGCGAAAAGTATTCCTCTTAAAAGCCTTCAAGTTTGATAAACAACTAAAAATATCTTTTGTACAGGTGTTTAGCTGAACTTATACCTTTTAAATTCATGAGTTTGTTTAATGTTCTTTCTTTATCTTATTTTATATATATATATATATATATATATATATATATATATATATATATATATATATATATATATATATATATATATTTATAATTCGAAACCAAAATTATATGTATTTTTTTTTCTTTCTGAACAGGAGGAATTTTTTGTTTGCGAATCATTCACATGTATAATATACATTGTCGGAAATAGCAATTTTAAATATATGGATTTGATATTTATATCTAAAATTATAACATTCAAAAAATTGTAATATTCAATAAAGGACTTAAAACTCTATTTTCAAGATTAACTCCAATAAGAAGCATTTTAAAACGTAAAGAATTTTGAATAATTGAGGATTAAAAAAAAAAAAATTAGCACAAATAATGTTCTTTTTACCGACGGAATAAATAGGTTTAAAAATTAATTGAGAAAATGTTTTACTCCGGCTTAAAAAAATTATTCGCATTGAAAAAAAAAAAAAAAAAAAAAAAGGGGGAAAAATCGTCTAATCATTCTTTTTAATCGTCGTATGCTTTAAGAAGGCATTTGCAGCTGCTCGTCCTATCATCTCTTCTATATTAAAAAGAACTAAGGAAAAACCACAGCCGAGCAAAGATATGAATAATAATGGATTTTTATTGAATTTGAACTGAAGAGAGAATTATTAAAGAAAAGAAAAAAAAAAAAAAAAGAAAAGAAAAAATACAGAATAT
>OY757920.1:35031798-35146798 GCA_963585895.1 Sepioteuthis lessoniana
AGTGGACCTGAGAGGAATGACAATAAAGAGGTATTCCACATTCCCCAAAGTTCCAGCATCACTGGAGCCTCACTATCAAATTATTTAGTGTCATATCCAGAACACTCATTGGGGGAGTCTTATCTCTCTGCTGAGATGCAGTTGGTGTATACTACAGCCCCAGCTGACTAAGCCCATAGACACAGGAATATCCAAAAATTATGTACACATTTTTACATATATTGTGCTCCATTGGCCAACAACATAAATACATGAAATAAGAAAAAATAGTTCCATGTAGATATGGAACAAAAGAAATATCCTATGAAACAATTCAAAATAAAGATTGTTAAACCAACACCTAACTGCGAATACATCCATGCAATATTCTCATAATACACACAGATACTGTTTTGAATCACATTTCACTGTTACACTTCTGAGTCAACATAATAAGGCCTCAGTGATATATACATTTATATTCAGTAATGGGGACTGGTGTGCAAATAAAATCAGTGCACATTCTCTCCTGATGACTCTAATACCATTTATTGAAAAAGAAAAGAAAAACTTTCATTCAACAAAGGAAATCCCATTGTGTAGAATGACTTGGTCGAATGATAATGGCATGAGTAGCATCTGACTGTCTGCTCACTTTTTGGTGAGTATCAATAACTTATTAAGTAATTTCCTTCTTCATAAAAAGATATTTTTTTGAAAAAATATCTAAAATGCTAAAAATATTTTGGCCAAATTTTTTTTCATCTGGACTTATTGCTTTTTGTTTTTCATATGTCAAAAATAGCAAAAGAGAACTTTCTTTACTTTTATATATATATATATGAGGTTCGTTCAAAAAATTCTAAGAACATTTTTATTGTGGCAACACATTACCATTTCCTATAAAACTGGAAAAACTAATTCAAATTTGTCTTAATTCCAGGGCAGGTGAGGCCCATACAAATGTGAGAAGTGTGCAATAAATCAAAAATCTGGATGTGATTTTAACATTTTTTATTAACCCTTGCAAATATGCAGTTATCTATATCATAATATATATATATAAAATTATGCTAGATATTCTTTAAATATGAACAGTGGTGATATCCTTCTACAAGCCAATCAATATGCAGATGCTGACCCATGTAGTAAAAACATGTGAGATGTGTTCAAAAGCATGAAGACTAAAGCTGCAATTACCAAAATAGGAATAAATACTCCAAGAAACATTGATTTTCTTGAAAATAGTCAACTTAGCAATAAACACTGCTATTCCAGCAAGTTTTGCACCTCTGAAACTCCTGCACAATCACTTTTACTGTAAAGACAGATTTCAAAAACTAAGTTTTCTAACCAATTAAATTTTATTGCTAAGAGAATAATATATATTTCGGACGAATTGCCAAATCAAATCAAAATTTTAAGATTAAATTGAATGATTTCGGAATCATCCAATTTAATCTTGAAATTTTGATGGTAAGAAAAAGAATATAAGAGAGCATTTTTGGGAGCTATTGGATGAAAAAAAAAAAAAAACAGAATCAGATCTATATAAAGATATTGTATTAATAGTATATATATATATATATATATATATATATATATATATATATAATAACAAGGTGATCCAAGTAAAAGGAAAGATTTATTGAGAAGCAAAGTCAACACTATCGCATTTCAGTTCTAATGAATCCTCTTCAGGACTGAGAGGAATGATATTAGTCATGTTAAATCAATGATGGATGTTTAAAAATACAAAATACAAAAACCTAGGGAAAATATGTATATCAAGAAAGAGTTGGTTGTTTAATTAGTGAATCAGCATTTGTTTTTTAAATTACACCATTTGACTTATTAGGAATATTGTATAGAATTTATGTTCCATTTGTTTATTGAGAAAGATTGCGAATCAAAAGGAGGGAGAAAAAGAGAAAGAGTAAAATTATGATATATGTGAAATATATTAACTAAAGATGGAATATATCGTAGCTATATAAAATGGATTTGCTCAAGTACAGAGAAATATTATAAAAGCCCAGGTGAGTATTTACGGAATTACAAAGTGAAATAGCATATACGTTCTGTGCAAAGATTTTTTTAAGGCTTATGGGAAAAAATAGTAAAAAGCAGATATGTCCAAGGAAGCATAAACAAACAAACAAACAATAAATAATAATAATCACATCCTAGACATCAAATCTCTGAATCTCAGCATGAATTTTCAGGAAACAAGGAAAAATTTTACAAAGTTAGGTCTGGTGACTTTAGAAGATGCTGCACTTGCATCATCCTGTGTTTCACCAAAAACATTCAATTCAGAAGGTATAAAGACTAACTTTTTTCATATAAGCACTGACTTCATGAGATAAAATCTAGATATTATAACATCACTTTATTAAATAAGTTACACAGTTGTGCCCACACCTTCATTTAAACTTTAACTTTTAGAATTAATTATTAGTGTTTGGTAATAAATAATACCCAATATTATTTTTTAATCATATAATACGCATGTACTAAAAACATGCACATTTTATCAAGATGTTATGACAAGAAACGTAAACTTTTCTTCAAAAGTATGGATGATCAAAAATGTAAAAAATCTGTTATTTTTATGTCAATAAATTCTTCCTTAATACTTATTCTTTAGCAGGCCTCCATAGAAAAAATATAGTCCAATGAAAAGCCACTGTAATAAACAGACTAAAAAGTATTATTTAGATATACTTTTTTATATAATAAGTCAAATTTATTTATTCAGTATTCTTACATTAATTAACAAAATATCAGTCACATGCAGTGAATGAGAGAGTTTAATCTATGGATGTCAATTGTAAACCTCTAAGAAAATGTTGAATCTTTTTTTTTGCTTTTAATAACCAAAACCTTAAAAGATTAAACTACAAAATCAAATAAAGTAAAAATAAATTCCAAGAAGAGCAGTATTGTGTCTTATTTTACCTTTTTTTTAACTCCAAAATAAGGCATCCATACAAGCAAAATAGACAAACCATTATAAAAAAATGTAAACAAAATCTCATTTTCCATGGAATTATCTTTAAAACAAGTAAAAAAGCATTTACATACACCTCCATTGAATCAAATTAACAAAATGATTGCGGTGGAGGCATACAACAACAAAAAAAATTTAAATGTCATCAAAATTTTGAGGAAAAATGTCTTAAAAGAAATTTCATCTTTTATTGCTTTAAATATCAAAAATTTTATTAAAATCCAATAATCAGCCAATTTGAGAGGTAATTTTTTTTTAAAGTGCAGGTGTGCAATTCTTAGACAATCCTATTGTATAATGTTCCACTAGAAATAAGTTGCATGTAACTAGATCTGATGAGAATGAACAGTGTTGTATTTCACCAAAAATTATAAAAAATATTAAGACTGGCTTCATAAATTATTTACAAATTGGCACTGATGGACAGAGACTTTGTCTAGACATCATCACTTATTATAGAAGTCCCACAACTGCGTACACATGAAAAAGACTTAAAGCTTCCATCTTGTTACTTATTAATCACAATTCATGTCTAAGGTATTAATATATCTATACTTCATTTCTGAGGCTTAGTATATTTATACTTTGTCCCTTATAAGCTTTCTCTCTCTCTCTCTCTCTCTCTACTTGCTATGATCAACCATATTGATAACTGACAGCATGACACACACAAACAATAGTTAGGTAAATACAAAACTAAAAACAAGCATGTTAATATATAGATTCCATGGGTCCAGTTAGTTTAACTTAATGTTACACTTTTAATAAGATGAATGGGGGTCGGTTCTTTCCAACAAGTAACTCAATTCTCAGCACGGTTTCAGAATTATGCACAGGCATACCATTCTCAGTTAACAGTCTGACATAAAATTTGTTTTTTGGTTATAGACATTACAGAAAAACTCTGTTCTCAAAAGGACATGGATGGGAAGGAAGTTGAAACAAACACTGGATATTCACACAAACTTTGATTTCACAAAATGATTCTTTTGATCTACACACTGTTGCCAACTGTATGTCAAGTTTACAAGACAAACGAGTCTCAGCTAGTTGGTTGTGATTACTTCAAAATTCCAGTGTTTTTTTTTTTCAAACCTCACTTAGCCCCTGTAATTTTTTTGTGTACCTCTAAGAAACAAGACATGGGTGGTGCTATAGTTATCATCATAAAAAAATGCACTTGGCAAATGGCATTCAAATCCTGGACATGCACTTAACAAGTATACAAGTATATATACCTCAGAACAATATGTATATATATTAAGTTTGAGTTTTGTTTAACGGCATATTAACCTCTGTGGGTCATTTAATGCCAAGAAAGGTTAAATGAGTTTTGTCTTCCATGTGGGTTTTAGGGTTTAGAGTATAGGTTTTTATGATAGTATTTGATTATATTTGGCTAAATATTGGTGAAAAGGTTGATTTGGTCAGATTTGGGTGAAAAGGTGGTTTTATTTTTTTGCAAACTCAAGATGTTTAGTTTCTTTGGCTTTATGGTACATCAATCCTCACAGGCTACTTAAAGTCAAACCTTGCTAATAAATCTAACATTTCAAAAATGTGTGTGTATATATATATATATATACACACACACACACACACTCATGTTGTGTTGAAAAGTAATAAGACTGGTATCACAAACAATTTATTTCAATTTCAAACATGGTTTCCCCTTTAAAGTGATCCTCTTTAAGCTTAATACACTTTCCCATCCTTCTCTGCCATGCTTTTAAACACTGCTGGAAGGATTTTTCTGGAATGCCCTTCAGTTCTGTCATTAAGGTCATCTTGATAGCATTAACACCTTCAAAACAGCTCCCCTTGATGATCTGATTGAGATTAGGGCAAAGAAAAAAGTCACACAGAACAAAAGCAGGTGAATCGAGAGGTTGTTTCAATACAGCAGTGTTCCTCTCAGCCAGGAACTACTAGATGCTCAGCATATCCAGTCCTGTTATCTTTCAGACATGCTCAAATGATCAATGACAATCTTCCAAATGGCATCCTTTTTCATGTCCAGCTGATTTGTGATCATTTGAAAAATCAACTAACAGTCACACACTACCTGCTTTACCTGCTACTGAAACCACATTTCTATTTCAGTAGGATACACATTTTCATTTATGTCATCAACATCCTCATCATCATCTTAAAATTAGTATTTGCCTCTGCCTCCCACCAGGCAGGGCTTGACACAATGTCAATGGCCTGAAGGCCGATTAAAGTGCGGATTAGGGGAGGGGAAGGTCGGGTACAAGCTGAGGCTCAAACCCTGCTGATCATCGACCCACTTAGTGTAATGTAGACCCAATGAGCCTAACTGGACTTGGACCCAAATCTGGGTCCAGGCACGTATGCTTGCTTATAGCTTAAACTGGACAGCAAGGTCCAGTGCTATACAAGGGGAACAAAGGTGTCAATGTTGCAGCTCGCCCACTTGAAGGTGGCCCAGCCGGGAGCCTTTTGGCCTTGAATCTGCCATTGATTTCAATACCCCATCTGGCATGAATGCCAGACGACCCAGCCAAAGCCAGGTAAGTATCATCATCATAAAGTTGCACTGACAGCTCAGAATTTCTTGACTCTTTCTTGTTATCCATCCCTGACAGGTCCTCCAAATTACATCCAAAATCAGCATAGAGCAGAAGTAAGTTTTTGCTGGTCAACCACACTGGTGTGTCCATGTGTAGGAGTCCATAAGAGAACGTTACTTGTGAGTTTGTCCTTGCCTCTCCAGCAGTACTCTGCATGTCTTGTTTGAAGGCTTTATGAGATGGGAGGTAAGTGGCTGTACAACAATTGTTTTGTGAGGTGTTGCTTCCTGGATTTGTTCAAAACAGCATGTAGCATTATTGTGTAAGTTCTCATCTTGTTTTTTTTACATGTTTTTTCTGAGTATCCATGTGGTGTATCCATACAACAGTTCCCAGTTTCTTGCTTTAAAATTTGTTTTGATAAGTAAATGTAGGTATATATAGCTTCTTATTTCTATACATACATTCTTATTCTTCATCTATGAGTAAATAATAGAACAGACTGGGTTCCCTAGTCTAGGTAAGGTAACCAGACAAGGAGAAGGAAAACTCTAAATTCTAACCAACTGTACTATGTATAAAAATTTACTGTGTCATGTGCTGCTCAGTTTGGTAAATACATTTATTCTTACGTTCTCTGTTTCCCTCAAAAGAAGAGGATTCTTAGAGAGGGTGAGGTACAGTAGATATTTGATATATTCCAGTGCCACCAACAGTAGCTGGTAATGCTTGTCTGAAATCTTGATACAGAAGCAAAGTGCATGAGTCCCTTCAACACCAGAGGAAAAAAAAGTCATTATTCCAGACTTTCAGTCTTCCTAATTTTATTCTTCTGTCTCCTCTCCTTTCTAAAGCCACCTGTCATCTCTTGGGTTATTCAAAGCAGAAGTCAGATTGACTGATCTTAACAACATGTCAACCTGTCTGGGGTTATTCTATGCCTAAAAGTTAAGGAATTGTGTTCATTGTATATTTATATTTACATTTTTTGAGTAGTTGTCTCTTAAAAGTTTTTTTTTTCCACACAGTCCTACTGAATACAAATAATTTTAAAGCAGATCTATTTGACCCATAGATGAGAGTTTCAGGTGCTACCACTCAAAAGTTAGAGTGGACCTGGGAGTCATGGCAAGAAATGAGACTAACAATTACTACCACTCAGCTTCAGTATGAACCCAGAAGTGATGGCAACAAAGGGGTACTCCACATCACTCCCCAGAACTGGAACCTCACTATCTAATGCAAGTGGAGGGTATCTTAATCCTCTGCAGGGAATACAGTTAGCAAATTCTAAACAGTGCCAACAGAGCATTGCAGAAATCATTTTCTATCAAATACTATTAAGTTATACACAATTATATTGTAATAAGAATTTCAAGCAATGATATGATTTCATGTATTTAATTAAAATAATCCTTTGTTAATAATAATAGCTTAATACAATTATATTCTTAATACAATTAATTTGTATGCACTGATATTGTTTTAAATATTCTTATTAATATTAATCATTTGTACATAATTCTGTGATTTCAAGTACAGGGGGTCTCAATATATATGGGACTGCTAATAACTCTACTAATGATAATGCTGTGTTCTTTTTTGTTTCTGATTTGAAAATAGTATAACATAACAACAATCAACTCTCAATCACAAAGCCTTAGACAAGAGAGGAAAAAATGTTTTGCATCACTATTTATTTGGAGACAAAATCATTCAAAACTGTCTCAAAATAGATGCAATCCATTAATATGATAAAGATTAATTACTGAGACAAGAAACTCAAGAAAAGATTGCAAGTCCAGTAAGCTGATATTATAAGAATTAAAAAAAAAAATACTGATGCATTTTTTACAGGACATCTTCCAAATGACTACCATTGCACTTATCTCAGTAATAAATCATTATCATATTAATGGGTTGCATCTATTTTGAGACACCCTGTATTTCTAACAATTATGGTATTATGGTTTTAATAAAAACATAATCCTTAAAATAATTCTAGCTTCAAGTAACCATACTTAATACAAGTAATTTGTACAGAGTTATTGGCATAATGGTTAGAGTATTTGCCAATGGCCTGGGAGACCCCGGTTCAATCCCAGGTTGAGTCATACCAAAGACTCAAAAAATGGTACTTGATACTACCTTGCTTAACACTCAGCATTATAAGGTACGGATCAAGGGTAAAGTGGAGCAATCCAGGAAAAGGAGTAGCTCCCTCCCCAACACCTTGGTGTAGTAGCTATCGAAAAGGGAGCCTTTGAGTCACCCTCGACTACGGTCGCCAACTTTATTTACTATATGATATAACGTATCCTTATCATAGACAAGAAATTTCCAAATAAATCTATTGATGACTCCAGAACTGGAATTTTACAACCAAATGCAATTCAAGTTGACATATTCTAAGTCCCATTGACAGAGCAAAGAGGATGATGAGAACATTGTCAAACTGGTGGATGGCCATAGACTGAGACAAAAACTAGATTTCCTAAGAATATAAAGAGATAAACAAATCTCTATTAATCAAAAGCCTAACTTACCTGCCAACGTTTTGTACTCACAATTCACCTACGAAACACTTGCACCAATTTCCCTCAGATTGTTTAAGCTTATCTTTCATCAATGTTCAAGGAAATGATTAACATAAGCATCCATAAGGAAAAAAGAAAAAAAAATCCTGAGAGCATATGGCATTGTTTATTGCAGGTGATAACCAATTACTTCATCACTGGGGAGGCATAATTTTTTTCTCTTTAAGAATGACAGATGTAAGGATAGAAAATAGAAATTCAAGATGGCTGAACATGTTAAAAAAGGAAGTTTTTAGAAATAGGATGGGATAATCTTAAAAAAATATCTGCTTATATAGATTTTTCCAAACAAAGATAAGCACAAGTGACATCTTATATTGTAACATTAAAAAAAAAACTTTAATCTATAACTAAACAATTTTTGAATCAATTGGATTCCTGTTGTAACAGTGATCCACAATGATACTGATGCTTCTATTTAAAACGTAGTAAATGATCTTAAATAGCATTTCATAGGTAAATAGCAGTGTAGAAGTCAATGTTTTAAGCTGGAAATAATTTTTACAAAACTAGGGATCAGCAGAGCTAAAATGTGCAACTTTACCAGTAGAACGGTACTCCTAACAAGTGATATACACCAAGTACCATAAGTCGAGCAGACCACCACAACATTTTCATTTTAAACTTGTGTTTGGTGAACATATTCAATATTGAGATTGAGATAAAATAATAAAATTGAAATAAAAATTAAGGTACACTGACGAATTTTGCATGTTCACTTTAATATACCTATTGGTATAAAACTAAACTTGAAAATTTCTTGCAATATATATAATAACCCATATAGAGAAAGGTATTACAATCAATGTCTTGATACAAGTAAAGTAAAATAAGTAAAGAGGGTGACCAGAAGGCTCCCTTTTCAACAGCTACTACACCGAGGTGTAGGGGAGGGCACTACTACTTTCCCTGGATTGTTCCACTTTACCCTTGATACATACTTTATATTGCTGAGTGTTAAACAAGGAGGTATCAAGTACCATTTTGAAAGTCTTTGGTATGACAAGACCTGAGATTGAACCCAGGTCTCCCTGATCATTGGCGAACACTCTACCCACTAGGCCAATGAACCAGTTATGTATTACTATCTAATAATAATGATAATTCTATTTAATATTAGTCATTTTTTTACATTCAGTTAAATGGTTTCAAATATTGCTAATTGGAATAATTCTATTTAATATCAATGATTTGTTTATTATTAGATAGTAATACATAACCAGCTCATTGGCCTAGTGGGTAGAGTGTTCGGCAATGGTCCGGGAGACCTGGGTTCAATCTCAGATCACGTCATACCAAAGACTTTTAAAATGGTACTTGATAACTCCTGGCTTAACACTCAGCATTATAAGGTACACATCAAGGGTAAAGTGGAGCAATCCTGGGAAAAGAGTAGCACCCTCCCCTACACCTCGCTGTAGTAGCTATTGAAAAGGGAGCCTTCTGGTTGCCCTCGACTACAGTTGCCAACTTTAATACATAAAACCATTTAACTGTGTGCAAACAAATGATCTTTGGCTCAATCTAAAAATATCTTACCAATAAGCTATTCACTTAAAAATCATTTATAAACAGGATTTGGTATAACATGACCATCAAGAGTTGATATACCAATGAACCAAAAATAACAAACTTAAATATAGTTCAAAATGATTTTAAACAGACAAACACGTCATACTTAATTACAATATCAATACTATAAGAGCCAAAGCGGTTCAAAATCATTCTTAACATCATCTCAAAAAGATTTCTTTGACCCAAGTTACTACCAATCCAAATCAGAGTTAACCTGGGAGTAATGAGAATGAAGAGATGACTCCACACCTAACCAGAGCTCCAGAACTGGAGCCTCACTACTGGATGTAGTTTAATATCTTAAACAGGACAGGCAATGCACTCAGCACATTCTAAGCCCCTGCTTATAGAACGTTTGTCTGAGAAGTTAATACTATTAACAAGTGGTTAAAAACCAGAAGCCCCATGAATCCCACCAGGCTTCATCTACACACCCAAATATTATAGATAAAAGTGCCAGCAATTAGCACAGTCAGCAACACATGGAATGTAGGTATTGCTGGTAAATTGCACAAAGTAGTAAAGTGTTGAGAAAGTTTTATCTGCATTCATATCAAAAAATGGTTGAAAGGAATGCAAGAGAAGAAAAATGGAAGGAAAAGAAGATAAAAAAAAAGATTAAAGGGGAAAGAAGAAGAGTAAAAAGTAGAAGAGAGAATGAAAAAAGGAGAAAAAGAAGAAAGTGGGGGAAAGAAGAATAGAAAGAGAAAAAAAGTAATAAGTGATGAAAAGAATGAAAGAAAGAAAGAGAAAGCAAGGAAAAAGAGATGAAAGTGAAGGAAAAGAAAAGAAAGTGAACGTATGAATAAAAAAAGAGATGACCGTGGAAAGGAAGGTGAAAGTGGATATGTTAATACATCCAATCTTTCAACTTTGAATGCATTTACAGATAAAAAAATGAGTCGACGGCAGAGGTTGGTTGGTTGGGTATTATGGCATATTAACATTTGTAGGTTATTTAATACCAAATACATTTTTATACAAATAATCTATTCAATTTCAAACAATTCAGTTTAGCATGAGTACACAGTTTAATTGTCAAAAATATTTCTATTTCAAGCTATTCAATTTATTCAAACAGTTCTAATTCAGCCAATTCAGTTTAGTATAAATATAGCTCTGGTTCACACACAGTTAAATGTCAAAACAGTTCTATATTAAACAATTCAGTTTAGTGTGTACAGTTTCAATGTCAAAAACAGTTCTATTTCAAACAATTCAATTTAGCATAAGTACGCAGTTTAATTGTCAAAAACATTTCTATTTCAAGCACGTCAGTTTAGTAACACAATTCTCATTCAAACAATTCAGTTTAGCATAAGTATACAGTTTACTTCTATTTAACCCATAGATAGGACCCTAATCAGGTGCTACCATTCTAGGCCAGAGTGGACCTGGGAGCGATGGCAATGAAGGAGTTCTCTACATTCCCCAAAGCCCCAGCATCATTGTTTAGTGTCATATTGTTTAGTGTCATATCCAGGACAATATGATACTAAACATAGATTGTTTAGAGTCATATCCAGGACAATCATTGGGGGGGGGGCTTACCTCTCTGCAGAGGTGCAGTCAATGTATTCTACAGCCCCAGTTGACTGGACCACAATGCCAGAGGAAGTCCTAGATGTTACATGTAGATTATGTTGAGTAAGACTTGAAATAAAATCCAGTGGTTTAACAAGCTATAGTGAAAAATGCCAATTTAATTTTCCATATAGCCTTTTTTTATGACATGTCAACTCTTGTTAAGTTAGGAAACTACAAAAACTGTCAATGTAAAAGTATAATGAACACAATTCCCTAACCTCTAGGCATAAAATAATCCTAGATGGATTGATATTCCATTAAAATCAGTCAATATATCAATCACATGTATTGTCACTCTATTATGCAAACTGCTCAGCTATGTATTCATCTTCTTTTAAATTTTCTTTTCTTTTAAATCTAAAACTTCAGTCTTGATACTTTTTATCACATCCAATATATCTCAACATATATGTATTTATTCAAAAATATTCTGAAATATACCTATAAATGAAAATTTGTGTACATATATATATATATATATATATATATATATATATATATATATACACATTGATAAATATAGATTTATACACTAAAACAAATATATATATATATATATATATATATATATATATATGTATATATAATTTGTCTGACTGTAGTCAGAACTGACCAAAGGCTCACTTTTCAATAGCTACTACACCTAGGGGAGGGCACTACTCCTTACCCTGGATTGTTCCACTTTACCCTTGATCCATACCATATAATACTATGTTAAGCAAGGAGGCATCAAGTACCATTTTTTGAGTCTTTGGTATGACTCGACCTGGGATTGAACCTCAGTCTCCTAGACCATTGGCAAACACTAACCATTATGTCAATGGGATATGAATAGATAGATATGGATTTATACACATAAACAAATTCATATATATATATATATATAATTGTAAATATATATGAAGAATGTATAAACTAATTTAAAATTTTTAGTAGACTTCAGACTTCTTGTTTATAATTGCATGATATTGTTGGCTATATATTTTAGAAATAAATTTATATATGTACATATATATACAAATTCACATGCACTCAAGTATTTATATAGTTTTCTATAATGTCCTATAAACATTGATGAATATATATAAGCACACATAAAACATGATCCCAGTATACAGCATTATCTCGAAGCCTTTACAACAGATTAAAACTAAACACTATATATATATATATATATATATATATATATATATATATATATATATATATATATATATTAGTTTGTTTCATTAAAACTATAGGCAAGGTTCGTTTTAATAGATTTTTATTGATTTTTTTAAAATCTGTTTTGACAAGATTTTTAAAGTTTAGTTCAATTTTATATAAAAATTGTCCAAAATTTTCTTCCCAAGCAGTTTCCACTATTATTGCCAATTTCCAATGACATCAAATGTCATTTTTTTTTCCCCCAAGCAATTTCCACTATTATTACCAATTTCCAATGACATCAAATGACATTGTTTTTAAATTTTTTCCCAAGGAATTCCCACTCCTATTGCCAATTTCCAATGACATCAAATGTCATTTTTTTTTCAAAATTTTCTCCCCAAGCAATTTTCACCTTTTCCGGCAATTTCTAATGACATTGTATAACATCTTTTTTCAAAATTTTCTTCCCAAGCAATTTCTACAATTTTTAGCAATTTCCAATGACATCAAATGTCATTTTTTTCAATTTTTAATATCTGGTATGGTTTCAGTGCAGAGTGTAGAGAGATTGAAAATATTTTTAGTTTTACTAAATCATTCAATGATTACAAATATGAGATGGTATAATTATTTTTAAAAAAATAATAATGATATAAGCATTATTCAGTCAAGCAATTCGCATACAAGGTGTATTTAATAACTAAAATTTTATACACAAGCTTTAATGTTCACTACATCATGGATATACAACAATGTAAATATATAAACTATAATGTAACAAAATTCTTTAGGAATCAATACTCAATATTTCTCAATATTTTGGACAAAAAACATCTCAGATATTAAAAACAAAAATTTTATTATGATTTAAAGAAAAAAAATAACATCTTTATTATACTCTTGAAAATGACCAATTATGGTAAAAACCCGTTGGGGAAAAAATTTCTAACAATTTTTATACAAAATTAAACCAAACTTAAGAAATCTTCAAAGATGATAAAAAAACATCACATATTTCCTGTGTAATGGTAAGCATAACAGTTATCGTCATAAGCAATGAAATCAGTAACCCATTTCAAATTCTGGACAAGGCTGTTTATGTTGTATAGTAGAGACAACACTGATGAATAAAAATATAATCCACTTCTTTTCTTTTCCTTTTATTTCCCAAAATGTACAGATGGGTAGAGTTAGAGAGGGTCAAAGACAGCTGAGCTGCACACACAGAGGCCGAGGAACAAATCTCCAGGTTTCGTTTGGTTTTATGGCATATCAACCATTGTTGGTTATTTAATGTCAAATCCATTTTTATACAATTCTATTTCAAACAATTCAGTTTGGCATAAGTACACTCTTTAGTTCTATTTAACTCATAGATAAGACCCTATCAGGTGCTACTACTCCGAGCCATAGTGGGCCAGCAAGCAATAGCAATAAAGAGATACTCTGCATTTCCAAAATTCCAGCTTTACTAGAGCCTCACCATCAGATTGTTTAATGTCATGTCCTGGACACTCATTGGAGGAGTCTTACCCCTCAGCAGAGATACAGTCAGTGTATTTTGTAGCCCCACCTAACTGGGCCAACCAATCTTTAGTGAACTCTTTTTTCTTCCTTCTGTCATCGAGATTGAAACTTTCCTGGTTATATAAGATCCCAGATCCCCAAGCAAATTCTTGTGGTCACACCTTCTCCAGCCTGCCGCCAAAAAATTGCATGTGGACGCACCTCCTAGCAGGCCACCCCATGCAATTTGCATGGCATTTCCAGTAAGAACACATGTATCCCATTTATTCTAGGTACCAGGTGCATTTTCTGTTATTATCATTCAACCAGAGGTCAACTTCCACAATCACATCAACAAATGTCAAAGGGGTCAAGTAAATATCCAACATTTACACTTCATACTAATGCCCTTGAGAAAGGCATGAGTTCATGTGTTCTACCATCAATCTATAGGCAAAATAGTAGGGCAGACTCAGCTCTTTAGCCTTAGTTGGGAAACAAGTGAAGATGAAAAACTCTGAATTCAAACCAGCTGTATTCTACTTAAAAATTGACCAGAGCCAAAGCCTCACCACCAAATACAGTTTGATGTCATACCCAGAATAATGTTCAATAGGATGTAAGTAAATTCAAAATATACCATAACATGAGTATATCACATTTTAACATGACATTATTTTGTATCCAACATTTATAATAAAATGTCTAAAATATTATGAAACATACAATAGTAGATTTTTTAATACCAGTTTTTTATACAGGATGTAAATTCAACATACAAGGATCATTAAATAAGTTTCCAGACTTTTTTGTATTGGCACTTTTATTGATAGTACACACATGAAACTCTAGTCCCCTTCCAAGTAATCTCCTCTAGCTGCAATGCACTTGTACCTTTCCAACAACTTCGGCAAGGCCCCATGGAAGTCCTCTTGTGTGAGCGTGTCAATCACCTTCACCACAACCTCTTTCATCTCTTCAATTGTCTCATAATGACAGCCTCTGAGCTTAGGGAATAAGCAAAAGTCACAGGGAGCAAGGTCTCGACTATAGGGAGGCTGAGGAACTGTCTTGATGCCCATCTTGCTCAAATAGTCTGTGACAAGAAGCGAGTTGTGGACTGGTGTATTGTGGACTGGTGGAAATGCCACTGACCCGATTTGAAGAGTGCTGGCCTCTTCCGATGGAATCTCTTCCTGAACTCCCTTAAAACCTCAACATAGTAACCTTAACCCTAACCTTTTGGTCAATCAACTCTGGTGTATTGACTTCCTTACTCCTCCCACACCTCTCATAATCCCTCACAGACTCCCTGCCTTCCTTGAATCTCTTATGCCACTCAAAAACTGATGCTTGATTCATGCAAGATGCTCCAAAACAGTCTGAAGCATTCCATACATTTCTGTGGCATTTTTTCCAAGTTTAAAACACAATTTTATTGCATATCATTCTTCTAAAGTGTCAGATTACATTTTTGAAATACACTAGCTGTGACAATCAAGCTTCAGTAGGGTGTATTCCAATTCCTGCTGTAGCTGTTCATTTGAACCTGAAATCATAAGAATTAGTCATCTCATAAGATGTATAGCAATAACATACTGAATTTTCAAGAGTCTGGAAACTTATTGAATGCACCACATATACTTAAAATGTTGATATACTTCATATTGACATGACACTTTTTTCTATCCAACATTTGTTAAAATTCCAAACCATCTGTACTCTCCATAAAAATTGACTTTGCAACAGAAGTGTGGGGTTGATATAAATTCTACATTCTCCAGAACTGAAGCCTCATCATCAGATACAGTTAATTGATATAAATATATTACATTTTTACATGACACATTTTTGTATCCAACTTTCATACAATGATCTCCAAAGTATTATGAAACATTTCATACTAAAATCTTCAGCATCACAAAACATTTTTTAGTATTTATTCCTGTTTGTTTTATTTATAAGATACAAGTAAATTCAAAACATACTGTAACATTAGTTTTCCTGACTATTTTGTACTTTCAAATGTATTCTTTTTTTTTTCCCCTGTACAGTAATTTTTGTCTTTCTGCAAAATGACAACAATTACATATTGACTCATATATCAACGGGAGTAAAGAAAATTAGTCTAACGAAATAACAGGAAGTGGTTTAGCACCTTAATGAAGCTGACCAAATTTCTGACTCCGCCTTCAATAACAGGACCCAACACCTGCCAAAGCACTTATCTCCTGTTTTCTATATCAATTTGTATGCATCATTACCAATGTTACAACTATATCTACTAAAAAAAAAAAGAAGAAAGAGAAAACAATGTTAGAAGAAAACTTATTTCTAAAATGGCAATGAATTGATGCATACAATAAAACTGGCAGTGTTCACTATCTTTTATCAACCATGGTATCATCAGGGAAAAAACTTTCTAACATTACACCCAATGTTAATAAAATAATAACCACTATAAAAACAATATGTATTTATCTTTTCTGTCTCTAGGGGTAAATGATGCAATTTCCTGATGGCTGCTAGTTTAATTTCTTGATTGATTGAACAGTATAAAACCTGTCTAGGGTTATTCTATGCCAAGAGGTTAGGGAATTCCATTCATTGTACATTTATATACCTTTTTCTTCAGGGTTTTTTTTTGGATATGGTCCTATCAAATAGAAATAATTCTTAAACAGATTTATTTGTCCAACAGATGGAACCTACAGGTATTACAATTCTGGGTCAAAGTGGATCTGGGAGTAACGACAATGAATGGGTACTCCACACTCCGCAGACCTCCAGAACTGGAGCTTCACCATCAGATACTGTTTAATATCATACTCAGGACACTTTTTGGCAGAGGTCTTACCCAAGGGATACAGTCATGGTATTCCAAGCTCTGCTTACAGGGTAATCAATAATGTATCTTTAAATCATACTATTGTGCAAAAATATATCTTCATGATAATTCTAAACAAGTAAACACGTGTGCAAATTATTTGTATTTGATAGGAATACTTGATACCATGTGTGTGCAAATAAATGATTATTATAAAAAGGTTTAATTAAATCCTTTGTTTGCACACAGTAAAATGGTTTCAAGTATTCCTATCAAACATAAATAATTTTCAAAGCATATCAATTTGAGCTATAGATGGGATCCAAATAGGTACTACCACACTGGGTTAGAGTGGACCTGGAAGTGATGTGGTCTTATCACTCTATAGGAGATACAGTCAGCATATTTTAATTGCCACCAACAGGGTGTTTTGGGGGGGTTCTCTGATACATGTTAGTTCGCAGTGCATATATCACATGACCAAACCTATGAAAAGTACTGACTGTGGATGGTAATTGGCAACTCAGTGATGTTGTGCATTACTTCACACTGTGTGTGATTTCCAAACTGCACAAATGAACGAGCAATGCTGTCTAATTTGAGAACTTATGCTTTATGAGTTCAAAATGGGTCAGAATGCAGTGGAAGCTACCAAAAAATTTGTTCTGTGAAAAATGAAGAGACAGTTCAGCCTCACTGTTAGTCACCTTCATAACCTCTGCAAAAGCATCCAGAATATCCAAATCATGCCTCATATTACAAAAATATTGCAAAACTTTTGACTCACCTTAGTATCTAAAACTAATATATATCAAAACATACATATTCGACCCATAGATAGAATCCTAATAGGTACTAGTACTCTTGGTCAGAGAGTACCTGGAAGTGATGGGGTCTTACCCTTCTGTAGGAGATACAGTCAGCATATTCTAAACCCCACCAACAGGGTTTGTTTGTTTTTTTAGGATGGATTCTCATAATAAATCACCATTGATTGTTTTGTTGCATTTTTTCTCTATGTTCAACATCAAGAAAAAGTCAAGTTTTTAAATGTTGATTGATGTTCCTTTCTCGAAGTTCATGTGGAAACCATTTTCCCGGCTTCTGAAATTTTCCTAAAGCTTGTAAATGACATACTACAGTTGACTGATTGCACAAGCAATAAAAAAGCTGCATAAACATCAAAAACACTTCTAAGATTACCCTGACATTCTGCAAGAAATGGTGCTGTCAACTTTGGTAAATATCAAATCAAAACTATCTGAAAGTAGGGCACTTTGACATGTTGTAATGATTGCAATGATTAGCAAGCTTGTCTTGCAGACCAATTACTAGGTGGCCCCTATATTGTAACAAATCTAGGCTATGCTTAATCTTTTAGGGTACCTTAAATGGCATAATGGTTAGCAAGCTAACCCTGCAAACCATTACGAGTAAGTTTGATTCTCACTGAATAGCCCATATTGTGCTGAACTAAGCTAAGTAAATTATTTGGGCACTTGGCAAATAAACTAGTCTTGAAGATCAATTACAACTGAGTAGAGAGTTTGATCCTCAGTCAGTGCCTTACATTTGTGGCCTTGTGCCAAACGTAAGCTACACTTAGTTTTAAAATGTTTGGTTTGGTTTCATGGCATATCAACCATTGTAGGTTGTTAATGCCAAATCCTTTTTATACTTATATTAAATATATGATTTCTGATAACGTTTTAAAATGAGCCTGAGTTCATTTTTTTTTTTGCACACAGTTAAGTGGTTTCACTTATTTCTATTCTATTTACTATTAATCATTTGTTTGCACACAGTTAAATGTTTTCAAGCACTGCTATTTGACACTAACAATTCAATTAAACATCAGTCATTTGCTTACACACAGTTAAATGATTAAACAGTTCTATTAAAAACAATTCAGTTTAGCATAAGTTAAAGTTAAATGGTTCCATATATTGCTATGTATCAGCACATTAGTAATTTCCTTTATTGTAATTAAACACCAGTCATTGTTTACACACAGATGATTAAACACGTCTATTTCAAGCAATTTAGCTTAGCATAAGTCATTTATTTGCATTCAGTTTAAATAATTAAACGGTTCTATTTGATCTCACATATCAATTACTATTGAGCAGAAAGTTTGATCATCACCTAGGTATCCCATAATTCTAGCCTTGAGTCAAATCAAAGCTATATTTAATCTTTTTAGTCTAACAGTTAAACTATGAGGAAAACATCATTTCTTGCTAGATCACCAAAGTTAAATAAACTGTGTGGAAAACATCATTTCTTGCTAGATCACCAAAGTTAAATTGTGTGGAAAACATCATTTCTTGCTAGATCACCAAAGTTAAGCATCAATGAGCATGCTTAGTACGGATGACCAATTATTGTAAGCAATATATGACCTGCGTTCTAGACAATTGGTAAAAAAAAACTTATTTGTTTTTGGATAAAGATTTGTCAATCATTATTAATTTTTGACAAGTATTGTCCTTCATCTTAATCTTGATTGCTTTTCTAATCACAAATCACTTGGATGGTCATCTCTACTAAATAACATTTTAAAACTTTCTCAAAGTGATAGTACCCATGAGGGTCCACTCTACGTATCAAATAGATCTGTTTGTGATAATGCTAAACATGATATTGAACTACATTAATACACGTTGATATTACTAGTAAGCATAAAGTGTTTACGTGTTTAGAATTACTGTGAAGACAAATTTTTGTACTGTATATGATTGGAAACCATAAATGTTAAACTGACATTAGCATAAAATAACCCAACAAGGGTTGACATGCCATGAAACCAATTAAAAAAAAAAGATAAAGATTGCAAAAAACAATTTTTGTGAATGTACAGACTATCAAAATAAATCAAATTACAAAGAAATGGGTTGTAAGACAACTTTTTTTTTTAAAATAAAAAGTAATCAGATATCAAGCAATAATTTATAGGTAGAAATTGTATATATAACAAACAATACTGTTAATAGTTTGTAATTGTTATTATCTCAAAACTCTATCATTATGCAATCATACAAATGGTTTAGTTTCTTTGTCCTTTGAAAGTGAATGTAATATCATGACAGGAGTTCCAATTTACTTACTATGATGTAACAGCACAGCACGTAGCTATAACATTATAAGGACTCCCCACCATACAATTTGATTATTTCATCTATTTCTCCATTTTATACACAGTATTATATATATATATATATATATATATATATATATAATACTGTGTATAAAATGGAGAAATATATATATATATATATATATATATATATAAGGGTTATTCAAAAAGCCTCACCCAGTACACCTCTCAGCTTTGTATGGGCAGAGGAATTAAGACAGAAATCTGAATTAGTTTTTCTAGTTATATAAAGAGTGATAGTGTGTTGCCACAACAAAAATGTTCAGCTATGGCTCTTAGAACTTTTTAAATGAACCTTAAATATATATATATATATATATATATATATATATATATATAAAGTAAGTTGGCAACGATAGTCAAGGGCAACTCAAAAGCTCCTTTTTCAATAGCTGCCACCCCGAGGTGTAGGGGAGGGGACAACTCTTTTCCTTAGATTGCTCCACTTTACTATTGATATGTACCTTATAATGCTGTGTTAAATAAAGAGGTATCAAGTACCATTTTTTCAGTCTTTGGAATGACTCGACCTGAGATTGAACCCTGGTCTCCCCGGCCATTGGCCAGCACATATAATAGTTGTACTCATGGGAATTCCATGAATAATAATTGTACAAATTTAAAGATTCACCCAAAGCGACACCAATCAACCACCAATCAATAAGTGGTTATGAGAATGCTTTTCAACCAATGTGTTATAAAACCCTGGCGTTTTTACAGAGAGTAGTGATGAAAAACTCTAAATTAAAATAACAAAATATAGATATTAATTTTCTTATTTCAATTTAAAATCCCACAATATGAAAATTTTTTCTTGTCACCAAGTTTAGATTTCCCATTGATATTAATTAAAAGGTAAATTAATTTAAACAATGTTTTAGTATGTTTTGGTAAAGCAAAAATATTCTTGACTTTGAAGGCACTATTTGAATTTACAGTCCAAGTTGATGCACTTTGTTTACAATCAAAGAGTAGTATCTGTTGTCTTATGATTAGGGTGTCAAGTACCTTCAGCATAAGAAGATAAGGTAACAAGGTCACAGAAACATTAAAAATCCCTAGGGTGTGATGGTTAAAAATAACAGATCCCAATCCCTGGATCATATAGCATAAGATAGTGTTTCTTTTCCTATTTAATAAAAAATTTTAAAAAGTTTCAGATCCACTGTCCATTAGAAGTGCTTTAAGGTACAAACTAAGAAAGATTATCTATATCAATAATTGGGAAGGGTTTGGTTTCTTTGTTTAATGGCATACCAACCTTTCTGGGTTATTTAATGCCAAAGAGATCCTTGTAGAAGAAAAGCAGGAATACTATATAACCCATAACTGGGGATGATAAAAGGGTTCATATCTTTTACAAGGGTATCAGTCCAAAGGTTTTCATAGTACAACTCGAGTTCAAACTTGCTTACTTAACCACTACACAATAGGGACTCCCCTCCCAAGTTAATTTGTCATTCCATTAGAGAAAGACCAATGGTTAATAGCATCTTTTATTTATTCATATCTTTTTAATGAAACATTGCCAATCATTTTTAATTCTTTATGAGTAAATTTTAATTTCATTACCATAATATATCACTTATAAAAGGACCACATATCAAAGGTCTTCCTATTACATGATGAAAAATAGCTTTGCTATTTTACTGTCCAATGCTTTATATGAAACTGATCAAAGTGAAGTCCTTCTTTGCTTGCTTAAAGATCTGGATGAACTTTCTCTCTTACTTTTTCCTATTGTAAAGGATTATCAGTATCTAAACTTTTGGCTGAAATGATTTGGTTTGGTTTAGTTTCTTTGTTTAATAGCATATCAACCTTTGTAGGTTATTTAATGTCAAAGCCATCTTTGAATGAAAACATTAGTGGTACTATTTAATCTATAGTGAGGAGGATAAGAGTATAAGTATAAAAGTACAATGACCATAATCTGCTAACCTTTAGGTATAAAATAACCCTGAATGGATTGACATGCTGTTAAAATCAATAAATCAATCTGTCATAAATTTACATATATATTTTAATACTGTAAAGTTTATTTTGGTCTCTGAAAAAATATCTTTTAAGTAAGTGACAGTTGAATTTATTGATTTAAGCAATTTTTTTGTCTGATTTATTAATCTTAATTAAGCAATAATGCTACGTAATTATATCCTAAGAGTATCAGACTGAAAGTGAATGTATTAGTGTTTGAACCAGTTTACTGCTATGTTGCAGTCAAACATGTTGGTCATTACAATACAGAATCTCCTCTTCACCTGAAATAATTCAGAGAGTCAAGATCCTGATTTAAACTTTGAATGTATGCTGTTTTAGATCTAACATGATTTTATATGTATTGGAATTTGGGTAGCCATCTTGTTCTTAGTTGAGCGATACAAAAAACACTTCTTCTAAGCAACAAGGCTGCATTAAGTCTAGACTTTGTAATTTGGCATTGTTCATAAATGCCTAAGTCTCTTCTGATTGGCTAATCTGCTGTTTCTACTGATGGAAAAATCTATAAATATTTGCTAGCCATTTGCAGATATCCAATATCCCTGTGAGTCCCCCAACCCAAACAATCTAACAATACATATACTAGATGATCCATGAATGCAGTAACAGTAACCTATGATGATACTGATGCTGCTATTTAGGAAAGGTTTTAATATGCATTTCCTATTTGAGCAGAAGAGCAATTTGCAACTCACTTGAGTAACAATCAGGTAAATTTAATATAGAAGATTTATTGGACATAACATGAAACAAAAAAATTATGTTCTCTGTGTGGAAAAGTTGGAGGTCTCTAACAATAATCACCAGGAAATAATGTTGTAACAAATGTGTAAAGAATTTAAATTTCTGAACTTCAAAAATAAAAATAACCAACTGCTTGATATAATATAATAATTATTCATGTTTAATTAAACATTATTAATTAGGTTTATAGGTAGATATTCTTCAACATGAAAATGGAAAATAATTACATAGCATTATGGCTTAATTAAGACTCATAAATTAAACAAAATATTTGCTTAAATCAATAAATTCAACTGTCACTCACTTAAAAGATATTTTTTCAGAGACCAAGATGAACTTTATAATATAAGAATATATCAGTAAATTTATGACTGATTGAGTTACTGATTTTAACAGCATGTCAATCCATCAGGAGTTATGTTATGCCTAAAGTCATTGTACATTTTTTGAGTAGTTGTTTCATAAGGGTATTTTTTGTTTAGATTTGTTTTGCAGAGAGTCCTATTCATCATGTCGCACCATCAGCACGGATATCCCTGACCCTTTCTCGCCACCCTTCTCTATCGTCCATTGCTTTCGGTAGGTCTTCAGGGCTACATCCCACATCGGCATGGAGCTGCTGTATGTAGGTTCTAGCTGATTGTCCTGTCTTTGCTCGTCCATGTGAAGAAGTCTACTGGAGTACATCACTTATGAGTTTGTCCTTACTTCTCCAGCAGTGTCCCACATGTCTAGTTCATCTAACTTAGATAATTTTTGTGATGAGTGGTAAGTAGCCGTACAGCTGCTGCTTTGTGGGGTGCTGCTGCCATGACTTGTTCAATATTGCTCACAGCATTCTTGTGTAGTTGCCGTCAAGCTTTTTCCCCATACATTTAGTCAGTGTCCATGTAGTGCATCCATACAGCAGTATCAACATGACTGCTGCTTGGAAGAAACTGCGTTTTATTTTATCAGTCAGGTCTGACTTCCATATGATCTATAGCCTATTGAATACAAATACTTTTTAAGCAAAGCTATTTAACTTAGATGAACCCTAACAAACACAACTACTCTGGGTGGACCTGGGAGTAATGGTAATGAAGGGACACTCCCCAGAGCTCCAGAACTGGAACCTCACTATCTGATGCTATTTAGTGTCATACCAAGGACACGTCATTTTTTGAAGTGGGAAGTTCCTGCTCCTCTGCAGAAGATACAGTCAGCATATTCTGGGGCCCATTGACAGGGCGGTTGGTAAATTTATTTTCCATTATGTGGATAGGAATGATGGCAAAAGCTTAGTTTAACTCAAGAAAGCAAATCTCCTCGGTGGCATGAGACAAAATTGTCCAAGTCCCTTTGACATTCTGCCTTATTGAAATACTTCAATCAATTAACCTAACACAAACCCCTTTTTAAACAATAGGGTTAAGTGCTTACTTGGAAGGATGCCTTTTGTGATTGGACATAAGTAAATCCACTGCTACCAATCAAAATATGGATCTTTTTCTGTATAGTAACAATTATCATTTGCAACTGTTTGGTGTAATCTTTAATTGACAACAAATATTTTAAATATAACCAGCTATGATACAAGTCTTGACGTCTTATACTGCCGAGACAAGTTACTTCAACAAGTGAATTAATACTTACTGCAACAATCAGGCTGACGTAAAGTTAAATCAAATTCTGCATCACATCAAGCAAAGATGTATAATTCTATTCATTTTTAAATTAAATAAAGTCTCTTAATGCTGTGACTGGAGAAAACAAACTATCAAAATATATTCATGGTGTAATGGTTATCATCTTAGGAATTGGACACGACGATACAAGTTCAAATCCTGGACGAGACTGATTGCATTTCACATAGCACTAATACCCTTGGGGAAGGTATGAATCCAATTATTCTCCCTCCAGCTATGGGTAAATAGTAGGACTGATTAGGTTCTTCAGCCTTGGTAAGGCAACTAGTCTAGGAGAAGGAAAACTCTGAATTCAAACCTGTTAAACTCCGCTTAAAAATTGACCTTGTGTCATATCCTGCCCGAGCGGAGGGGTTGGTAAATATGATCAAAATATATTCATTGCTGCTGCTGCTTCAGCCAATCTTTTCTTTGTGCATACATACTATAACATATAATAGTAGGTTTCATAGACAGTGACAATCTGCACTACAATTTTATATTAAGCATCAATACTTAGCACATTAATTCTTAATCAAATGCCTCACCATGGCACAATGGTTAGAAAACTGCCTCATCATGGCACAATGGTTAGAAAACTGCCTTACAGATTGGAAAATACTAAAACTGACTTTATCAAGTATTTACATACTAGATAAAAAGTTTTACTATTTTATAATGATCTTTCTATTTTTTTCAATGGCCAGACTGTTCGATGTTTGCAGGACACAATGGGCTTCCATTTGATTTTTGATTTTCCCTTCTCCATATTGAGCCGAATCACTTCACAATTTCATCTTCGCATCATTGTGGAGGTCTTCTACATGGTCATTTCTGGTTTCCCTGATACCACTTGACAACTGCATGGGTTTAATTGTTGTCTATGAACCAGACAACATGGTCGGCCCAGTGGAACTTCAGTTTTCAGTACTCTGTAATCACATCCTTCACTCCAGTCCCGAATTACCTCACTTCAGATGTACACATGCAACAATATTCACAGCATGGCTCTTTGATATAATCAGTTGCTGTTCTTTCATAAAGAAAAAATACTAAGCTTTTCTCAGTTGGCACACAGGACTCTGGTTGCTTAAAGTATAGTAAAAAAAAGAAAAAAAAGATTACTAAGCTTTTCTCAACTGGCACAAAGGACTCTGATTGCTTAAAGTAAAATAAAAAAGAAATTACTAAGCAAAGCTTAGTCTAGCACACAGGCCTCAGGTTGTAAAGTACAAAAGAAAATAAATTATTAAGCTTTTCTTAGCACACAGGCTTTAGATTGCTTAAGTGGTCATTCATTCAAGTACTGAACAAGCTCATCATTGCTTAATTGATCTGATAAAAACCAGATTGATGCTTTTTTTTTTATTTACTTTTGAGATACACTATTCTGATTTGCTCACTAAAATATGTAATAATCAGCTGACTCACAACCATCTTAAAAGCAAGACTTTGGGGGGTTGGTATGCAAAGGCACAGTAATATTCAGGGTGGAGTTTTTAATCTGGCTTTGCCAACTTCTTTAAGTGATGCAAACTGACTTGATGAGAGGTATGTTTGGAGGAGAGGGTACAGAGGATAGAGGAAGAAAAGTATAGGATTGTCCCTAACTGTGGTCAAATCAATTAACAGCATATAAACAGGAACAAAGAACAGTGGTATCAGTAGCAGTGAGAGAGAGAGAGGGAGAGGGAGAGCGAGATTTAAAAAGAAAATGAAAAGGTAAAAAGAAAAAAGAAGAGAAAAACAAGAAAGAAAAAGAAAAAGTTAGAAAGAAAAATAAAGAAATAAAAGGAAATAAGAAAAATACCAAGAAAAAAGGATGAAAACCAAAAACGGCAGGAAAAGAAAGGGAAGAAAAAGGAAAAGAAAGAGAAGAAGGAGGAAAGAAAGAGAATAAAAAGATAAAGGAAAGAAAACAAAAATAAGGAAAAGAGTAAAGAAGGAAAAATTAAAAAGAAAAAAATGAAGAAAATAAAAAAGAAAAGAAAAAATGGAACAAAGAAAATGAAATATCAAATAAGAAAATAATAGAAGGAAGAAAATCAAAAGAAACTAAAAAGAAAAACACAAAGAAAAAGGAAAAGAAAAAAGGAAAAAGAAAAGAAAGAAGAGAAAAAGGAAAGGATGAAAGATAACAAAGGAGGCAAAAAGAAAACAAAAGAAAAAAAGAAAAAAGAAGGAAAGAGAGAGGAAAAATGAAAAATAAAAGAAAAGAAAAGAGAAGATGAAAGAGAAAAATTAACAGAACCAAAAAAAGAAAATAAAATGAAAGAAAAAAACAAATGAAAGAAAATGGAATATTAGATAAGAAAATAAAGGAAGAAGAAAGAGGAAAACAAAGGTTCAGAAAAGCGACAAGAGATAAACAAAAATGAAGAAAGAATAAGAAAAAAGTGCAGAGAAGTGAGAACATCTTAGCAAAAGAGACAAAAAAGCAACCACATGACTCAAACTTGACATGTTGAAACCTACAGGCCTTTTCATTGCAAGGGCCACCCTCCTGGGGCTTCTAAAGGGGAAACAGATCCTATTGAAATCAAACCCATAAAAATACAATAAAGTTGACACACAGTGGCTAAGCAGAAGGGCAAAGTCTGCAGGGGTCTGGTTTCCTTTTATCCAAGGGGTGCATGGAACTGCTTCCCTCACAGACACAGAACCAGGCCAACTAGGAGCAAAATTGAAATGCTGTTCTCTCTGCCCCCAGAAACCGCCTCCAACCTGACCAGGAGCTCTCTTGCCCAACCTAATACATAAAAAATTTCATTAAGACATCATCCAATGTATTAGTTCCTTAACATTACAAGCCTGGATTTAAATTAAAAACAGTGTAGGTCTACAAAATAACACAGGAAGCAGAACACCCCTGCAGTTGTTGATTAATTTCTTTTACTTGGATCAATAACATGTTCAAAATAAAATTATGGGACACAACAAAATGGTAAGCACTAAAAATCTGACATTTAAAACAGAATGACATCTTAAAAATTTTTTAATCAAAATTCTATACAACCACACACAATGAAAAACAAGGAGGGATTTTCCAATCCATACATTAGTAAGATTCTTGTTTGTGTATATATATATATGAATGAAAAATAAACTAATAAAGCTCTGTCTCCCAAACCAAATCTACAAGTAATTTAAATACACAGTAGAAAGCTTATCTAAACTACCCTGTTGAACAAGCAATATCAAACAAACTCGTAAATAAACAAATAATGAACATATTACTACTAGATGCACCGGGCCATTGGCCTAAAGAGTAGAGTGTTCGCCAATGGTCTGGGGGACCGAGGTTCAATCCCAGATTGAGTCGTACCAAAGACTCAAAAAATAGTACTTGATGCCACCTTGCTTAACACTTACGATTAGAAGGTGTGGATCAAGGGTAAAGTGGAGCAATCCAGGGAATGGAGTAGCACCCTCCCCCACACCTCTATGTAGTAGCTATTGAAAAGGGAGCCTTTGGGTCACCCTCGACTAAGGTCGCCAACTTTACTTTTACTACGAGATGTCCATCATATCTGACGATAATATCCTGCTGATTTTTTCAACTAGTTTTTTGATTTTTGAACAAGTATTGCCAATTATCTAAAGGGATAATCATGAACCCCAAGTTTCTTTTATGATGCCCTAATGCTTGAGTTTTGCTCAACCTGTTTTATGTAACCCTTTTCCGAGTTGAGAATACAGGATTTGTTTTGGCAATCTGTTGTCCTCAAGTCTGTTCATGTGGCCAGCCCATCTTAGGTTGCATTGAACGAGTATATCTTACATGCCAAGGAGTTTAGATTTCTCCAGGATGAATTTATTCGGGATATGCTGCCACTACTTGACATTTAGTATTTTGCACAAGTGATGCACCATATAGACGTGAAGTCTTTGGGCGTCTACTTTATATACCATCCGAGTTTCTGCACTGAACAGGAGGGTTGAGAGAAATATGGTGAACACTAACTTGTATATAATTCGAATATGAATAACCTGTATATAATTTGATTGACTTAGAATAAGATATAAAAATAGGTAAATAAAATAGATGAATAAATCGATAATAATCACTTTCTTTGTTTACAGTAAAAAAAAAAAAAGAATATATTGCTTTCTTGGAGAAATGAAAAGACATCTGTTTACTTTGGCTGTTCGTATAATATATATCAATGTGGAAGGTGAAGGTACATGAGAAGGAGGTGCATTTGACATAGTGGGAAATGAACCTGAAAAGTCAAGTTCAAATCTTAAATGGGATTGTTAGGCTTTTTCGCACATCAACTGCTACAAATGGATAATGTAGTTGCAAAGATGATTCTGAATAGATTAACTTTGTCAAATATAAAGGGCTTTCCGATTACTGACTTTGTAGTAGTTCGAAGCATTGACAATGCAATTGTTTCTGGGCCAGACACTAGCCTTGGCTCCCAGGGGCTTCAGTTTGGTTTATTTGGTTTGGTTTCTTTATTTAATGGCATATCAACTTTCATAGGTTATTTAATACCAAAGTCATCCTTGTAGAAAAACAGTGAAGAACAGTTAAGTAGTGATACTACTTAACTCATAGCGATTGGGGAAGCATACCTTGCCCAAGTCCAAAAGTGAGCATAATAGTATGACTGCAGTTCAAACTTGCTTATTTCAAGGCTGCAGTCCACCATTTTAATAATTACGCCAGAGGGACTCCTTCCTCTTCCATGCCAGTAGCTTTGCATGGGCTTGCATAATTTAATCTGAGTATGACTCTGTATATACCCATGCTAATGTGACCCTATACATAACATGTTATCATTGTAGGAAATGGATTCTGCAAGCAGAGTTCAAATCCTGGACAAGGTTGATAATGTTTCCCTTCATTATGGAGATTTTCACACTTCCATTATCAGACCTTCTCTCTTATCTGACTCAGCCACCATTACTCATGTCCTGAAAGCAGCAGACAACTGTAATCTATCCATGTCAAAAATTCAAAATAAATGAATAGCATAAAACAGGAATATATATATATATATATATATATATATATATATATATATATATAAGAAAAACTGGAAATAAATCCAACAATATAAAAATGTACAGAAATGAAAAAACACAAAGTCTTCAGCGGATGATTTTATTTATAGAATTATTTGCCAACTTCAAATGTCCTAAAAACCGAAATGTTTAAGATTGGCAAATAATTCTAAAAAGGGAAAAAAGAAAACCTCAGGTTTTTTCATACTGTACATTTTCATATATATCTATATATATAATCCAGTTTTATAACAGTCAATGGGCAATGTCCCTGAACATTCATCTTATCCATGTACTGAAATAATGCAAGTTATCCAGTGTCTGTTGAGAGGAACTATTACCACAGTAACACCACCAGTTAATGCAATGGTTACTGTCTTAAGAAATGGAATAGATGACTCTAGTATTTTGAAGCATTGTTGACAGCATGAATCATGCCTGTATCAGGCAAGATGCAAGTTTTGTTACTGCCTCACTGCCCACCCTGAGCTTGAAATATTCAATCTAAATCTGACCCTGTACATACTCATGCCGAGTTCAAATCCTGCATGAGGCCATTTAGCATTTTGAGCAAATGCCCTTGGAAAAGGCATAAAGCCATCTCTTCTCTCCCATCCACAGCTATGGATAAATAGGCGAGTAGACTTAGTAAGGTAACCAGTCTAGGAGAAGGAAAAATTCTGAATTCATAACCTGACGAATGCTGATCAGAAAATGTTGGTTTTTATGGAATATCAACCCTTGTAGGTTATTTAATGTCAAAACCTATCTATACATATATCTTAAATATATGATTTGTAAATTAGTTCATGTGTAACATTTTTAAGCCACAGTTCATTTGTTTGCATCATTTTTCTCTTATCGCCTCATCCAAAAAATTTGGTATTCCATCAGCAGGATTTACAATATGCTGATTGCATTCTCTGCAGATAAGCAAGAGCTCCTGTCCCTGCCAAAAGTTTTGTATTTTGGCCTTTGACCCGGCCAAAAATGCCATTCCAAGGTGATGCACCAGAAGGAAGTGATACATTCTAATGGCAGTTATGGGAGGAAATCGCAAGGATGGAAATTGGCTGATGAAATGGGACAAGGTAAAAAAATTCCCATGGTACACTCATAGACTGATGCACCGGAAGAGAGTGACCTGTGAACTGCACGACAGTTATTTCCGCTTGATGATGATCCAACATGCGATTCCAAAAATCGAGTAGGCAACTGAGTGGGCGTTGAACTATTATATAACTCAGTCAAGACAGAAGTCAGAGGGTTGCAGTTAGAGATCGGACGGAGTTATAGACGAGATATGGTAGGGAAAGCCACACCAGGCTGAAGGGGCCTTGGAGCCCAGATGAGTTGAGGTCCAGAGAAGATGCTGATAAGATGCAGTAAAGAAAGCCATCACCCAGCAGAGTGGGCCTCTGGGCTTCCGGTTGAGCATCAGGAGAACGAGAAAGACACAACGCTGACGGCCATAAGAGTGGGGGTCAAAATATTGCAGTTATATTCGGTCTCCAACTCCCTCTCACGCGCAAACCTTGAGTAACCCTTTTCGAACCCTTGCAATAAAGTGAGAGGTAAATATTTTAAAGAAGTCTTCCTGCGTCTGTTTATTGTGTTGTTATGATGCTGTAGATGACGATATAACAAAAGATGTGTCCTGAGTATGACACTAAGCTTCAATCAGTGGTGAGGTTCCAGTTCTGGAGCTCTAGGGAGTGTGGAGTACTCCTTTATTGCCATCAATCCCAGGTCCTCTATGAGGCAGAGTGATAGCACCAATTAGGGTCTCATCTATGGGTCAACTAGATCTTTTCAGAAATTATTCATATTAGATAAGAATAGATGAAGCCACATAACTTTTTACAAATAAATGATTATTATTAAGTAGAAATAGTTACTTTAAACCATATAATTATATATGAATAATTAGAAACCATATAACTGTGTACAAATTATTTGTATTACAATGGAATACTTGATATTTTATAACAGTAGAAACAAATGATTATTTTATCTGGATAAAAAATAATAATTGCAATTGAATGTTAAGAATATAAATAACAATGATTCTAATCAAATATTTACAAATGAATAAAAATTCCACACAGAATAACCCATAAGAAGTTGATATGCCATTAAACCTAGGTAGACTCGCACATGGCTATGTAGGAATTATTTTCATAATATTAGCTCTGTCAGTGTTTTTTTCTTTTGATTAGACATACATGCTGTTGATTATTTTCAAGTAGCACGTGTGTTTTTCATTTTTTCTTTTTTTACAAATTTTTTTCCCAGATATCAATCTGTAAAATTTGCAAATTGTACAATCTGTGTTTTTTTTCACCAACAGAATGATAGATTACATATAAAGATTAAAAAAAAAAATTTAAAAAAAAAAAATATATATATATATATTCATAGTGATACTTTGAGATATGAAATTAATTCATCTTGGAGGGGATCTCTTTCTAGGAATTTTCATATTATGGGACAAGATTTACCCTATAAATGGTGTAATTTGCTCCAGCCCCCAAAAGCAGTCATATAAAGTGTAAATAATATACCAACCCGAAGGAATATGTTCGTTATTGACAACATAGTCATTTTCATAAATGTTAAAAAACAATGAGAAAATGATAATAAATGTCGTAATGAGTGACATTTTACCTTTTGAGTCAGGTACTTTTGATTTTCGTTTTTGTATCTTGAATAATTTTTCATTAAATCGGATGGAAATTTCTTCGAAGCCTATTTTGTATTTTGAATTTTTCATATAATGGGGTTTTCGGAAGTCGAGGTTCCACTAAATATATATATATATATATATATATATATATGCATGTGTACTTTAACTAATAAAAAAAATTGCTGGAATTCGAGTGTTGAAAGCCAAGGAGACTATTTTAAAGAAAATTAAAATTTCATTCACTGTTCATTTCTATCTTGGTAAATGCAGCTTCAGTCTCAATACTTTTTGAATATACCTTATGTGTGTATGTGTGTGTGTGCTTTGACCAATATAAAACTTTCTGGGGAAAGTGTGTTCAATGCTAAGGAGACTACTTATAAAGAAAATTAATGTTTCATTCATTATTCATTTCTGTCTTGGTAAATGCAGCATCAGTATTCATACTTTTTGTTTGTTTGGGTTTTATGGCATATCAATCTTTGTAGATTATTTAATGTCAAATTCATTTTTAAATAAATGAGCAGTTCTGTTTCAAATGATTCAGTTTAGCATAAGTACACAGTTCAGTTGTCAAAAACATTTTTATTTCAAGCTAATCAGTTTATTCAAACAATTCAGTTTAGCATAAGTATAGTTTTTGTTAACACACAGTTAAATGTCAAAACAGTTCTATTTCAAACAACTCAGTTTAGCATAAGTACAATTTCAATGTCAAAAACAGTTCTATTTTGAACAATTCAGTTTAGCATAAGTAGGCAGTTAACATGTCAAAACAGTTCTATTTCAAGTAATTCAGTTTAGTATAAGTATGCAGTTTAGTTCTATTTGACCCACACATAGGGCCCTATCAGGTGCTACCACTCCGGGGCAAGAGTGGACCTGGAAGCAATGGTAATGAAGAGGTGCTTTGCATTCCCAAAAGATCTAGCATTACTGGAACCTCAACATCAGATTGTTCAGTGTTATATCCAGGACACTCATTAGGAGAGTCTTACCCCTCTGCAGAAAAGCAGTCAGTGTATTCTACAACCCCAGCCGACTGGGTCATCATACTTTTTGAACAAATATTGTGTGTGTGTGTGTCTATGCATGTATATGTATAGTTTTAAATTTGGAAGCAAAATAAATTTTTTAGTTCTAATGTCAATAGACCTTATTATAATTCATTAAATGTTCATCCATTTGTACCGCTAGGATTTCATTATTCATGAATACAATTTAATACTAATTATTACTCTTTATAATTCTTGAATTTATTTCAATTTTAGAGGCATGTCAATCAAAAGAAAACCTGCAAGAATAAATGTGAATGCCAAAGGAACTATTTGAAAGAAAATTATTCTTCATCAATTAATTTTTGAACACATCTTATATTTGTGGGTGACACCGTATCTTATTAGCTGCTGTAGAACAATCACTGCTTTCACTACCTTCGGTTTGGTTTGGTTTCTTTGTTTTAATGGCATATCAACCTTTGTAGGTTATTTAATGCCAAAGCTATTCTCCTAGAAGAACAGTAGTTGTACTATTTAACCCATAGCTGGGAGGATAAGGGGGTTCATACCTTTCCCAAGGGTATTTGCCTGAAAGTGAAAGTAATGGCGCAACTGGAGCACGAACTCGTGTTCTGTAGTCCATCGCATTAACCATTATACCATGAGGACACCCCCTTCACTACCTTCATTACCATCAACAAATTGTCTTAAATTACTGTTTAATTTATTGCAAAAGTAAGAAGACGCAAGACATTTCTCTCAAAATCTCGTCAGGTACTCCAGAAAAAATAATTCCTCTTGAAATATCTTGTCGGCCACTTGAAGATAGCTATGTCTTTCACTGTCTTCTGAACCATCCCCAAGTTATCATGAATCACTATACCTTTTAGAAACCCAGGACAAAGGAATTTCTCACATGATTTCATGTGCTACCCCCAAAATTCTCTTGAGATATCTCTTCAGCCACTTGAGGAGAATCAGTGCTTTCACTACCTACATCACCATCTAGAAATAATCTTAATTCACTTCTAATTCATCCTATCAGTGTCATCGTGTAACCAAATATCTCATTAACTGCTTCAGGACAATACTTTTATAGCTTTTATCACCATCTACAAATTATCTTAAATAACTATGCAATAAATGCCATTATGCCACAAAATATCTCATTAACTGCTTCAGGACAATTAATACTTTCATAGCTTTTATCACCATCTACAAATTATCTTAGATAACTATGCTATATACTATCAATGTCATTATGCCACAAAATATCTCATTAACTGCTTCAGGACAATTAATACTTTCATAGCTTTTATCACCATCTACAAATTATCTTAAATAACTATGCTATATACTATCAATGTCATTATGCCACAAAATATCGCATTAACTGCTTCAGGACAATTAATACTTTCATAGCTTTTATCACCATCTACAAATTATCTTAAATAACTATGCTATATACTATCAATGTCATTATGCCACAAAATATCTTATTAACTGCTTCAGGACAATTAATACTTTCATAGCTTTTATCACCATCTACAAATTATCTCAAATAACTATGCTATATACTATCAATGTCATTATGCCACAAAATATCTTATTAACTGCTTCAGGACAATTAATACTTTCGTTGCTTTTATCACTATCTACAAATTATTTTAAATCACAATCCAATTCCCTGTCAATATCCTATCAATATCATTGTATGATAAAATATCTCATCAACTGCTCCAGGACAATCAGTGCTTACACTACACTTCATTACGATCTACAAATTATCTTGAATCTCAATCCAATTCGCTGCACAGTCAGAAGATCAAAGACAAAAAAATTTCTCAAGATATATATTGTCAGCCACTCCCAAACAGTTAAACTGAACCTTGTCAGGTGCATATTAATCATTTTAAACTCCATGGTTTGAACTCAGCTGATCAAAGAATTAGCATCTTTACTCGTTGAACTTCAAAACAACATTCTTTCGAATTAGCACAAGTAACTGAGGTTACAATCACTATCAAATGCGCTAGCACAATGTTTGGCTTGAAAACTCTGTGGTACCAACAGCTGTACCGTGGTTATTCAGTCTGCGGGTGATTGCTTCCAATAAAGTAGGTTAACAGTGCAAAAGTACAGCTGTTGATTAGTTCGACCTGATTAGGGGTAGCTTTATGCTCACTAGAAAAATACAGCTGACAAACCTCGGCATGTTTATTCAGCAGATCTAAATTCTCTCTTTTGAAGAAGAAAAATCAAAAAACCTACAGAGTTATAATTGAAACATATATAAAGGTATCATTTGATGATTTTTTTTTTAGACAGAGAGAGAGAGAGAACTATAATCCTTTTTTTGTTGCTATTATCACAGTTTCAACTTGTCTGATCTCCATCTGTCTTCAGGTAATTCAAGTATTTCGAAAATAATCTTAAATGTTTAATATGTAAAGTAAGAGTAAGTAAAGTTGGCAACCATAGTCAAGGGCAACCAGAAGGCTCCCTTTTCAATAGCTACTACACCGAGGTGTAGGGGAGCATGCTTCTCCTTTCCCAGGATTGCTCCACTTTACCCTTGATATGTACCTTATATTGTTGAGTGTTAAGCAAGGAAGTATCAAGTACCATTTGTTTAAAGTGTTTGGTATGACACGAACTGGGATTGAACCCAGGTCCCCCAGACCATTGGCGAAAACTCTACCCACTAGACTATTGAGCCAGTTTAATATGTACATTCATATAAAACTAGATGACCTCTGAATACATTCAGTTCCCATTGTAAAAGCAGTCCATAATGATACTGATGCTTCTATAAATAGGAGGAGTGAAGAATTTCGATTAGTATTTCATAGTTATCTCTGTTATGTTACGAATATAGATGATTCAAAAGTGATGTTGAATGTGAACTCAAATCCAGCAAAACTAGTATTTAGTTGTAAATTGTGCTGGAAATTTATTTATTTGCAACATTTTAAGTGAACAAGTCAAATAAAAAATCTCACTATCCAGGATTTGAACTTAGCTTGCTTCTCAGTATAATTCTAAAGTTATAATAAATAAAAATAAGGAAACAAAAAATAGCAAACCTGAATATCATAATGATAATTTTCAAATTTTGTTGTTCTACCACTAAATGAAAAAGAAGGTTCTTGTTGTGTAGTGGTTAATGCAGTAGACTGTAACATCCTAGTAAGTGAGTTCAAACTCCAGTTGTGCTATTACATTCACTTTTGTACTAATACCTTAGCGAAAGGTATGAACCATCTTATTTTCTTAACTATAGGTTAAATAGTACCACTACTGTTCTTCTACAAGAATGTCTTTGACATTAAATAATCCATGAAGGTTGTCATGCCATTAAGCAAACAAAACCAAACAAAATGAAATTTTTTAACATATTGCTGCTTTATAGAAATTATACTTGAATTGTCCAATCCACCGACTGCCATGAAATTTCACATGAATTTTGATCTTTCATGTCTTTGAGTAGAGTGTTCGCCAATGGTCTGGGAGACCAGGGTCCAATCCCAGGTCAAGTCATACCAAAGACTCAAAAAACGGTACTTGATGCCACTTTGTTTAACACTCAGCATTAGAAGGTATGGATCAAGGATAAAGTGGAGCAATCCAGGGAATGAAGTTGCACCCTCCCCTACACCTCAGTGTAGTAGCTATTGAAAAGGGAGCCTCTGGGTCACCCTCGACGAAGGTCGCCAACTTTTTATGTCTTTGAGAAATTGTAATTCCAGCTCACTTTCATAGCTACAGTTATATAGGAACACCAATGTATATTTGCCCACACAATTCAAATCTAAAGAGAATACTATAGCATTCCTATAGGTTTTTCTTGAGGAAGTTTTTTATGAATGATCATTCAAAAAGTATGGACTGCTCATTTCAGAAGGCCACAAAATGCATGTGTTTATCCAATGGGTCGGCAAGGCCTGAAGATGCTATTTCCTATTTTTTGGCACTGAAAGTTAAAATTTCAGTGGAATTGTGGGATATTTTTACCTTGTTTTATGTTAATTTTAACTGGACGATGAGTGGAGTGTTCACCACTGGTCCGGGAGGCCATTGTTCAATCCTGAGTCGAGTCATTCCAAAGACTCAAAAAATACTACTTGATGCCACCTTGCTTAGCACTCAGCATTATAAGGTAAGAATCAAGGGTAAAGTGGAGCAATCCTGGGAATGGAGTAGCACCCTCCCCTATAATATGGAGTAGTAGCTATTGAAAAGGGAACCTTCTGGTCGCCCTCAACTACAGTCGCCAATTTTACTTACTTATATTAATTTCAGATTTTATTTTTATTTAAACTTAATTAATCTATTAATTCCTAAATTCTATGTTTTACTATAAGAATTCAATGCATGTTTAATCATGATAGATATACTAGAGTCATTCAATAAATAAGGTGAAATATTAACTAGGGTGTTTTATATAGGAAACACGGTTTACAGTTGTATCTTTTTCCAAGGAAATCAATATTGGTAGGTTTTTTTCCAATCCCAGAAAACTGTCCACATAAGCATTTTTACTGCCCACTATTCCACATCATGGTAAATCAAACAGAGTGCTCCAGGCTGGAACAGAAGTCTATCATTAAATTTTTAGAGGCTGAAAAGTACAAATCATGTGAAATTTACAGAAGAATGTTTTCATGTGTATAAAGAAGTATGTTTTAGTCAACGAAATCTTATCAAGCATAGGTTTGCCACAAGCCTGAGTTGAAAAAGCAGTTCATGGAATGAAAACACACTGACTCTCTGGTAAAGAAAAAGTTTTAGGTGCAGCAGTCAGCAAAGAAGGTGATGGGATATGAAAAAACCCAGTGCTATTGATTTTCTTGAAAAAGGTGCAACTGTAAACAGTGTTGCCTACTGCCAATTTCTTAAACAAAATTCTCTTTATTCAGTGAATGACCCTATGTGTGCATGTATATATATATATATATATATGTGTGTGTGTGTGTGTGTGAAGATCTTGTGGTAGGTACAGATTGTAAATATTGCTTTAAAAAGCATGTGCATAGTATTAAGAACGATTTAAAATCCTAAAAAAGGAACCTTTGTTTCAGTCATTTCTCTTCAGAGAATTATGTTAGTAACAATTGAGTTTGTACTACAAGTATTTTATGGTGACCAATGAAAAAGCCAGGAGTGGGAGAAGAAAAAAATTACCACAAACCAGAAGAGTTAGCATGGGTAAAAGTGTTTTCTTCTGGTGGTTTGAACGGGTTATTAAAAAGCAGTGGAGTATAAAATTGCTTTTGGATACACAATTCCAGTTTGTGTTTCGTTATTAGTAATGCTTCCAATATGGATAACTGAAGTTCATTAGTTGATGTCTCAAGGATAGTCAACATAGTGGGACTATATGTGCATGCTCAGGCTAGATTGCCCAATAGGCAACAAACAATGGCGGAGGTTGAATTTTGACTGTTCAGTGCCATAGTATAGTCAGAAATATGTGTGCAGACACTCAAAGGAATATGTTGGTTTATTCTTATCTCTAATCACTGACTGGTGCAATCTATGTATGTTCACCTGCTCAAAAATTAATCACCACCCAATTTAGCATTAAATAATTCATTAAAAAATAATGATTCCAACAAAATATGTTATTTGCATGGTTATCATAATTCAAGTATTTATTTACCCAACTGCTCCCACATGGTCAGAATGTGTCACAAAGTAAATTTTTAAGTGGAGTAAAGCTGGTTTGAGTTCAATGTTTGCCTTCTCCTACATGAGTTGCTTAACTAAAGCTAAAAAACCCAGTTGATCCTCCAATTAACTCATTGCTGGGGGGGGACAAGTCAGAGTAATGCGTTTTTCAAGGGCATTAGTGCAAAGTGAAATGTATTCGGCCTCATCCAGGATTTGCACTACAGCCGCAAATTCTATTTCCTATTACAATAACCACTGCACTAACTGATGGTGTCAGTGTAGTAACAGTTTCTCTAAACAGAAACAGGGTAACTCACATTATTTCGATACATTGATAAGATGTGTCCATAGAATAATGGTTATCGTCATAGGAAATGGACACAGTAACACATGTTCAAATCCTGGATGAGTTTGATTGCATTTCACATAGCACTAATACCTTTGGGAAAGGTATGAATCCTCTTATTCTCCCTCTAGCTATGGGTAAATAGCAGGGCAGACTGAGTTCTTCAAACTTGGTTAGGCAACTAGTCTAGGAGAAGGAAAACTCTGAATTCAAACCTGTTCAAATCTGCTTAAAAACTGACCATGTGTCACATCCTTCCCATGCAGAGGGGTTGGTAAATACATATATGGATAAGAATGAATGCTCAGGGACATTACCTATTGACTGTTAAACCACTGGATTATATATATATGTATATATATATGGAATACTATTTCTAAATTCTTGTTTTTAAACAATATATATATATATATATATTTCTATTTCATGTCATTCATTTATTTTGAATTTTTGACATGGATAGATTACAAGATTACAGTTGTCTGCTGCTTCCAGGATGTAGGCCATTATCTGAATAGTGGTGGCTGAGTCAGATAAGAGGAGGTCTGATAATGGAAGTGTGAAAATCTCCAAAAGTGAAACGAAACATTATCAACCTTGTCCAGGATTTGAACTCTGCTTGCAGAATCCATTTCCTACAATGATAACATGGTATGTATAGGGTCACATTAACATGGATATATACAGAGTCATACTAAGATTAAATTATGCAAGCCACTGGGCACCAAGGCTCGCGCCTGGCCCAGAACCTTTCATGCTGTCAACAATGCTTAGAAATACCAGAAAGTTGCCAATGGGAAAGCCCTTAATATTTGACAAAGATTAATCTATTCAGAATCCTCTTTGGTGCTACATGACCCATATATAGCAACTGATGTGCCATGAAGCCAAATTTCTCTAGAGACAATAATCCTGAGTTTATGGGAATTAGTCAGATACCTGGGTTAAATGATGTGGTTAGGGTTACAGAAGGAGAAGGAGGGGAAGATTGTGACATGAAAAGACAGGTTAATGACTGATGAAAAATGTGTTATTCACCAGCCAAGTGACAACTGGTCATCACTAATGAGTCTCCCTCTTCCCATTCTACCTCCTCTCCAATGAGCAACTGCTCCAGAAAATTCTTGTGGCCTCTTTTCACTGGGTCTCCTCCAAGATCCAGGAATAGGGATATTATGTCGAGCTGGTCTTAACAGACAAGCATCACCCTAAAACTCCTCTGTTCCTACCATGACCCAGCCACTTCCTCCCCCTCTCTCTCTCCCTCATTCTCTTTCTCTCTCTCTCTCTCTAGCCAGCAACCATTTTTGTTTCCAGGTTGAAAAAGTTGTCATTAGGAGTGAAGACTGAGAAGAGGAGGGCAGTTTTGATATTTTTTATGAAGAAAGGAATTTGTCTTGTTTTACAGTTATATGGTTGTCACTTATTCACAAGTCCTGAAGGAGATAGTGGAGAAGGAGGGATCTTACTGCCCCCACCACCTATTCTTGTCCTCTTATACTTCCCTTCCTCATACAATGCCTGTCCAATGATACCAATTTTGAATGATGTATATGGTAGCAATGCTTACATCAATCTAGCATTAATCTTATTGCTTATATCCTTTCCTTACACAGTATAAGTGCGTGAGGTTATCCAAATTCTGACCTAAAGAAAAATAGCTTCTGGGATCATTAACTACACTGGCAGTACTACCCATGGATTGGAAGATGGTCATTATTAAAAATGAAAACTTTCATTAAAGCTTAGGATAATTGACAAGTCGCTTACCCAATGGTAACACTGATTTATTTGATACTATCATTAGATTCTTGCAAAGATACACATTAGCACTATTTCTATTTATAATCTGGCTAGATTACATACAATAAATATCAATAGATCTAATGAAAGAAAATGATTTTACACTAAAAAAAAAGCAAGAAGCAAACAGTGTCCCACAGAAACTATGACGGATGCAGACAATGCAGATGATCCAGTGTTTCTCACAATTACACATGTCCAAGCCAAATTTTTGCTGCATAGTCTGGAGCAACCAGCAAGAGGCATTGGCCTCTACATGAACTCAGATGAAACAAAGTCCAATTTTTTTTAAACAAAATGAAGCAATTTCCATATTAAATGGCAAACTTCTGAAATTAGTACACCAATTCATATACCTTGGTAGCAATATCTCATCAACAAAAAGTGATGTCAGTATACACATCAGACTGCTATTGACAGGTTATCAATCATATGGAAATCTGATTACTCTGATAGAGTTCTTCGAAGCTGTACCCATGTCAGTACTACTGTTTGGTTGTACCACTTGGACTTTAAAGAAATGCTCGAAGAAAAAGCTGTGTGAGTGTGAGATCTCAGATACCATCAAAATTCCTAAAACTTCATAAATATTTTGAATGAAAACATGATTTTATTTTCCAGATTTGGTGGAGGAGTAATTAACCTTAATGTTTTTAAAAAATGTGTTTTTAAGATTTTTTTGAGGCCATGAGACAGTTGAGACTAAATAAATTCCCTCTTAGCAGCTTGACACCTGGGCATGATAGAGAGGGCCTAAGTACCTATAGTGAGAGAGAGAGAGAGTGCCATCTGTCTGATGAGATGGATACCTTTCACAGACAGGGAGAGAGTAAAACTGAAAGAATGAAAGATAGATTCTACCAAAAAAAAAAAAGGTTAAGCTTGATTGTTATTTTAATAAGTTCTAACCATTACTAAAAGTTTGGTTGAAATCAAGCCAAGAATAATGAAGCCTTAACTGAGAGATGGATATTTGATGAAATATAAGATTTATTGATATTAGAATTTAAAATCTTCATTTGATTCCAAATTTGAAACTATATATATATATATATATATATATATATATTTTATCCAATTCCTCCACACAATCAAAACAATGTAAGATCAATTTTAAGTGGAATTAAACAAGTTTGAATTCAGAGATTTTGTTTCCCTAGACCAGTTGCCATACCAAGGTTAAAGAGCCGAATCTGTCCTTCTATTCATCCAGAGCTGAAGGGAAAATAGTTGGATTCATACCTTTCCCAAGAGTATTAGCACTATGGAAAATGCAGCCTCATCCAGAATTTGAACTCAGGTCACCTTTTCCTACGACAGTAAGCATTTGATAGATAGATAGATAGATAGATACACACACACAAGATGTGTTCAAAAAGTATGGGGACTGAAGCTGTATTTACTAAGATAGAAATTAACAACAAATGAAACATTGATTTCCTTTAAAAATAGTCTCCTTGGCATTCAACACACCAATTTCAGCAACTTTTCATTTGGTCAAAGCACACACACAGATACACACATAAACACATGCATATGCATACAATTATAGATACATGTATATACACAGGGAGTGTTCAAACAGAAATTAACAATGAAGAAAACATTAATTTTTTTTAAAAATACTTCCCTTATTAAAAGATAATGATAAAGAAATAACAATTTAAAATTTATGTATGTAACAAAAGTAAAATCTCTCTGTCTCTCTCTCTCTCTCTCTCTCTCTCTCTCTCTCTCTCTCTCTCTCTCCTCATATTATATATAGATAGGCCGATGTTAGGATAGTATGGACACAGAGTCAATGGTGCTAGGTGACAGTCAGTTTCACACCTATGTGATTATCAGACCAAGAAGTTCCGATAAGGTGTATATCCCTTTATATATGTTGTGTGAAGTATGATGTGCATGAGTGTGTGTATATATATATATATATATATATATATATATATATATATATATACTCATATACATCATATATACATATATATATATACATACACACATGGTTTGTTCAAAAACTTCAAGGCCTTATTCAGATTTGAGATTTTTGTATAATAAATGTAAAATCTTCATATGAGCCTTACCTGCACAAAAGTTAAGACAGAAATCTGAAATAGTTTTTCTACTTTTATAAGAAGTGGTAGTGCGTTACCATAATGAAAATGCTTAGCTATAGCTCTACTTTCTGGGTGATTGTATTTTATGACACATCAACCCTTGCTATGCAGTAGCAAATCCTGTATATACATGATTTGAAATTTATATATATATATATATATATATATATATATATATATATATTCAGCTATTCATATTTCTTTAGATTTGAATTTTAAAAATGTCCAATGAACACTGAAGAAATCTGATAAAAGTCAAAATTTCTTAGGAATCAATTTCTTTGCTTCTGATTCACATTGCTTACTTCAATGATTGTAGAATATAACAAGTGGTTTGGTTTTAGAACAGTTTGTAGGTAACATTTGTTTGCAAACAGTTAAATGGTTTCAAGTAGAGTAAGTGATTAAATATTTCTATTTGATCCATATATGGGATCCCAACTGGTACTACCATTCTGGATCAGAGTGAACCAAAGAGTAATGGTAATAAAGAGACATTCCACATTCCTTAAACTCCGAGACCAGATGCAGTTTAATGTCATATCCAGGACCTCTTTCAAGATGAAGCTTAGAACTTTTTGAATGACCCTTGCATGTATATATGTATGTACTTACCAACTCCTTCACACAGGAAGGATGTGACACAAGGTCAATTTTTAATCAGAGTTTTCCTTCTCCTAGAATATTAGCCTAATCAAGGCTAAAGAACCCAGTCTGCCAAGCTATTTACCTATATCTGGAAGGAGGATTATTGGATTCATACCTTTCCCAAGGGTATTAATGCTATGTGAAATGAAATTAGCCTCGTCCAGGATTTGAACTTGTGTCGCCAAGTCCTTTTCATACAACAATAATCATTACACCATGAGCACCTGCCTGAATATATATATATATATATATATATATATATATATATCATCATCATCATCTTTTTGTCGTGCCATCAGCACGGATATCCCTGACCCTCTCTCACTACCTCTCCCTATTGTTCATTGCTTCCGGCAGGTCCTCAGGGCTACACCCCATATCCTCACAGAGCTGCTGTATGTAGGTTCAAGCTGATTGCCCTGCTTTTGCTTGGCCATGTGAAGGGGTCCATAGGAGTACATCACTTATGAGCTCGTCCATACTTCTCGAGCAGTGTCCCGCATGTCTGGTTCGTCTAACTTGGATAGTTTTCGTGATGGGTGGTAGGTGGCCGTACAGCTGCTGCTTTGTGGAGTGTTGCCTCCAGGACCTGTTCAATATTGCTCGCAGCATTCTTGTATAGTTGCCGTCAAGCTTTTTCTCAGGCATTTAGTTAGTGTCCATGTAGTGCATCCATATAGCAGTATCGACCCAATCACGCCTAACCGATATCTATATATATATATATACATATACATACACACACACAAGATGAACAAAAATGATAAGACAAATTGGAATATCTCTTTAGTGTTATTTATTTTTTGATTGTTCTCGACTAGTTTTGTCATCAGGTTATGGTCAGGAAAAAAGTTTATTTATTTTAAGTTTTTAAAAATGTTTTTTAAAACAGTTGCTATAAGAGAAGCAAAGAAAAATGCACTGGTGATGTAGCATATCCATTTGTTGAATGAAAGTTATTTTCTGGTATTCAAGTATCTTCAACTGATCTTTGTATATCTGCAATCAAGACACTTAGCAATGAGCTCTTCATTTGGGAAATATGTGTTTCCAATTAGCTATGACTGTTTGCTTTGTTTACTTAGGTATTTATTGATGTACAACTCAGTAAAATGTTTAGTAAACTCCACAGGAAATCATACTAATTTTAGTGGATGTAATAATAAAACAATGATTAAAAAAACTCATTGAAAATCTTTCTAGAATTAAAAAGTCACAAATAATTATACTTAATAACCTGGGTTTTTTTTAGGTCCTCAATTTTCTCCAATCAAGAGATATTGTGGAGGCTTTCTTTAGTGACAATTAAGAACACAACTTAGTTGATGGTTACTGACAAGTTGGATGAGACACAAGAAAATTACATGACATAATGGAAAGGCATTTAAGAAAGTGAATGTAGCAAATGAAAATGGGTAAAAGCTTAAATAAGAAAAAAGAGATTAAAAGAAGGTAAAGCAACTAAAGAATGAGGAAATGAGAAAGAAAGAAAGAAAGAAAGAAAGAAAGAAAATAATATAAAGAAAAATGAAAACAAAGAAAGATTGAAAATAATAAAAAGAAAGAAAGAAAGAAAGAAAATGAAATGAAGAAAGAAAGAAAATAATATAAAAATAGAAAGAAAATGGACAAGTAAAGAAAGAAACAAACTGAAAGAAAGAAAGAAAGAAAGAAAGAAAGAAAGAAAATAATAAGAAAAAAGAAAGAAAATAATAAAGAAAGAAAAAGAATGACAATCATAGAGAGAAAGAACAAAAATCATATAGATAAAAAAAAAAGAAAATGAAAAGAAAATCATAGAAAGAAAGAAAGAAAGAAAGAAAGAAAGAAAGAAAGTAATATAGACAATGAGAAAAGAAACTAACACAGACAAAGAAAAAAGAAAGAATATTGAAAAAGAAAGAAAGAATGAGTGGCATGATAAAGAAGATATGTACCAAGTGAGGGTGGGAAAATATGAAATGAAGGGAGGGGAAAAAAGAAATAGAGGGGAAAAAATTAAAAGGAAATTTGAAATAAAGAAAATGAAAAAGAAAGAATGAAAAGAAGAGGGTTAGAAAGAGCAAAGTTAAGGATAAATATAAAAAAATTTGGAAAATGAAGAAGAAAGGATGATACAAAAACAAGAATAAATACAGAAAAGATGAAAGAATAGAAAGAAAAAATAAAAGAAAAAAAAGAAGTAAAAGTGGTTTCTTTGTTTAATGGCATATTAACTTTCATGGGTAATTTAATGTCAAAGCTATGCTTGTAGAAGGACAGTAGTGATGCTATTTAACCCAAAGCTGGGGAGAGAAGAAATTTCACACCTTTCCCAAGGGTTCTAGTCTATAAGTGAATGTAATAGCACAACCGGAATTTGAACTCAATTACTATGATATTGCAGTCCACTAAGTTAGCCACAACACCGTGGGGACTTCTCCAAAATCTAGGAAAAGTACTGAAAATGACTTCATGAAAAAAAATTCTTTTTGGTATTGTTTTGCTAAGCATTATCAAAGACAAAGACCAGAACATGCATCTCTTAAACCTACAGAGACTAAGATTACACCCAAGAATGGTACTAGTTGAATAAACAACAAAATCAAAAAAGTATTCAATTGTCAAAAATCTATTTGAATATCATAATCTATTAGGCTTTTTGCTTAGATGTGGCCCAAGGCCATATTAATGGGGCACTCAATGAGACACGAATTCACTTGTGTAAATTTGCTCATCCTGCTTGCTAACCATTACACCACCTTCAAAACAATTGTACTAATTAGATTCTACATTTTGATATAGACCCCACAAGTTGGTACTGTAACACACTAATTATAAGCAAATAAGTTCTTGCAACCTCATTCTATTGACCAGTAGTTAGTAGAGTGTTCACTAATGGTCCAGGAGACCGGGGTTAATCCCAGGTCGAGTCATACCAAAGACTCAAAAAATGGTACTTGATGCCGCCTTGCAAAAAATGGTACTTGATGCCCTCAGCATTATAAGGTATGGATCAAGGATAAAGTGGAACAATCTAGGGAAAGGAATAGCACCCTCTCCAACACCTAGGTGTAGTAGCAATTGAAAAGGGAGCCTTCAGGTCACTCTCAACTAAGGTTGCCAACGTTTTACATTATATGAAATGTGGACTATTTCAGAAAGTATCCCAGTTTTAAAAATGAACTACAAAGGAAAGAAAGAAGAAAAAGAAAGAAAAGCTGTTTCTTTGTTTAATGGCATATCAACCTTCATCGGTTATTTAATGACGTTTAATCTGCTGTAAATAACTTTTTGACCAATGAGATCCAAACACAGCAACACTGATGCAAAAAGTGCATGTCTGCAAGGACGACTATATTGAAAAATAAACCTGATTTGGTCACATTCAATGAGAGTATCTTGGTTAGTCAATGTACTTTTCAACTGACCCTTGTAACTCCTTTCCTATGTCTCAAGGGTACATGCTTGGTTTCAGTACAGTGAGAATTAAACAAGGGAATATTAGAGATGAAGACAATTAAACATGGGAATGTTAGATGGTTGAATGGATGTTTTATGGCATATCAACATTTGTAGGTTATTTAATGCCAAATCCATTTTTTTATACAGATAATCAGTTCTATTTCAAACAATTCAGTTTAGTATGAGTACACATTTTAATTGTCAATAACATTTCTATTTCTAGCTGTTCAGTTTATTCAAACAGTTCTAATTCAGTCAATTCAGTTTAGTATAAATATAGATTATGTTTACACGCAGTTAAATGTCAAAACAGTTCTATATTAAACAATTCAGTTTAGTGTAAGTACAGTTTCAATGTCAAAAACAGTTCCATTTCAAACAATTCAGTTTAGCATAAGAACACACTTTAATTATCAAAAACATTTCTGTTTGAAGCTATTCAGTTTACTTTGAAAAGTTCTAATTCAAATAATTCAGTTTAGCATAAGTATGCAGTTTAGTTCAATTTAACCCATAGATAGGGCCCTATAAGGTGCTACCATTCTGGGCCAGAATGGACCAGGGAACAATGACAATAAAGGGGCGCTCCACATTTCTAAAAGCCCCAGCATCACTGGAACTTTACCATCAGTCTGTTTAGTGTCATATCCTGGATACTATGCAGAGGTGCAGTTGGTATATTCTACAGCCCCAGCCAACTTGGTGAGGAAAGATTAGAAATGAAGACAATTAAACAAGGAAATATTACAGATGAAGACAATTAGACACAGAAAGCCGATGAATAGGCATACCTGAGACACTAAGCAGGTTAAATGAGTAAAGAAAAAAGAAAAAACAAAGCAAAACACCACTATTATCACTATTGCTACCACTACCACCAAAATAATTGCTTTTGACAAAAATCACCCCAAATGGATCAAATAGCTGGAAATGGTTATCATCAGCACCGTAGCAACTGATGAATAGTGTAAACAAGACTGTTCTTTTGTTACTTATAAAATTGTTTCTAAAATTTTGGACAAACCTTAAACTGATAGATACACTCTTTACACTACCTCTTGCCAGCCCAAAACAAAAAACAAAGGAAGAGCTCCTTTCCAGTAGAATTATTTCAAGATACCCAAAATAATATAAGTTCTATTTGGAAAGTTGGAAGAAGAAATATAATCAGAAGAGGAGCTTGTAGCAATGTTTTATAATTCTTTCTCTTTTTCCTCCTCCCTTTCTTTTTCTTCAATTCCCACAGGATTCATTAATCTGGTAGGGAGTGACCCTATCATGTTATATTACCATGCACAACCAAGAGGTTCTAGGGGGGGGGGGTAATGCTTTTTATAGTATAGTGTTCAGGCAATAACCCCCCCACCATACTTCTGTCAGGGTCAGGCAGCCAATCTAGATAACACTCCATCACTTCAAACTGCTGACAAGAGGCAAGAACTCAGTAATGTCATCAATCCAAGAACTGATCATAGACGAATAATAAGCAACGCCCACACCCCCAAACATTTTCCAGACTCCCACCCCCACATTTACCAGAGCTATAGCTTCTATGCTGATATAATATAGACTTCTCTCTGACAGAAGATATGGTAATGATATAAGGAGGAACTCAAGAAATCTATCCTCATATGAAATAATAATTATACAAAAAAAAAATTGAACTTTAAAAATAACACTAATTTTATTTTCAATTCATTTCCATATAAATAAGATAAAATACAATTATTTAATAAATGAACATATGTAATGAAAACTATGTGTGTATATATATATATTATAACAGTGTTGGTTGTCACTAAATCACTTTGTGGGTTTGTGTCGAACCAAGTGCAAAATAATATGAAGAGTGCTCAATATCTAGGATAGAGCTATTATATTATTATAATAATAATAATAATAATAATAATAATAATAATAATAAATAAATAAATATTAGATAAATATTTAATTCATGGAATTCAGACTGTGACCCTGAGTTTCATGGAGTTTTTTGCAAAACAACAATCATCAAGCAGTTAGTTTTCTTAACTGCCTGATTGAAGTTTTGCAAAAAAACTCCATGAAACTCAGGGTCACGGTCTAAATTCCATGAATTAAATATATATATCTAATATACATACATATATATATATATATATATATACACACTGAAAAAAGAAAATGACCCCTCAGGAAAAGAGAAAAATGAGCAAGTCACAAAATTAACTTCCTTATTTTAGTTTATGTCATATCAACCAATGTAGGTTATTTAATGCCCAATCCTTTATATATATATATATATATATATATATATATATATGTGTTGAATCTCGAAACAAACTTGTAGTCAGTAGCTAGGCTAAGACCAAAGTGAATCACTCCTCAATGAAAGAGCTATTTATGGCACATTGGGAGATTCCAATGTGAACCCTGTCCAGTTCAAGCTGTTCATTTTGAATAGGCTGGACCTCTGGGAAGTGTTACTGTTATTATTATCACTATTATTGCTGTTGTGTGTTGTTGCCTTCTACAATATGATTTCAAAACACATTTTGTAGATAACATTTTTAAACAAGCCCAAGCTCATTTTTTTTTGGCACCCAGTTAAATGGTTTCAGTTATTTCCATCTAATATGAATAATTCTATTTACTAATAATCATTTGTTTGCACACAGTAACATGTTTTCAAGTATTGCTATTTAACACTAACAATTCAATCAAACATCAGTCATTTGCTGACACACAGTTAAATGATCAAACAGTTCTATTTCAAGCAATTCAGTTTAGCATAAATCATTTCTTTGCACTGAGTTTAAACGTCAACAGTTCTATTTGACCTGTAGATAAGACCCTATCAGGTTCTACCACTCCAGGCTAGAGTGGACCTGGGAGCAATGACAATGAAGGGGTACTCTGCATTCCCCAAAGCTCCAGCATTACTGGAGCTTCACCATCAGATTGTTTAGTGTCATACCCAGGACACTCGTTAGGAGGGGGTCTTACCCCTCTGCAGAGGTGCAGTTGGTACATCATACAGCTCCAGATGACTGGGCCAACTTCGTTGGTAAAATAGAATGAAAGCCCAAGTCACCAAACAAATACTGAAAAAGAGCTCAATAAGTACATAGTGCCAGTTTGGAGAATCAGATAAGAAACAAAACCTTACTAACTGGGCTTTACCAAAACGATCTTCAGGACAACCCTAGCAGAGTTATCCAGAAGATCCTCTTCAGTGAAACCCAAGTAGTGAGCTTATATATATATATATAGGAGGAAAAGTAGAAACAACAAAATAATCCAAGTTGACACTGAACATTTCGGTTGTAATAACCTTCTTCAGACCAGTTTCCTTACCAAAACTAGTTCTATCCTCGATACACTTCCAATCTCAAATCTGACTATATATATATATATACATATATATATATAGTGCAATTAGAAGGAAACTCAAACCTGGTTAAATTGTATTTAAAAAATTATTTCTCCAGAGAATATCATTATACTTTCTCTCTCATCAGAAAACTGTACATGTTTATCTTGAGGTTGAAAAACCTAGATAGAAAAAATATATAACAATAGCCATACATCGAGCACTCCAATAGATTTATATGAAATTCCTCATATATTCCACGTGGTGAATTCAATAAGTTTCCAGATTTTTTTGTACAGGCATTTAAAATTGTCGTAGACTCTTGAAAATTCAGTATCTTATTGCTATACATCTTATGAGATGACTGACCAATTTCTATGATTCCAGGTTCAAATGAACAGCTACTGCTGGAATTCAAATACACCCTACTAAAGCCTGATTATCACAGCTGGTGAATGTCAAAAATGCAATCAGGACGTGAGGACACTTTAGAAGAACGATATGCAATAAAATTCTGTTTTAAACTTGGAGAAAATGCCACAGAAATATATGGAATGTTTCAAACTGCTTTTGGAGCATCTTGCATGAATTGAACATCAGTTTTTGAGTGGCATAAGAGATTCAAGGAAGGCAGGGAGACTGTGAGAGATGATGTCAGGTGTGGGAGGAGTAAGGAAGTCAATACACTTGAGTTGATTGGCTAAAGGGTTAGGGTTACTATGTTGAGGTTTTAAGGGAGTTCAGGAGAGATTCCATCGGAAGAGGCAAGCACACTTCAAATTGGGTCAGTGGCATTTCCAGCAAGACAATGCCCCAGTCCACAACTCCATCCTTGTCACAGATTATTTGACCAAGATGGGCATCAAGACATTTGCTCACTCTCCCTATAGTCCAGACCTTGCTCCCTGTGACTTTTGCTTATCCCCTAGGCTCAGGGGCTGTCATTATGAGACAATTGAGGAGATGAAAGAGGTTGTGACAAAGGTCATTGACACGCTCACATAAGAGGACTTCCATGGGGCCTTGCCGAAGTTGTTGGAAAGGTACAAGTGCATTGCAGCCGGAGGAGATTACTTCGAAGGAGACTAGAGTTTCATGTGTGTACTATCAATAAAAGTGCCCATAGGAAAAAAGTCTGGAAACTTATCTAATGATCCTAATATATGCGAATTATTTACACCCACTGTCTTCAGACTCTAACTAGATATTACTGATATATATATATATATATATATAGTGTGGTATCCATTCCAAAGTATGATGAGGATTCCACTGAAAGAATAGCATGCGCTCAAGTGAAATTAGGTGAGTATGGGATTGAACAAGTCCAGACCCAACTTCTTTACTCCAAGACCCAGCAGCAAGGTGTGATCCAAGATAGCAAGTAGAGGACAAATTGCAGTGAATTACCAGATCAAGCTTTGATGTGTGGAATGCGCTTCTCACATTTCCAGGCAAGAAGATTCATCAACTTTTGACAAGTCTTATTCTTCACCCTGTTAGGTGTCTAGCTACCATCCTTGTCAGGCCACTCAAACAGTGCTACTGACACCATGTTACCAGCCACAGGATATTTATCAAAAAAGACATTATTCTAAAAAAATAGCCAAAGAGCTTGAATTCTCTCTGAACAGATGCTCATCTCTTTGTAGTGGACTCTTCTTGAGATGTAGAAATATAGATTTTTTATTTTATTTGGTTTGGTTTTATGTCATATCAACCATTGTAGGTTACTTAATGCCAAATCCTTTTTATACATCTATATTAAATATAGGATTTCTAAACACATTTTGTAGATAACATTTTTAAACGAGCTTGAGATCATTTTTTGCCCACAGTTAAATGGTTTCCCTTATTTCTATCTAATACGTGCAATTCTATTCATTATCAGTCATTTGTTTACACACAGTTAAATACTTAAACAGTCTATTTCAAGCAATTCAGTTTAGCATAAATCATTTCTTTGCACACAGTTTAAATGTCAAACAGTTCTATTTGACCTATAGATAGGACCTTTTCAGGTGCTACCACACCAGGCAAGTGTGGACTTAGGAGCAATGGCAATGAAGGGGTACTCCTCATTTCCCAAAGCTTAAGCATTGCTGGAGCCTCCCCATCAGATTGTTTAGTGTTATATTCAGGACACTTGTTGGTAGTCGGGGGAGTTATTATCCTTTAGCAAAGATGCTAAGTCAGTATATTCTACAGCCCCAGATCACTGGGCTAGAAATATAGAAATTCCATAGAAAGAACACAATGACATTCATTAAAAAAACGAAAACATTCATTAAAAAAAACAAAAACATGAAGCCAATGAGGATCAACAATCTGTTCATCTCTGGACAGTTCTGATGATAAAGTAGAAATAGAATTTTCTGTTTTTTCAATCTATTTATGCCTTGAATTATTTTTAGCTCCTAGATATCAAATATTTATCTGTTTTTTGATGGCATGCATAAATCATTTTTTAAAAATGAAATGTCTGGTTATGCTAATGAGGTAAGAAGAGCTGTCCAATCAGAACTTTAGCTGCTACTAAGATAAATTTGACCAATGAAAAATCTCCAAAAATCAACAGATGTCTCACTTCATTATTAGAACTCATTAACCAATCAACAAAAACAATTACAAGGAATGTTGGCCCTGAATGAGCATTTTTTGAGGTTTTCTTTATTTTTAACACTTGAATGTACATTAATTGAGTCTGAGTGACTTTCTCTATGCTCAGTGTTTTATAAAACCACAGCTATGGCTCTACGTCTGATCCAGATTGGTCTATATAAGAAATCAACAATATTCTACAGCCAAGTAACAAAATAAAAAGTGTAGTTCACAAACCAGACAGTCACAGTAGAGGGACCTATATAGCATCTCACCCCAAAAGTCAACAAGTGCTTTCAGCAAAAAGGGGACAAGTATGAATTAACAGATTATTAAGATTTTTTTGGGGGGGGTAAATATAAATACACATTTATTTATTTATCTCTTTCCCCCCACACACACAGACCACTTCTCCTCAAGTTCAAATTCCACAGGCAGGGAGACTATTTTAATTGACTCTACTTACTCTCCCTCCATTTTGTTTTTTAGTTTCTTTAAGTTAGCCCTGATTTTTCTCCACCTCCCAACAAAGTTATTACATTTCATAGAGAGATTCTCAGTTGGGCCACACATTTAAATAAGTGTCATTAACATATTTATTGTGTGTGTTTGTGAATGTATATATGGTGTGTACCCTTAGCAAACGAGGAGGCCAATTAAAAAAGAATTAACTTCTTCATCCATATTAAACTCATAAAATATTGCACATGTTCATTTGTAATGTTAATAAATCATTATATATCTCAGATATTTATTTTTAATTTTTTCTTTCTGCTTAAAGACAAAGTCCCTCAACTCAGCAAGATCATCTCATCATATCAAGGTTCATCATATCAAATTTCTCTTTACAGCTTAAATCTAAAATGTTCTATCATAGGACAGACTGAGCTTTCAAGGCTTAGATGGGCAACCAGTCTAGGAGAAAGACAACTCTAAACTCACACCATAGAGTATACAACAGAAAAACATCCCACAATCTCACCCTTGTTCTGCTGCTTTGTAAATTAGTTATGGAAGACAAAAGGATAGAGTAAACAACCCAAGAGAAACTATGGTTCATCTATATGAAAACAGTTCCTGACTAATGACTAGAGTCTTGCAAGAGGCTGCAACTTGTCTAGCTGCTGATGCAGTTCTGTGCAACCCCTACTGCACTTTCTTTTCTTTCATGAAGGTTTCTGCATTTCCTCCAAGTGTTATATTAATAGCCGAGGGATTTTGGTTCATGCCTTTGAGTTTAGTTAGGCTGAGAACCTTTCGGCTCAGTACATGGGTAAGTTAGGTGCAACATTGAGGCAGGTGTTAACGCGGGCACGCGCGGGCGGATGGAGGTGTCACTCAGATGCCATAATAGTCCGAGACGAAACGGGTGACAGGGTGCGGGTGACGTCACACACCGGAAGCGCGCAGAGGTTTGTGGAGATTTGAAGAAAGTTAGAGAGTTAAGATTAGACACTGGATGAAGACAGTCGACTTTTGGAGCTCGCAGATGCCAGGCGAACTTGCACCCTATGAGGGCCGCTCGAGACGGGGGCCAAATGAATAAGACAGCATAGAAGATCGTGTCTCTCCTTCTTACATCGAAACCTTTAACACAAAGTTAATAAAAAGGTTTCGTACCTGAACAAGAAGTCATTACGTGTTTTCGAATTCCGAGATTCCTATGTTCTTTATATGTTCTATCGTTATGAACATTATATGTCCATTTGGCACATAGCGTTAATTGTGAATATGGTACACAAGGATATGGCGACATCATCAATGAAATCAGTGGACTACATTGAAATATTATAGTATTTACCCCTAACCCATAGGTGGCAGAATATGACAAAAAATTGGTTTAATGTAGGGACCCAACAAGAAGCAAGCCTCCCAGGGAAGTAGAGATAAAAATACATCCAGTCTACTTAGCATTCTTTGTTATAGGGGCACCACAAGCATCAAGTAATAAACCCAGTCCTTACTCCTTTTATACAATGGGGACAGGTGCTACCCTGAGGGACAGGCCTCTGAGATTGGACTTGGTTAATTGGCATGACTTAATTCCCTATACCAATTAACATGAAATGCCATGACACTTAATATAAACACCAGATTATTACATTGCCTATATATATATATATATATATATATATATATATATATATTACATCTTACTACAAATGGACTCAACAACAAATTAAAAAAACTCCCAAAAACATTACATTTAAATCCTCAAATACTTATCATAATGTCAAAATAATCCATTATTCAAAGATTCATAACATTTAGACAGATCTTTTGATTTAATATCTTTAAGAAAAAAGAAAATTATCTAAAAATGTGCAGAATTGGATAATATAGTCAATTAAGCTTAAGTTCAAATTTTATTCACACATGAAGCCAATCCCTTGGCATTCATAAGCCTTTCTGCCTTTTCAGCAAAGAAATAAACATTGCCAAAAATATATTGTTAGAAATTTATTAAAAAGTTATGTAAAAATATTTTTTTCACCATGTGCCTGTTCTTTCAAAAATTATATATATATATATATATATATATATATATATATATAATCTAATGACTATATTAGAATGATTCAATTTTAGTATATGTGCATATTGGTGAGATACTGTAGATAATTTTGGGGAGCATAGAACTGTAGCCATGCCATGCTTCATTTTTCTGGAAAAAGTATGATTTTTAATGTTGGAATTGCTATCTCCATGTCACCTGTTTTTAAATTCAAAGTTTTTCTTTCTTCTAGACTGGTTGCCAAATCAAGGCTAGAGTCCAGTCAGTCCTACTATTTGCAAAGAGTTGGGGAAAGAACAGATGGATTCATGCTTCTCCAAAAAACATTAACATGAACTGAATTTTATAAATATATATATATATATATATTAATCATTACTAACCAAAAGCTACTGTCAAATGATTGTGTTTGAAAAAAAGGGCATAAAACAACTAATAACAGTTGAGCAAGGGAAAGTGAGAATATAATTATTCAGGTGAGGTTTGGTCTCTCTATTTAATGATATATCAACCTTCTTGGGTTATTTAATGCTAAAGCAATCCTTGTGGAAGAACAGCAGCAATACTATTTAACTCATAGTTAAAAGAAATAAGAGGGTTGACACCTTTCCCACGGGTATTAGTCCAAAAGTGAATGTAAATTGCATGACAGGATTTCAAACTCACAGTCCCGCACTTTGGTCATTACACTAGGCGTACTCTTCCAATAATTATTTTAGCTTATGTATATCATAATAATATAAACATAAACATATAATTCTCATGATGATATTATGACATTATATATAATCAGGGAAGGAGTAGTGTAATAGCTATTGAAAAGAGAGCTTTCGGGGAGCCCTTGACTATGGTCACCAACTCTACTTATATAAACAAACCAATAATCAAATAATAAGACACATGATTCATACTACAAATACCTGTCATTTTTACCTTTTCAAATCCCATTGATATGCTGTGGAGATCCATAAAAATTTGGACAAACACACCACCAGGAAATGTATATTTTTAATCGTTCAATGAACATTTATTTTCTTCAACTTACAAACCTACCCCTTTAAGCAACTGCAAATAATTGCAGACAATTCACATGCAAAACCAAAAAAAAATCCTTGAAAAAACATTAAAATAAATTTGTCTTCCACAATTTACCTTTTGGCTTAAAATAGCCCCAGAGGGGATGACATGCCATTAAATCAATCAATCATTTATATTTTTTCATTTATAACACAGAGATCATCAACACCAGTAATTATTTTGACTTTCTCTCACCAGACTATTTGTCATTGCTCTTGCTAAGTTCTTTAAACAGCATTTAGATTCTGCAGGGAACTGATGAATATAAGTTTATGCCATCAACCTATGCTGGTATGTCCATATGTAAGAATTCATAAGAGAACATTGCTTATGAGTTCATCCTTACTTTGCAACATGTCTTGCTCATCTTATTTTGGTGGTTTGTGAGACGGGAGGTATGTGGCCATACAGCTGTTGTTTTGTGGGGTTTTACTTCCAGTAATGGTTCAAAACAGCATATAGCACCCAAGTGATTTGTTAAAGTTCAAGAGGTGCAACCATACAGTTGTACTGACATGGAGAGAGCTTGGAAGAATTCTTATTTCATTTTATTAGTGATATCAGATTTCCATATGATCAATAACTTGTCAATAGCAGTCCACGCTTTACTTATGCAGTTTTTGACATCACTTTCAGTCGATAAGATATTGTTACTGGTCTACTAATTTCAGAGAATGGCACCATCTTGATTAATACACATGAACTTTATTTTTACTGATTTCAAATAGAGACCAATGCCTCTTGCTGCCAGCTCCCCATAGTTACACAATCTATCTATATTAATAACAATATATATATATATATATATATATTGGTCATGCAACCTGGTTTCACTTCAGAATAATGAGAGATTCCATTGTTATGAAAACAAAATTACACTCCAAAAAAGTATAATTCAAAACAATAAATTTGTTTCAATGTGTTTTATTATTTTACTCATTTGAAATTTTTTCACATCAGTGTAAGCTGATGGTTTTCTACTGGAGTTTAAGTTACAGCAAGTCTCCTCAAGTCTCCAGGACTCTTCTTAGCATTTTGTCCAATCTTAAAAATGCGGTAGTTAGGATGGTCTTCACTCAACCTCTTATTTCGAAGTCCTCTAGTCCTTGTACCAATCCTTTGGTGACTGTACCAAGCACACCAATTACAATTGGTATTGCCATCGCTTTTTTTTTATCTTATTATTTACTCCTTGAGAGTTTTTCACATCAGTATTAGCTGATGGTCTTTCACTGAAGTCTGAGTGACAGCAAGTCTCCTCAAGTCTCCAGGGATCTTCTCAGTATTCTGGTCATTCTCAACAATGCTGAAGTTTGGATGGTCACCACTCATCATCCAACTTCTAAGTCCTCCAGTCCCTTTAATATTCCTTTAGTTACTGTAGTGAATGCACCAATCATGATTGGTATAATCATCACCTTCATGTTCCATAATTTTTTCAATTCCCTAGCAAGGTCGAGGTACTTATCCTCCTTTTCATATTCAGCAATGTCCACAATTTTGCAAGTTCAGTTTTCTTTGTTAATTACTATAAGGTCTGGTCTTCTGGCCAAGATTAGGTTATCCTTTTGTATGCCAAAGTCCCATAGGAGATTATGCATGTCATTCTCCAGGACAGATGCTGAGTTGTGCATATACCATTTGTTCTTATGGTCAAATTTAAATTTCTTGCATATCTCCTAGTGGATCACTTTGCCTACCCAGTCGTATCAAATCTTATACTCCATCTGTGCTAATTTGCTGCATTCACTTATTATGTGATTGATCGTTTCATCTCTATCACTACATAACATTATATTTGCTATTTTGTTTCATCTTATCTATTCTCGCTTTGATTTGATTGGTTCTTATGTTTTGTGCAGCTATTAAGAGAGATTCTGTTCCTCTCTTAAAGTTTCCTTTTCTTAGCCACATCCAGGTTTTCTCATGTGAGATGTTGTTTATTAGTTGTTTAAAGCATCTATAGAGTTGTTTTTCTTCCCATTCTTGTTTCTTAGTTATTGTCATTCAGTTGGTCATCATATTGTCAGTATCATTTTTGATGACTGTAATGAGTCCTCCTTTGTGTTTTCCTATGTAGTCCTCAAGTCATTGTATTTGTAGAACGCAACAACATACAACAGCAATAACAGTGACAATAATAACAAGCAACACTTACCTGAGGTCCAGCATAGTCAAGACTAATGCCTACTGACAGGGTTGGTATTTATGAACAGACATATCCAATCAGATGTTCTAGCCAATCACAATCCAAGGAATGGACCGGCCAATGTGTGCACATTGGAATCTCCCAATGTGCCATAAATAGCTCTTTCATTGAGGACCGATTCACTTTGGTCTTGGCCTTGCTAAAGACGTTGCTCTTAGCCTAGCTACTGACTACAAGTGTGTTTCGTATTTCAACATGGCGCTGTAGACAGGATCCGACCTGACTGACTGGGAGAGCGTTTTCACCAATGCAGGCATAACCACGGCCTCTGCAAAGATCTATGCGCAGACATTCTCAAGCAAAGGCATCACAAGGGACACTATACATATGCTGGACCGAACGATGCTCAAGGAGCTCGGTATAAAGAACATGGGAGAAGTACTCATCATACTGAAGTTGGCCAAAGAAAATCCGGCATCACCAACCACTCATGTAAGACCGACCGCCAAGCCTCCTCAGCTTAACTCAGGAATGACACCACAGCAGTTTCGGAAATTTAAGATAGATTGGGACGTATTCACAAAGATGACAAACCTTTCTGACACACAAATGAACGTCCAACTATACAACTGCGCCGAAGAAACTGTCCAGAACTCAATTATCAACACATATCCTGAGTTCTTCAATGCAGACCCAAACGCAACCTCACAGAACCTGACATCCGTGATTTCTGGGAGGTGCGACACCGACTTAGCAATGACAGAGGGCTAGTATTAATGGACAGAAGAATTGTAATACCAAAGCCCCTAAGAAAGAAGATATTGCACTGCCTACACTCAGCCCACCAAGGCGTAGATGGAATGAAAGCTCGAGCTAATGACTCTGTTTATTGGCCGGAAATGAACGCCTCAATACGAAACTTTAGAGCGAATTGCTCGTTTTGTACGACTATCGCCCCTAGCCAACCACGAGAACCCATCACCATGACACCATCCCCAGAATGGCCATTCCAATAAATAGTGATGGACATATTCCACGTTGGGCACGTTACGTACCTTGCCTGCGCAGACAGATTGACTGGCTGGCTCATATTATATCATCTGAAACCAGGCCATGCCACAACATCAAAATTAATGTCCATCTGTCGACAACTATTTCAAATGTATGGCACTCCAGAGGAAATCAGTACAGATGGTGGCCAACCATTCACCTCTACTGCATTCCAGGAATTCCTTCAGACATGGGGCGTAAAGCACAGACGATCCTCGGTCGCATATCCCCAGTCCAATGGCCGTGCAGAGCTAGCAGTAAAAACTGCAAAGAGGATAGTCAACGGAAACACAGACACTCAAGGTTCCCTGGACAATGACAAGGCCGCTCGGGCCATCTTGCAGGACAGAAATACCCCAATTCAAGGTATTGGCCTATCACCGGCACAACTACTACTCCACCGCCGGCTCCGGGATTCCATCCCGTCGCAACCATTCCTTTACAAACCACATCCTGAATGGATAGCGGCAGCGCAACGCCGCGAATTAATTCTTCAGAAACGCAATGCTAAGTTGGTAGAAAGATACAACAGGCATACTCACAACCTATGCCCATTACAAGCCGGTGACACTGTGACCATTCAAAACCCACTTAATCGCCGATGGAACACCACAGGAAAAATAATCTCCGCTCTACCTGAGCGTCAATACAAAATCAGGGTTAATGGCTCCGGAAGAATCACACTTAGGAACCGTCGCTTCCTCAAAAAGTGCAATCTCAAACCTACACCAACCCCGATACCAAGTGCGACAATAGAACCAACAATCCCGTCAACTGATGCTACAGTCACACATCCCCCATTGTCTCCCTGTGATAGCACATACACAGCAACCAGACCCCAACAACAAACCACATATATATCCCCACGACTTCGATCATCAAGGATTCCCCGAGCTCTCTCTAGGTTACTACCACACAACAAACCAGGCATAAAAGAGAGACACACCTCCCAAGCAACCCGGCCCACCCGTGGGGGGGAGGGGAGATGTAGAACGCAACAACATACAACAGCAATAACAGTGACAATAATAACAAGCAACACTTACCTGAGGTCCAGCATAGTCAAGACTAATGCCTACTGACAGGGTTGGTATTTATGAACAGACATATCCAATCAGATGTTCTAGCCAATCACAATCCAAGGAATGGACCGGCCAATGTGTGCACATTGGAATCTCCCAATGTGCCATAAATAGCTCTTTCATTGAGGACCGATTCACTTTGGTCTTGGCCTTGCTAAAGACGTTGCTCTTAGCCTAGCTACTGACTACAAGTGTGTTTCGTATTTCAACAGTATTGATGCATCAACACAGTCTTCAATGCCGGCAATTCCTCTTCCTCCCTCCTTTCTTGATACATATAATCTGTCAATGTTGTCTCTGGGATATAATGCCTTATGCATGGTCATTATTTTCCTTGTTCTTTGGTCCATTTGCTTGAGTTCTTCTCTGGTCCACTTCACAAAGGGTTCCAAATATCTAACGAGAGGTACAGCCGAGGTATTTATTTTTTGATAAAGTCTCTGCTAGATAGTTTTGTCCCAGTGGATCACCTTGCCTACCGAGTCGTGTCTAGTCTTATACTTCTTCTGTGCTAATTTGCTGCATTTGCTTATTACGTGATTGATCATTTTGTCTCTATCACCACATAACCTACATTTGCAATTTTGTTGTATCTTATCTATTTTTGCTTTGATATGATTGGTTCTTATGGCATTGTTTTGTGCTGCTATTAAGAGAGATTCTGTTCCTACCTTAAGGTTTCATTTTCTTAGCCACATCTAGGTTTTCTCATGTGAGATGTTTAGTAGTCATTTAAAATACCCATAGAGTTGGTTTTCTTCCCATTTTAGTTTCCTAGTTATTGTCATTTTGTTAGCCTTTGTGTGTTGTCAGTATCATGTAGTCCTTGAGTCATGGTATCGATGCATCAACACTGTCTTCAATGCTGGCAAGTCCTCTTCCTCCCTCCTTTCTTGATATATATAGTCTGTCAACGTCATTTCTTGGAGGTGAAGGAAGAGGATTGTTGTTGTGGTTATTATTATTATTACTATTATTATTATTATGCTGCCCACATTTCATCAATTAGGCACTGATAAAATATCTTTGATTTTGTGAATTTCTTAAAACATCTTTTCAAAATTTCATTATGGGTTTGGGGTGGGGGCATTTTCATAAAAAATCCTGGGAAAAAAACATATATTACACTTTGCTCCCAGCATGAAGGTCAGTGAGCTTTGTTTTGATCCTAGGTAGAAGTACCAGGGAGAAATACTTAATCCAAAACAGAGCACACAGATACAACACTTTGCATAAGCATAAGTGCCAATTCATGCATATATAATTATGTTCAATTATCCATACATATATAATTGTGTTAGTTATGAATATAAATGTTATATGGTCATATGCAGTATCATAACGACACAATAATAAAGACGCAGGAAGACTTCTTTATAAATATATGTACCTCTCACTTTATTGTAAGGGTTCAAAAAGGATTACTCAAGGTTTGCGTGTGAGAGGGAGTTGGAGACTGAACAGAACTGCAATATTTTGACCCCACTCTTATGGCCGTCAGCGTTGTGTCTTTCTCGTTCTCCTGATGCTCAACCGGAGGTCCTGGGGCCCACTCTGTTGGGTGATGGCTTTCTTTACCACATCTTATCAGCAACTTCTCTGGACCCCAACTCAATCGAGGGCCCCAAGCCTCTTCGGCCTGGTGTGGCTTTCCCTACCACATCTCGTCTATAACTCCGTCCGATCTCTAACTGTCTGTCTTCTGTCTTGACTGAGTTATATAATAGTTCAACACCCACTCAGTCGCCAACTCGATCTTTGGAATCGCATGTTTAATCGTCATCAAGCGGAAATAACTGTCATGCAGTTCACAGGTCACTCTCTTCCAGTGCATCAGTCTATGAGTGTACCATGGGAATTTTTTACCTCGTCCCATTTCATCAGCCAATTTCCATCCACGCAATTTCCTCTCATAACTGCCATTAGAATGTATCACCTCCTTCCGGTGCATCACCTTGGAATGGCATTTTTGGCCAGGTCGAAGGTCAAAATACAACATAAAGGCCAAAGCTATTCAGTGATGTTTGCCTTAATTACTAGCTATGAACAATCCTAATTTTTCAGGTTGAATGCTGAAACAGGCTAAAACCAATTTTAATTTATAAAAAAAAGATGAAAATAAAAAAATATATAAGTAGTAGTAGTAGTGATATTATCATTTACAAATTGAGGTTGGATGATGTTTTGCAGCAAAATTCTTGGGCAAACAAACATTCACAAATATCTTTTCTGTTTCAATGTCATTCAAACAAGCCAATTGCTCACAGTAGTACTGTGCAATAACAGTCAGTTCAAGTTCCAGCAATTAGAAATAAAGAATTCCTTTTCAATTTCTCTAAAATTACCCCCAGTCGTTACCTCTACTTCACAACTCTCCCATTGTTTTTCTGAAGGTAGGAAGGGGAAAAGTGAACATTAAAGTAAGTAGTGAATTTTCCATTTTTTCAATTTAAAATTAGTTTTAGTGAGTTTCTGTACTCTATATTACATATTAAAAGTCAAGAAAAAGCAATTGACTGAAGTTAAGAATTAATGTACAAACTACAGACAGATTAGAGCAATTATATGTATCATAAGGAAGAAAAAACAGGTCTTCTCTTTCTCTAGTGTTAATAGATACCAATTTAGAAGAATCAAAGAAAAAATAACGATAGATAAAGATGTAGACTCAAACATATAGATATATATATATATAGATAGATAGATCTAAAAGGACCAAAGAATTGATTGGTTGGTTGTTTTGTTTTATGGCGTATCAATCTTTTTCAGGTTATTTAACTCCAATTTAAATTTCAAACAATTAAGTTTAGTATAGTTTTTTGTTTACAAACAGTTAAATCTCAAAAATTTCTATTTCAGTTTAGCATAAATATGCAGTTTAAATTTCAAAACAGTCCTATTTCAAGCAATTCAGTTCACAGTTCTACTGGACCCTATCAGGTGCTACCATCTGGGCCAGAGTGGGCTTGGGAGCAATAGCATTCCCCAAAATTGTGCCTGCATTCCCCAAAATTCCAACATTACTGGAACCTCACCATCAGATTATTTAGTGTCATATTCAGGATACTCATTAGGAGGGGTGTTACTCCTCTACAGAGAAGCAGTTGGTGCATTCTACAGCTCCAGCAAACTGAGCAACCAAAGAATAGATGCAAATTGAGAGAGGGGGGAAGAGAGAGAGATTTAGAAGATCCAAAGAAAGAAATAGATAAATCGTAAGAATCAGATCTAGACCAAAATAAACAGAGGAAGATGAGGAAGTAGATAAACAGAGAGTTAGTTTCTCCTTATTATAGATAGATAGATATGCAGCTTGAAAAAAAAAGCAAAGAAAACAATAGATAAAAATAGTGAAAGATGTAGATTTAAAACAACCAAAGAAAGAGATAAATAGATATAAATCGAGGCTGAAATAGACAATTAGAAAGATAAACGTTGATCTAGAAGTATGAAAGATAAGATAGACATAAATAGAATGAGAACAATAGATAGCTAGATAGTCAAATAGAAAAATGGACATGAACAGGTTGAGATTTCTATTTTGCATAACATTATTAAATAAATGGAAACAAACCAGTCTTCCTTTTCTCTATAACAGTTTTCAGTTCTCTGATAACATAAACTAATCCAACAAGGGTTAATCCTTCATCTTAAATGGTAATTTTAAAGCCAAGCAATCCTGCTAGTTAATGATAAAACAAAACTATAAATATAAAAACCACTGCTTCAACCTCGATTCGCAGATAAGCCTGCCACAAACTAGAAATGAGGGGATTACAAAGTAGCTATCTGTTGTTGAATATATAAAGTATTATCCCTCGGCCCATCTGCGGAAACAGAAAGAGTGGGAATAAAAGAGATCCAAATGAAAAGTAGTTTTCCTAGCCAATAGCCATAAATGTCTGCCCCACACTGACAACACTTACATAAATCAACAGAAGGAAGAGGTAGGGCACAGATTAGGGAGAAAAGAGAAAAAAGAATAAAGAAAAATTAAGACGAAGAAGAATATGATAAAGTAGAGAATGGGGTCTGTAACAGGAGTGGAGAGCAAATCCTGACAGCTAGTCAACATGAGGGTTAGATAGGGTCAAGATAAAGATAAATTTATTAAGATTTTATATATATATATATATATATATATATATATACACACACACACACACACACAGAGTAAAAAAGGTAGATGCACTTACACATAAAGGCTCATAAATGTTTGTATCATTAATGTCTATAAATAAATATTTATATTCAAATCTATACAGAAACATACCTGTCACTGAATGTGTGTGAGCATGTATATATATATATATATATATTTACTTACACACAGACACACACACATATAAGCATGCATACATATTAAGCATATAAACACACATTTATTTAAAATATATGCAAGGTTAAATTTGAGAATAAAAGGCTATACCTCTCTCTCTCTCTCGATATATATATATATATATATATATATGTATATATCACATACACATATTCCATATACAATCATATATACATACTTACATATCTCTTTACTCCATATTTATATATATATATGTATACAAAACTCACACACACATTTATATACAGACAGGCTTATATGTTTATATCTTTAAAGTCTATATATAAATATTTATGTCAAAACATACTTGTGTGAGCGTGTGTATATATATATATATATATATATATATATCCATACACATTCATATATACATAAAGACTACTTTTTATATATATATATATATATATATATATACACATGCACACACAGATACAAATATATACTTATACAAATGTATCTGAAAAACAAAAAAAAAACAAAAAATATATATATAAAAAATATATATACATATATATATATATATAAACATATATACTTAATACGCACAAAGCAATAGCCAAGTTCAGTACAAGGTCATAAATAAACATTAACCATAGAACTACAATCACAGTTTTTAAGTTTACATTAGTCTGGAACAAGGCTAAAACTATGAGGTTATCAGCAAAAGTGAAACTAAATATATTAATTTTGATATATTGTTCTGTAAAATTCTTTAGCTACAAAAATATAACCACAGTAAAATAATTTCAAACATAAAGAAAAATTTTAATTAGTTTCAAAAAACTTCTTTGTACACCAAGATATTATATACACAGCTGCGTTATCAACAAAACCTTCATCAGATAATGTCTCTGGGGTCAGGGCAACAGCATCATCTTGTTCTTCTACCTTTTGCAAATATATAGTTGTTTGACCAGAAATGATATATTTTGCCATCAAATGATTTTCTGTGATCGCAAATGACCTCTGAAGTCAACTGAGCATCTATACAGGAGCCCAAGGTCAAATTAATTTTCTAATAAAAATTCAGTTCCTTTGAACTTTCCATTTAATATAACAAAACAAACTTGATAGAATGTGAAGAGTGGTTATTATTCATGTTATTTACATAGTTCGAACTAATGTCATCATCTTGTTCATTATACTCGCAAAGTTCAGCATACTCAAAAATTTTCACACCTCAAACTGATCATCATAGAATGAAAATCCTCCACTGACAGTCAGTAAAATTAATTTGGAAACAGAAATCTAACTTGTGACAAATGAATTAATATCTTTTTCTTATTTTTTTACCAATGTATGAAGCGTTACACACCCAGTAGATAAATAAATATCATCATGGCTTGGTTTTGTGAACGAAGATCAAGAAGAGAGCAGTCCATTCCTATTGTAAGCATGTTTATGGCTGATAAAACAAATGCAGAACAGGCAGATATTGTTGCAGTGGCCACAGCAGAAGGTCTACTCAGTGATTAATAGCATAGTGTTGCTGCACTTTTTGTCCCTGAGGACAGCCTTGCAGGTGTCTTTAAAGGAGGAGACAAAATGATTGATGGTGAGACACCAGGCATCACAATTCTCAACTTGGGAGGACCATAGGCAATGGCTGATATGACAGACACCAAAGGATTTTTGAAGCCGTCCCTGAATTACATCTTTGGTGCTCCTCAGTTGCTATGGCTAGCAAAGAGCTGACTGCACGTATGATCCTGGGTAGGTGATAATTCCCTATCCTGGAGATATATCCAGCCCAGTGTAGACTGGACTTCAATAGCATCACCTTGACACAGGTTGACCTTTGAATCTTAGATGAATATATTAACATATAGATTATCATACAAGGCATGATCTAAAAGTAACAAAACTGGATCTATGTGTCACTAGGAAATTTCCACAGGATATGAAGAGGAAATTTTGACCCTTCCATCCTCATATGATAATTTGTAAAAGACAAGGTGAGTATTCATCCAAGAGTAAAAAGGTAAAGGATATTTACAGAGCAAAGTAAGGATTGAAAGTCACAAGAATAACATTAGCTTTTAAAAATGGAATTTAGTAATTCAATATTCAGTTGTTGAGAAAATACACTCTGGTTTTGGAATAAACATTTATTCCTGAATTAATGAATCTAAACAGTATTTTAATCAGTCAAAATATGATCCTTGAACATCGATGCATTTCTGCAATCGACCATCAAGGTTATTTGTGCTTGTACAATAAAACTCTAAAGGTTTTGATGCCAAGAAAACTTTAAATGCAGTTTCAACTTCTTTGGAACAAAATTTTTTACAGCGTAAAAGTGGACACAGTGAATGAGTGATCAGAATATGGTGAATATGGTGGATATGGCGGATATGGAAAAGTGTCATATCTCAAGTCAGTGAGTTTTTGCAATGTCATCCTGGCAATGTGTGGTCGAGCATTTTCATAAAGCAAAATTAAAACCAAGCTTGAAAAGCAAATGCATCACTTCTTTTTTCATTTTTATGATTAGGGGCATATAACCTTCAAAATCAAATTCTGAAAAAAGAAAGAAAATTAACAAAGAGGACACTTTAATCATTAGGAATATGAATTTTTTATGCAAATACTCATAGAATATGTCAGAACAGGACTTAACCAGTTTATACTAAAATCAAACGGTATTTTCTGAACAGGCTAATGGCTGAATTTTCTGATTTTTTTTTTTTTTAGCTAAGATGTTCTGATCAGGTTTTGGAATTCAAATTCAATATATTCAATATAAAGTCATATAAATTTTTAATATAACACGCAGTACACATGAAAAATCCACTTTTGAGAAAATAATTTTTTTGTAAACAACCTAATTAATAGGAAATAATATACATAAAAAGCAAAAACTTTGCTCCTTTTACCTAGTACTAAGGAAAACATCCTTCATTCTTTCTTTTTACTCATTTCTCTCAATCTCTCCTGTTAGTTTCTTTTACCTTTTTTTCTTTCTACCTTCTTTGTTTCCATTGAAGCAGACAATAAGCATCTGATATATAGCATTAGTGTTGCCTTTATTTTTTCTCTTTCTTATACGAGGTGCATACAATAAGTTTCCAGCCTTTTTTTGTATGGGCACTTTTATTGATAGTACACATATGAAACTCTAGTCCCCTTCAAAGTAATCTCCTCCGGCTGCAATGCACTTGTACTGTTCCAACAACTTCGGCAAGGCCCCATGGAAGTCCTCTTGTGGAAGCGTATCAATGACCTTCATCACAGCCTCTTTTATCTCCTCAATTGTCTCATAACAACAGCCTCTGAGCTTAGGAAATAACCAAAAGTCACAGGGAGCAAGGTCCCAACTATAGGGAGGCTGAGGAACTGTCTTGATGCCCATCTTGCACAAATAGTCTGTGACAAGGATGGAATTGTGGACTGGTGCATTGTCCTGCTGGAAATGCCACTGACCTGATTTGAAGAGTGCTCACCTTTTCTGACGGAATCTCTTCCTGAACTCCCTTAAAACCTCAATATAGTGACCCTAACCCTTTGGCCAATCAACTCTGGTCTATTAACTTCCTTACTCTTCCCACACCTCTCATCATCCCTCACAGTCTCCCTGCCTTCCTTGAATCTCTTAAGCTACTCAAAAACTGATGCTTGATTCATGCAAGATGCTCTAAAAGCAGTCTGAAGCATTCCATACGTTTCTCTGGCATTTTTTCCAAGTTTAAAACAGAATTTTATTGCATATTGTTCTTCTAAAGTATTAGATTGTATTTTTGACATTCACCAGCTGTGACAATCAGGCTTTTGTAGGGTGTATTCCAATTCCTATTGTTGAACCTGAAATCATAAAAATTGGTCAATCATCTCATAAGATGTACAGCAATAACATACTAAATTTTCAAGAGTCTACGACAATTTTAAATGCCCATATGAAAAAAGTCTGGAAACTTATCGTATCCACTTCATATTTGCTTTCATTTTCTCTCTAATGTGCAGTGTGTTCTTTTTCTTCCCTTTTTTATCTCTCAATCAAAACAGAATGGTTCATTATCTAAGGTAATGACAGAGTGTCACATTCTAACACATACGTTCATGTCTTTGCTTTTCTATAAATTTACATACCCTTTTAGTAGCTGAATCACATATCCCATCACTAAAGAACAACTCCAAGTTTATTTCAATAAATTCTTTCAGAAATTTATTTTAAATATTTAACTTGTTGACCAGACAAAAAGTATTTCATGAGGCCATAGAGCCAGAAGAAGACAAATCAGGAGAACATAACACACAATATCCATGATAAAGATGTAGCTCACCATGAAAATGCCCTTAAAATCCAGTGTCACCAAGCATCATTAGTAGGAAGTTCTATACAATCTCTGTAATATAATCACAGCACTTGCACTGGGTGGGTTGTATTAAGTTGTTCACCTGGTCTCTGGGGGCCTTATCTCCTGGAAATACCAACTTAGCAGGGCTAAGTTTATTGCTTGGCATCTGAGGCACACACCCTCACAATAAAGTGACTTCATGTCACATCTGACTTTGTAGTTCATTTCTGCTTTGATAAATACAGCTTCAGTCTTGATTTTTTTTTTTTTTAAATTTTGAAGAAAATTAATATTTCTTTCATAGTTCATTCTGTCTTAGTAAATATAACTTCAGTTTCAATACTCCATGAACACAACTTGTATTTTGAAGGAAATTAATATTTCATTGATTGTTCATTTCTGTCTTGGTAAATACATCTTCATCTTGATATTTTTTGAACATAACTCATATAGTTAGCTTAAGTAAAAAATACACAGATGCTACAATTGAGACAAAAGTATAAAATAGAAACAAATGACCTGAAAAAAGAATTTATCCACATATCTTGATCAAGTCCAGGCAGAAACTGATTTGTCTTTAAAAACAGCTGCAAGTTTCAATAATTCATTTAAATGAACCTTAACTTACTTTTTTATGAGTCATGAATCAGCATAATGGGTCAGAGGGAAGAGCGGCATCTGTTCTTTCTGAATCTTCCCCACACTAGATGCATGTTTCATTTCAACATCTTCTTCCTTTGAACATCTGCACTGTAGATCAAGCTTTCTCATGAATGTTTTTTATTCCCAGTTAAAACATTAGACTTAAGTCCAAAGATAATAAGTGTCTTATCCTGTCTTAATTTGGATTTCTACTTCATTGTCTGTATGTGATACCCTTGTTATATCCTTACTCTCATTATTTTGCAACTCTTTGCCTTTAACAATCAACTCCTTTGGAATATATTGACTATTAAAAAAACAGGTGAAACTTGCATTACCACAGCAACAACAATAACAAGAAAACAAGACTCATCAAAATTTTGTACAAAACACATATCAGTAACCCAAGTTGGCTTGTGCAGAAATAGTTAACAGGCTACCAGATTCAATGGCTTATTTACAAACCAATTAGCCTCCAGAATTTCAAATATTTATCATCAGTCAAGAATTTGAATTTCTAGAAATGACAATCCAGTCATGGCACATAAATACAAGGCATTCATCTGACTCCACTAGTTGGCAATTGAACCACCAAGATTAGTCAATAACACCAAGCAACTCAAAAATAACAGAAAACCTTTAATCTTATCATAGCACAAATTTTAGAAAACTCTTCTTTTTCAACACCTGAAGAACTTCTAACTCTACACAACTTACCAAAAGTGATGGTCAATAGGGACAGATGGTGAGAGAGGGAGTTAAAGGATTTTGGTTGTTTTGTTTTACGTCATATTAACCCTTTTCAGATCATTTAACACCAAATCAAATTTCAAACAATTCAGTTTAGTATAGGTATAGTTTTTTGTTTACAAACAGTTAAATGTCAAACAGTTCTATTTCAAACAATTCAATTTAGCGTAAGTACACAGTCTAGTTCTATTTGACCCATAGATAGGACCCTATCAGGTGCTACCACTCCAGACCAGAGTGGACCTCGGAGCGATGTCAATGAATGGGTACTCAGCATTCCCCAAAGCTCTAGCATTACTGCAGCCTCATCATCAGATTGTTTAGTGTCATATCCAGGACACTTGTTTGGTGGGTGGTCTTCAACAGCCTCAGCCGACAGGGCAAAAGTGTTAAAGGAATCTATGCTGTCTGCACACGGTGATGATGATGATATATATATTCCTCGATAAATTTCTAATTGCAATTACTCTCAAGCTTATTAGATCTCAAAAGCATTGACTTGGCCTTATTTCTGTAATTTTAAAACATAAAAATGTCAAGAAACAACATTTTTCCTGCCTATGTTAAATACTTTCTGAATACTCAACTAAAGCTAAAATTATAATAATAATAATGATTGAATATCTCCTTGGCTATGAATGGGAACCATCCATAATATTTATAGAATAAGACATGAACAAATATGTTTGAATGTTATGCATTGTCATCACTTCAGATAAATGATGGACAATTTCATTTTGATTGTGAGGAAGGAAAGTGAAAAAAAACATGTGCTACATATCAAAGATGTTTGATTTGGTTTGGTTTTATGGCATATCAACCATTGTAGGGGCGCCTCTGGTGGTGTAATGGTTAGCAAGCTCGACTAGCAAACCTACACGAGTGAGTTCGAGTCTCATTGGGTGCCCCTTCTAAGCAAAAAGCTTAGTAAATTTCCATATCAACCATTGTAGGTTATTTAATACCAAATCCTTTTTATACATATACATTAAATATATATGACTTGTAAACACATTTTGTAGATAACCTTCTTAAATGAATCTGAGCTCTTTTTTGCACACAGTTAAATGGTTTTAAGTACTGCTATATAACAGTCACATTTTAACATCAGTCATTTGTTTACACACATAGTTGGTTCTATTTGATCCATTGATAGGACCCTATCAGGTGCTACTACTCCAGGTCAAAATGGACCTGGGAGCAATGGTAATGAAGGGGTACTCCACATTCCCCAAATATCCAAGCCTGGAGTCTTGTTATCAGATAGTTTAATGTCATATCCAAGACAATCGGTGGGGTTTCTTATCCCTCTGCAGAGATACAGCCCCAGCCAACTGGGCTAATACATGTCAAAGAGAAAAAGAAAGCAAATAAAATAAGAAAGAAAGGAGAAAGAGAGAGAGAGATGAAGCAACAATGCTAAATATCAGATACATATTGTTTACTTCAATGGAATGTAAGTAATGGAGGAAAAAAGAATGAAAAAGGCAAGAGAAGATAGAGAATCTAAATAAAAAATTTGTTACAATAACAGATGAAAATAAACTGGACATTAAGTCTACAATGGTCTGATTACCTTTATTTATCTATTTATTTATTCATCAAGAAGAAAGCACTGAATTGGATTTTTCTTGCAATTCTAAAATTCTATAAACAAAATTTTTTTGGCAAATGTTTAAGAAAATAAATAAAAGAGTTCAAATTTTATTCAGATCACAAAATTTGTACTTATTTTTATAATCCATAAATCGTTTAATAAATATGTTTCAAGATAATTTTTTAATTACAATTACTTGCATAGCAACCACTGCAACTTTCAAGATTATTAAATCTCATATAATCCAGCCCTGCATTTCTCAAGGATACAGAGATACAGATAGATTGATTTTAACAGCATATCAACCTGTTTAAGGGTATTTTATGCCTAAAGGTTAGAGAATCACATTCATATTTATTTTCTTGTTTCTTTAAAAAAGAATTTTCTGACATGCATGCAGTCCAATCAAATATTAATAATCTTTTAATAGATCTATTTGACTCTTAGATGGAACCATAACAAGTACTATCATTTTGGGTCAGAGTGGACCTGGGAGTAATAGCAATAAAAGTATACTCCATACTTCCCAGTTCTCTAGAACTGGATGCTCACCAGTTTAGTGTATAATACCCAGGATACTCCTTTGGTAAAGGGAAGGTCACACCCTCTCTGCAGAGGATACAGTCAGCATATTCTAAAGCCCGACAGATAGGACAGCCGCCCAGAGACACAGACTATTGCCAAGAATAATATGATTTTTGCCTGCAATTCAAAAGGAAATTTCTGACAAACTTTGCAAAACTAGCTCCAGCCTCAATGAAACAAACAACATGCAATTATTTTAGAAGCATATTCAAATCACCCCAAGTGAAAAACTTTCTTAAAAAAGACAATTTCCTTCTGTGCACTAAAACCAAATGACCTTTTTTTTGTGCACAAAATAAAATTAATCACTATTACTTCTATTAATGTTCACAGCTGAGAGAGAGAGAGAGAGAGTGAGAGTCTTCGTCAAGTGCCTAACTCCACTCCCTCATTTGATAAAGTAAAATAAAAGAAATAAAAAATTGGGTAAAAAGACACTGGTGAAGGAGTCAAGCTAAGATTGTCCTATCTGAACAAAACAAAAAAAAAAAGATATGCTGATTGGCTATTCAAATCAAAGTGCTTCAATACTTTTCCGGACTTTGTTTATAGAGAGTTCAAATATTGTGTCAATGGCAAGGAGACACCAAGACATTGATCAACATAATCAGTAAAGTCCAAAGCTAAAAACATAAAAGTGAAACAATGAAAAACAAATGGGTAAAAGTGTCGGACAACGAGGGGAGGAAGGAGCTTCTCGATCACAATGCCATCATGCAGTTAGAAGAGCAAGCAACGATGCGTACAATTCCAAAAGCTCTTGTAATTTTCAAAGAGGTTCTGTTGTTTTGGCACTTGTGATGGGCCACTGGAACAAAGTTCCCTTAAGTTGATATTTGCAAATCCATCACCTCCCATCCTACTTTGAATCAAAGAAAAATAAAAGACAACGGACACCAAGGTTTGAAAATAGGATGCGGAGATTGAGGAATAAAATGCAGAAATGTAAGATTATGTGTTGGTTGGCCTGAGATGGACAATTATATTGTCTTCGGCTGATTAACACAATTGTCTTCAGGTTGACAATAGGAGCAAAGCAGATGAGTATAGAAAAGAAGTGAGAGGGTGGAAGTGATCATGGTGAAAGATGATGGAAGAAAGAGTAATGACAGTAAAAGAGAAAGAGAGAGACAAAAGAGAAAAGAAAGTAAATCATACTGAAAGAAGCGGGGGAGATTATGAACTGGAAACAGAAAGATGGAAGAGGAGAGGAATAAGAGATATAAAGGGACTAGGAAAAGAAAGAGAGAAATGGTATGGATAGGAAGTGAAAGAGATGACAGGAAAAAAGAAGGGATGAGAGAGAGGGGTGATAATGGAAAAAGAGTGTGAAGGGAAAGCCATGACAAGAGAAAGAGATAAGAGTGAGAGGAGAGAAAATGGTTGGTTTGTGTTTAATGGCATATAAAGCCTTGTGAGTTATTTAATGCCAAATCTTGCGTGTGTGTGTGTATATATATATATATATATACACATGTACATGATTTGTTGACAAATAGTTTGTAGGTAAGTATTCTGACTTGAAAATGAATTGTTAGAGCACGAGACAATGATTAATAGACAAATTTTGCTTCACTGGCATATACTTTTTAGATGGACAGCAGGAAAAAGAGTAAATAATGCAAGAGAGAAAGAAAAAGAGGAGATAAGAATAATATTTTAAGAGGGAGGAAATGAGTATGAAAGAGTAAGAGGTGAAAGAAAAATGCAATGCAGTTAGAAGAGATGAAAGAAATATAATATGAGGGTAGGAGAAAGAGTAAGAAAGATGCAAAGTGGCAGTGGAAGGAGTGAGTGATTCATAGTGTAAGAAGGAGAAAGATTAAGAGTGACAGTGGAAGGAGTGAGAGATTCCTAGAGAAAGAAAGAGAAAGATTAAGAGTGGCAGTGGAAGGAGTGAGAGATTCCTAGAGAAAGAAAGAGAAAGATTCAGAGTGGAAGTGGAAGGAGTGAGAGATTCATAGTGAAAGAAAGAGAAAGATTCAGAGTGGCAGTGGAAGGAGAAAGAGATTCATAGTGTAAGAAAGAGAAAGATTAAGAGTGACAGTGGAAGGAGTGAGAGATTCCTAGAGAAAGAAAGAGAAAGATTAAGAGTGGCAGTGGAAGGAGTGAGAGATTCCTAGAGAAAGAAAGAGAAAGATTCAGAGTGGAAGTGGAAGGAGTGAGAGATTCATAGTGAAAGAAAGAGAAAGATTAAGAGTGGCAGTGGAAGGAGAAAGAGATTCGTAGTGTAAGAAAGAGAAAGATTCAGAGTGGCAGTGGAAGGAGTGAGAGATTCATAGTGAAAGAAAGAGAAAGATAAAGAGTGGCAGTGGAAGGAGAAAGAGATTCATAGTGAAAGAAAGAAAAAGATAAAGAGTGGCAGTGGAAGGAGAAAGAGATTCATAGTGTAAGAAAAAGAAAGATTAAGAGTGGCAGTGGAAGGAGTGAGAGATTCCTAGAGAAAGAAAGAGAAAGATTCAGAGTGGCAGTGGAAGGAGTGAGAGATTCCTAGAGAAAGAAAGAGAAAGATTCAGAGTGGCAGTGGAAGGAGTGAGAGATTCATAGTGAAAGAAAGAGAAAGATTCAGAGTGGCAGTGGAAGGAGAAAGAGATTCATAGTGTAAGAAAGAGAAAGATTAAGAGTGACAGTGGAAGGAGTGAGAGATTCCTAGAGAAAGAAAGAGAAAGATTAAGAGTGGCAGTGGAAGGAGTGAGAGATTCCTAGAGAAAGAAAGAGAAAGATTCAGAGTGGAAGTGGAAGGAGTGAGAGATTCATAGTGAAAGAAAGAGAAAGATTCAGAGTGGCAGTGGAAGGAGAAAGAGATTCGTAGTGTAAGAAAGAGAAAGATTCAGAGTGGCAGTGGAAGGAGTGAGAGATTCATAGTGAAAGAAAGAGAAAGATAAAGAGTGGCAGTGGAAGGAGAAAGAGATTCATAGTGAAAGAAAGAAAAAGATAAAGAGTGGCAGTGGAAGGAGAAAGAGATTCATAGTGTAAGAAAAAGAAAGATTAAGAGTGGCAGTGGAAGGAGTGAGAGATTCCTAGAGAAAGAAAGAGAAAGATTCAGAGTGGCAGTGGAAGGAGTGAGAGATTCCTAGAGAAAGAAAGAGAAAGATTCAGAGTGGCAGTGGAAGGAGTAAGAGATTCCTAAAGAAAGAAAGAGAAAGATTAAGAGTGGCAGTGGAAGGAGTGAGAGATTCCTAGAGAAAGAAAGAGAAAGATTAAGAGTGGCAGTGGAAGGAGTGAGAGATTCCTAGAGAAAGAAAGAGAAAAATTCAGAGTGGCAGTGGAAGGAGTGAGAGATTCCTAGAGAAAGAAAGAGAAAGATTAAGAGTGGCAGTGGAAGGAGTGAGAGATTCCTAGAGAAAGAAAGAGAAAGATTCAGAGTGGCAGTGGAAGGAGTGAGAGATTCCTAGAGAAAGAAAGAGAAAGATTCAGAGTGGCAGTGGAAGGAGTTAGAGATTCATAGTGAAAGAAAGAGAAAGATTCAGAGTGGCAGTGGAAGGAGTAAGAGATTCCTACAGAAAGAAAGAGAAAGATTAAGAGTGGCAGTGGAAGGAGAAAGAGATTCATAGTGTAAGAAAGAGAAAGATTAGGAGTGGCAGTGGAAGGAGTGAGAGATTCCTAGAGAAAGAAAGAGAAAGATTCAGAGTGGCAGTGGAAGGAATGAGAGATTCATAGTGAAAGAAAGAGAAAGATTTAGAGTGACAGTGGAAAGAGCGAGATATTCATAGTGAAAGAAAGAGAAAGATTCAGAATGGCAGTGGAAGGAGTGAGAGATTCATAGTGAAAGAAAGAGAAAGATTCAGAGTGGCAGTGGAAGGAGTGTGAGATTCATAGTGAAAGAAAGAGAAAGATTTAGAGTGACAGTGGAAAGAGCGAGATATTCATAGTGAAAGAAAGAGAAAGATTCAGAGTGGCAGTGGAAGGAGAAAGAGATTCATAGTGTAAGAAAGAGAAAGATTTAGAGTGGCAGTGGAAGGAGTGAGAGATTCATAGTGAAAGAAAGAGAAAGATTCAGAGTGGCAGTGGAAGGAGTGAGAGATTCATAGTGAAAGAAAGAGAAAGATTCAGAGTGGCAGTGGAAGGAGTGAGAGATTCCTAGAGAAAGAAAGAGAAAGATTCAGAGTGGCAGTGGAAGGAGTAAGATATTCCTAGAGAAAGAAAGAGAAAGATTAAGAGTGGTAGTGGAAGGAGTGAGAGATTCCTAGAGAAAGAAAGAGAAAGATTCAGAGTGACAGTGGAAAGAGCAAGATATTCATAGTGAAAGAAAGAGAAAGATTAAGAGTGGCAGTGGAAGTAGTGAGAGATTCATAGAGAAAGAAAGAGAAAGATTCAGAGTGGCAGTGGAAGGAGTAAGATATTCCTAGAGAAAGAAAGAGAAAGATTAAGAGTGGTAGTGGAAGGAGTGAGAGATTCCTAGAGAAAGAAAGAGAAAGATTCAGAGTGACAGTGGAAAGAGCAAGATATTCATAGTGAAAGAAAGAGAAAGATTAAGAGTGGCAGTGGAAGTAGTGAGAGATTCATAGAGAAAGAAAGAGAAAGATTAAGAGTGGCAGTGGAAGTAGTGAGAGATTCCTAGAGAAAGAAAGAGAAAGATTCAGAGTGGCAGTGGAAGGAGTGAGAGATTCATAATGAAAGAAAGAGAAAGATTCAGAGTGGCAGTGGAAGGAGTAAGAGATTCATAGAGAAAGAAAGAGAAAGATTCAGAGTGGCAGTGGAAGGAGAAAGAGATTCATAGTGTAAGAAAGAGAAAGATTAGGAGTGGCAGTGGAAGGAGTGAGAGATTCCTAGAGAAAGAAAGAGAAAGATTCAGAGTGGCAGTGGAAGGAGTGAGAGATTGATAGTGAAAGAAAGAGAAAGATTTAGAGTGACAGTGGAAAGAGCGAGATATTCATAGTGAAAGAAAGAGAAAGATTCAGAGTGGCAGTGGAAGGAGTGAGAGATTCATAGTGAAAGAAAGAGAAAGATTCAGAGTGGCAGTGGAAGGAGTGAGAGATTCATAGTGAAAGAAAGAGAAAGATTTAGAGTGACAGTGGAAAGAGCGAGATATTCATAGTGAAAGAAAGAGAAAGATTCAGAGTGGCAGTGGAAGTAGTGAGAGATTCCTAGAGAAAGAAAGAGAAAGATTCAGAGTGGCAGTGGAAGGAGTGAGAGATTCATAGAGAAAGAAAGAGAAAGATTCAGAGTGGCAGTGGAAGGAGTGAGAGATTCATAGTGAAAGAAAGAGAAAGATTTAGAGTGGCAGTGGAAGGAGTGAGAGATTCATAGTGAAAGAAAGAGAAAGATTTAGAGTGGCAGTGGAAGGAGTGAGAGATTCATAGTGAAAAAAAAAGAGAAAGATTCAGAGTGGCAGTGGAAGGAGTGAGAGATTCATAGTTAAAGAAAGAGAAAGATTCAGAGTGGCAGTGGAAGGAGTGAGAGATTCATAGTGAAAGAAAGAGAAAGATTCAGAGTGGCAGTGGAAGGAGTAAGAGATTCATAGTGAAAGAAAGAGAAAGATTCAGAGTGGCAGTGGAAGGAGTGAGAGATTCATAGTGAAAGAAAGAGAAAGATTCAGAGTGGCAGTGGAAGGAGTGAGAGATTCATAGGGAAAGAAAGAGAAAGATTCAGAGTGGCAGTGGAAGGAGTGAGAGATTCATAGTGAAAGAAAGAGAAAGATTCAGAGTGGCAGTGGAAGGAGTGAGAGATTCATAGAGAAAGAAAGAGAAAGATTCAGAGTGGCAGTGGAAGGAGAAAGAGATTCATAGTGAAAGAAAGAGAAAGATTCAGAGTGACAGTGGAAGGAGTGAGAGATTCATAGTGAAAGAAAGAGAAAGATTCAGAGTGGCAGTGGAAGGAGTGAGAGATTCATAGTGAAAGAAAGAGAAAGATTAAGAGTGGCAGTGGAAGGAGTGAGAGATTCATAGTGAAAGAAAGAGAAAGATTCAGAGTGGCAGTGGAAGGAGAAAGAGATTCATAGTGTAAGAAAGAGAAAGATTAAGAGTGGCAGTGGAAGGAGTGAGAGATTCATAGTGAAAGAAAGAGAAAGATTAAGAGTGGCAGTGGAAGGAGTGAGAGATTCATAGTGAAAGAAAGAGAAAGATTCAGAGTGGCAGTGGAAGGAGAAAGAGATTCATAGTGTAAGAAAGAGAAAGATTCAGAGTGGCAGTGGAAGGAGTGAGAGATTCATAGTGAAAGAAAGAGAAAGATTCAGAGTGGCAGTGGAAGGAGTGAGAGATTCATAGTGAAAGAAAGAGAAAGATTCAGAGTGGCAGTGGAAGGAGTGAGAGATTCATAGTGAAAGAAAGAGAAAGATTCAGAGTGGCAGTGGAAGGAGTGAGAGATTCATAGTGAAAGAAAGAGAAAGATTCAGAGTGGCAGTGGAAGGAGAAAGAGATTCATAGTGAAAGAAAAAGAAAGATTAAGAGTGGCAGTGGAAGGAGTGAGAGATTCATAGTGAAAGAAAGAGAAAGATTCAGAGTGGCAGTGGAAGGAGTGAGAGATTCATAGTGAAAGAAAGAGAAAGATTCAGAGTGGCAGTGGAAGGAGTGAGAGATTCATAGTGAAAGAAAGAGAAAGATTCAGAGTGGCAGTGGAAGGAGAAAGAGATTCATAGTGTAAGAAAGAGAAAGATTCAGAGTGGCAGTGGAAGGAGTGAGAGATTCATAGTGAAAGAAAGAGAAAGATTCAGAGTGGCAGTGGAAGGAGTGAGAGATTCATAGTGAAAGAAAGAGAAAGATTCAGAGTGGCAGTGGAAGGAGTGAGAGATTCATAGTGAAAGAAAGAAAAAGATTCAGAGTGGCAGTGGAAGGAGTGAGAGATTCATAGTGAAAGAAAGAGAAAGATTCAGAGTGGCAGTGGAAGGAGGAAGAGATTCATAGTGTAAGAAAGAGAAAGATTCAGAGTGGAAGTGGAAGGAGTGAGAGATTCATAGTGAAAGAAAGAGAAAGATTCAGAGTGGCAGTGGAAGGAGTGAGAGATTCATAGTGAAAGAAAGAGAAAGATTCAGAGTGGCAGTGGAAGGAGTGAGAGATTCATAGTGAAAGAAAGAGAAAGATTAAGAGTGGCAGTGGAAGGAGTGAGAGATTCCTAGAGAAAGAAAGAGAAAGATTAAGAGTGGCAGTGGAAGGAGTGAGAGATTCATAGTGAAAGAAAGAGAAAGATTCAGAGTGACAGTGGAAGGAGAAAGAGATTCATAGTGTAAGAAAGATAAAGATTCAGAGTGGAAGTGGAAGGAGTGAGAGATTCATAGTGTAAGAAAAAGAAAGATTAAGAGTGGCAGTGGAAGGAGTGAGAGATTCCTAGAGAAAGAAAGAGAAAGATTAAGAGTGGCAGTGGAAGGAGTGAGAGATTCCTAGAGAAAGAAAGAGAAAGATTAAGAGTGGCAGTGGAAGGAGAAAGAGATTCATAGTGAAAGAAAGAGAAAGATTAAGAGTGACAGTGGAAGGAGTGAGAGATTCATAGTGAAAGAAAGAGAAAGATTAAGAGTGGCAGTGGAAGGAGTGAGAGATTCCTAGAGAAAGAAAGAGAAAGATTCAGAGTGGCAGTGGAATGAGTGAGAGATTCATAGTGTAAGAAAAAGAAAGATTAAGAGTGGCAGTGGAAGGAGTGAGAGATTCATAGTGAAAGAAAGAGAAAGATTAAGCGTGGCAGTGGAAGGAGTGAGAGATTCCTAGAGAAAGAAAGAGAAAGATTAAGAGTGGCAGTGGAAGGAGTGAGAGATTCATAGTGAAAGAAAGAGAAAGATTCAGAGTGACAGTGGAAGGAGAAAGAGATTCATAGTGTAAGAAAGATAAAGATTCAGAGTGGAAGTGGAAGGAGTGAGAGATTCATAGTGTAAGAAAAAGAAAGATTAAGAGTGGCAGTGGAAGGAGTGAGAGATTCCTAGAGAAAGAAAGAGAAAGATTAAGAGTGGCAGTGGAAGGAGTGAGAGATTCCTAGAGAAAGAAAGAGAAAGATTAAGAGTGGCAGTGGAAGGAGAAAGAGATTCATAGTGAAAGAAAGAGAAAGATTAAGAGTGACAGTGGAAGGAGTGAGAGATTCATAGTGAAAGAAAGAGAAAGATTAAGAGTGGCAGTGGAAGGAGTGAGAGATTCCTAGAGAAAGAAAGAGAAAGATTCAGAGTGGCAGTGGAAGGAGTAAGAGATTCATAGAGAAAGAAAAAGAAAGATTCAGAGTGGCAGTGGAAGGAGAAAGAGATTCATAGTGAAAGAAAGAGAAAGATTAAGAGTGACAGTGGAAGGAGAAAGAGATTCATAGTGAAAGAAAGAGAAAGATTCAGAGTGGCAGTGGAAGGAGTGAGATATTCATAGTGAAAGAAAGAGAAAGATTCAGAGTGGCAGTGGAAGGAGTGAGAGATTCATAGTGAAAGAAAGAGAAAGATTAAGAGTGGCAGTGGAAGGAGTGAGAGATTCATAGTGAAAGAAAGAGAAAGATTAAGCGTGGCAGTGGAAGGAGAAAGAGATTCATAGTGAAAGAAAGAGAAAGATTCAGAGTGGCAGTGGAAGGAGAAAGAGATTCATAGTGAAAGAAAGAGAAAGATTCATAATGTGAAAGAATCATAATGTAAGAAAGATAAAGATTCAGTGGCAGTGGAAGGAGTGACAAAGATCTATAGTGAGGGTAGAAGAAAGAGAGAGAAAGTTTCACAGTAGCAGTCAAAGAAGTAAGAGTGATGTACAGTGGCAATGGGAGAAGTGAGAGTGATGCAGTGAGAGTAGGAGTGAGAAAAAGATACATACTGTAAGCAGGGTGTAGGGTGAAAAGAAGATACATAGTAAGATTAGAAGAAAACGAGAGAGTAGCAGAGGGAGAAGTGAAAGTGAAACAAGGTAGTAGTGAAGGGGAAATGATAATGGTAAAAGAAGTGTAGGAAAGTAAGGAAGGTAATAATAAGAATAAAGTTAGGGCAAGAGTGGGAAAGGAAAGGAAACAATTATTAAAGAGGAGGGGGGGAGTAAAGGCAAAGAAGAGAGAGAAAGTGAAAGTCGCTCAGAAGTTTCATGAAAGAAACTGACCCACCAGTGTTGATATTAACCCAATTGACACCACACTTGCCAGAAATAGCCTTGAGTGAGGTTCAAGATGCAAGTGGAAGGGTCAGGGTCAGTCAGGAGAGCACTATGCAAGCACCTGACCCCCTGATGCAATAAACACTTCAAGTGGCAGCAGGCTGCTCATTGACAGGGTCACAAATTGAAATCTGCCTCAGTGCTCCGCAAACAATAAGCATTAAGCACTAGACCCACAAGAGTGGATCTCACTGGGATGGGCAGAGTAGCTCACTCAGGTATACAAAGGATATACACAGTCATGTTAACCTCGACATACACAAGTATGCACACTCATGTTGTATTGATATCTTTATGCATTAATAAATACATATACACACACACTCACATATGCATACATACACGAATATATACATATATGTTTTAACAAATATACATGTTCAGAAATATATCAAAAGACATATTCACATATTAAAAACTATATAAAAACTTATATACATGTGTATGCATTAGGTTTGTTTGTTTAATGGCATATCAAACTTTGTGGGTTAATGCCAAAGTCATCCTTCGAAAAGAACAGCAGTGATACAATTTAACCCATAGCTGGGTAAAAAAATAAGACAGTTCATACCTTTCCAAAGGGTATTAGTCCAAAAGAGAATGTAAAAACACAACTAGAGTTTGAATCATTCACTTTAAGCTAATATGTATCTGACTTCCCAGTAAGCATGTGGTACCAGGTCATTTTACAGTGGGGACTCATGCACTTACTTCAACGCCAAAGTCCAACACATTAGCCATTACACAAATGGGACTCCACCATATCCAGTTGTGTGCATATATATATATATATGTATACATACACATATATACACATATTAATTCATTTAAAATATATAAAAACCTTTGTGCATGCAAACACACACACACACATATATATATATATATATATATATACACACACACACATATATAAGAAAAAAGATAATAGTATGGGAAATTATCAAGGGAGCTTCTTCATATAAAGTCCACAAACTTAACCAATACAGTGTAATAAAAAAAAGTGACTCACTTCTCCTTACCTTGTCACATTTAAACTTTGTTTTTACAAAATAGAATTTCCTTCCAGAAGAAGTTAACCTCATAGCAAAACTGATTTACCCTCAACTATGGTTGGATATATATAACTGGATAGTTATATCTGAACTTATTTGTATATATGTAATTGGATAACAATATCTGATAATGAGATAATGAAATATGACTAAAAATGAAAACTGAGTTATTCAAATTAACGATTTAGTTACGTTGGGTTAGTTGGTTTAATGACATACCAACCCTTGAGGGTTATTTAATGCCAAATTCTATTTATACATAGATATATATTATATATGATTTTTAAGAGAATAGTTTGTGGGTAACTTTATTTTCAAACAAGTCAGAACTCATTGTTTGCATACAGTTAAATTGCTTCAAGTATTGTTATTCACACAAAGGTTCATCATGACATACAAGGATCATTAAATAAGTTTCCAGACTTTTTTTGTATGGGCACTTTTATTGAGAGTAAACACATGAAACTCTAGTCCCCTTCAAAGTAATCTCCTCCGGCTGCAATGCACTTGTACCATTCCAACAACTTCGGCAAGGCCCCATAGAAGTCCTCTTGTGTGAGCGTATCAATGACCTTCATCACAGCCTCTTTCATCTCCTCAATTGTCTCAAAACAACAGCCTCTGAGCTTAGGAAATAACCAAAAGTCACAGGGAGCAAGGTCTCGACAATAGGGAGGCTGAGGAACTGTCTTGATGCCCATCTTGCTCAAATAGTAAGTGACAAGGATGGAGTTGTGGACTGGTGCATTGTCCTGCTGGAAACCATAGACTCGACTTCTGACGGTAATCTCTTCCTGAACTCCCTTAAAACTTCAACATAGTAACCCTAACCCTAACCCTTTGGCCAATCAACTCTGGTCTACTGACTTCCTTACTCCTCCCACACCTCTCATCATCCCTCACAGACTCCCTGCCTTCCTTGAATCTCTTATGCCACTCAAAAACTGATGCTTGATTCACACAAGATGGCCCAAAAGCAGTCTGAAGCATTCCATAAGTTTCTGTGGCATTTTCTCCAAGTTTAAAACGTAATTTTATTGCATATTGTTCCTCACATCCAGATTACATTTTTGAAATTCACCAGCTGTGACAATTAGGCTTTAGTAGGGTGTATTCCAATTGCTGCTGTAGCTGTTCATTTGAACCAGAAATCATAAAAATTGGTCACTCACCTCATAGGATGTATAGCAATAATATACTGAATTTTCAAGTGTCTACGACAATTTTAAATGCCTGTACAAAAAAAAGTCTGGAATCTTATTGAATGCACCACATACCAACTATTTTAGGTTTTTTAATGCTATATATAAGTTAAGACAGTATAATATAAGTTAGGATATAATTATCCAATTCTATATAAGTCTAATACCAAATCCTGTTTATACACACACACACACACACACATATACATATATAATTAATAAATGAATGGTTTGTTGATAACATTGTTTTTAAACCAGCAAGAGCTCATCTGTTTGCACACAGTTGAATGATTTCAAATATTGCCATTTATTGTCTGCACACAGTTAAATGGTTTCAAGTATTCCTATTGAACACAAATAATTTTATTCAACATTAATTATACATTTGCTCAAAGTTAAATGGTTCCAAATATTGCTGTATAATATTAATAGTCCATTAATAGTCATTTGTTTGTACTGAGTTGAATATTTTCTAGTAAAGTAAATAATCAAATAGTTCTATTTGACCAATAGATAGGATCCTAACAGGTACTACCACTCAGGGTCAGAGTAGACCTCTGAAAAATAGCAATGGAAGAGTACTCCATATTTCCCAAAAGTCCAGGACTGGAGCCTCACCATCAGATTGTTTAGTGTCATATCCAGGACACTTGTTGAAGGGGGTCTTATCCCTCGGCAGGGATGCAGCCCCAGTCAACTGGGCAGATGATTTACTAGTATAACACACATCAACTACATAGTTTCATCAGAGACTATGAAACTGTTTTTAAAAGGATAATCAAATCTGTTGACAGACACTGAGCATTAACTGCTTGGGAGCTTTTAAATTTAAAATTTCTTAAATTATTTGAAAATCCACTTTGTGATTACTATTATTACTCTAAAATACAACTAAAGAATATTAATGAAGAATGATATCACTTATGATTTATTAATAATATAAAAAAATAAAATCAAGTTACTTTTTCAGAAGAAAAATATCAGACACTCAATTTCCTTCCATTAAATTCATTTCATTTCTATTTATTTATTATTGTTCTATTTAGTTGGAATATCAATTTGGCTAAAACCAGATATATATTAAAGAAAACAGGTTGGAATTGTGAAATCAAAACAGATTCTAAATATTAACATTTCGATTCACTTTGTACTTTTTCAATTATGTAGGCCTTATCTGGGCCAAAGTTATAATTGGTTTCAATTCTGCTGTTTATAAGAGTATGAATGCACCACTTGGACGCTAACTAAATGGCTGGAGAAGAAGCTGGACGGCAATTACACAAGAATGTTGTGAGCAATATTGAACAAGTCCTGGCAGCAACATCCCACAAGGCACCAACTATACAGCCACCTACCTCCCATCACGAAAACTATCCAAGTTAGAAGAACCAGACATTCAGGACAGTGCTGGAGAAGCAGGGATGAGCTCATAAGTGATGTACTCCTATGGACCCCCACATATGGCCGAGTAAAAGCGGGACAACCAGCTCAAACATACATACAGCAGCTATGTGAGGATACGGGATATAGCCCTGAAGACCTGGCAGAGGCGATGAACGATAGGGAGAAGTGGCAAGAGAGGGTCAGGGATATCTGTGCTAGCGGCACGACATGATGATGTTAAGAGTACTATCATCAGTCTTTACACTACTGTGGCATTCATATATTCTCTTTTTAAATCATCAAAACATTTCTTGGGTGTATTTCTTATGGTAAGTTATATATATATATATATATATATATATATATATATAACAGTCCAGTCAGCTAGCTATTGTATATGCCAATTGCATCTCTGCAGAGGGGTAAGACTTCCCCAACAAATGTCCTTGAAACTCCAAACCTAGAGCTTTGGGAAATGTACTCTACCCCTTCATTGCCATTACTCCTAGGTCAACTCTGACCTGGAGTGGTGGTACCAGTTAACGTCTCATCTGAAGGTCAAATAGAAGTGTTTAGTCATCTATTAGATTTTCCATCAGGCAGGATTTGACACAAGGTCTTTTTTATAGAAGCGATTTAGGGGAAGAGGAAGTTGCACATGAGACAAGACTCGTGCACTGCTGATCAATTCTGGTGCAAAGTGAACTATGTTAGCCTTTGCTAAGTCTCCTGGCATGAAGCCAGGTAACCTTGCTGACCATAGATTCACAAGTCCTGAAGGTCCAGTGCAATGTATATCTATGCTTGTCATTGTTTGGCTTCCTGGCACATATGTTTAGTTATTTACTGTAGTTGAAACCATTTAAATGTGTGCAAATAAAACTATTAGTTTTAGATAGCAATACTTGAAACCATTTAACTGTATTCAAGGAAATGAGTTCTAGCTTGTTTCAAAATTGTAACCTATAAACTATTTGTTTACAAATCACATATACTTAATAAATATGTATAAACAGGATTTGGTATTAAACAACTTACAAGAGTTGATATGCTATAAAATACAACCTATATAGATATATATATAACACATACAGAGACAAACACACACACACATATTTATATATATAAGGCTGAATCTATAAGTCCATAGCCTAATATATAATTAATAGCTGACTTTTGATTTGAAATTTTCACTGTATAATGCTCAATCTAGATCTCTCTGATTAATGAAAAAGTTAAATTATATCAATAAGGGAGGAGATTAGGTTGAAATACATGTATTTGTTTTGTAAAATAAATGCTTATTTCATTGTTATGTTGTGCATACACATTTTTTCATCATTACATGCAAATACCCAGAATTATATATATGCATAAATTCTACAGCACTAAGCAAAACAAAACACATCATTATACAATAGTTTAAATATTTTTGCTTGTTTCTTCATTTGTTTGTTTGGATTTGTTTTCATATAACCCTGTGGTTAAGACAGATGAATATGAAGAACCCCAGTGAGTAACATTGTACAAATTAACAGCATGTCTTTATTTTGAAACTATTTTACTTACACCCTAGCCCAAGTATAATGGAACCAGAGCGAATCTGATAAATTTTCAAAACATCTTTGAATTTGGGAAATCCGGTAATGTTTATTTCAGGAATTTAGCGGCAAGAAGTTTAATTGCCTATAAAAGATGGTTTCAAGTTCTCCACTCAAAAACTAAGGAAAGTGTTTTGCTGAGATGGCACTGATAATGACAATGTTTTAAAACATTAACTTCTTATCCCCCAGATCTATTAACCTAACACCTTACAACATTACTGGAGAATATCAGCTTGCTATAATAACACAAAAGCATCCATATTTTTCCATATAAAACTCTTACAACTGAATCTTAAAGTAATATGACTCACTAGTTTCTTTACACTAACATATGATTTTTTAATGAAAGGTTGTATTTTTTTTAGCTGAATTTTATCAATTCAAAAAAATCTCTGGTGTGACAAAAATACCTCCCATATTTTAAAACCATCCCCTGTGTGGTGCAAATGAATTTAGACAAGTGGTAATGGTAGCTCCATCTAGCTAATGTCTCACCATTCTTTTTATCAGTTATGATTATTATTTGGACAAGTGCACACTATGCATTTGCATTTAAAATGTTTATTTAAAGACTGGTAAATCTGTAATTGCTATACAGAGGATTTTTTGTGCTCATTTCATGTTATATCAAAATGAAGTAGTCCTAGATAGAATTTTTAACCCTTAGCAGTATCATTTTTTTTATGTAGATAATGGTATAAATATGAACTGCTAAGATTCAAAGTTGATTTTTTAGAGAATAATTGTTATATCAGAGGAACAGTTTAGTTTGGTTTGGTTTCTTTGTTTAATGGCATATCATCTTTTAAGAGTAATTCAATACCAAAGCCATCCTTGTAAAAGATATAGTGGTACTATTTAAACTATAATTGGACTGCGGAAGACTAGAGATAAGTTAAAATGCTAGCAGAGTTGTTATACATGTAGAATTACTACCCTGTAAAACAACAAAATAAAAAACACTGTGGTCAAATGGAACCAACAACTTCACAGAACTTTCCTTGCAACTGCTAAGACAGGACCTGTCTACCTTGCATTGACCTCATCAGCTAAATGTATGCTTGCACCAATTGAAAAACACCTTCATAAATCATTGTTCACAAAGCCAATAACTCATATACACATTACCCCTAGTGAAACAAAACAAATCTACTAAATTTGAATATAAAACAACATATGTTATATTGTAATCATCCAACCAAATGTGGGTGGTATTGCCTCAAATGTGGATAGCCAAAATTTGGCACAAAATGTCTGTTCCCCACCCACAAAAACCCTTCAGCGCACTAGCAATAAGATTAAAATAACAAAACAAGTGGGTAACGGGCACTCTTTGACCATGTTTTAATTTTCATATCTCAGAATCAAACAACTTTCTTCTCTCAACAGAAAAGTTATCAATAAGCTATCAGAAATGGAAAGAGAAACCAAAAGTTAGGAAGCTTATCTCTTTCAAATTGTTTCTATTGTAAAGAGTTCAATTCTCACTGACTACTCCATAATTGTTATCTTATGCCAGACTAAGTTAATCTAAATAAATATCAATATCCTATCAGAAAGAGCACTTTACTCCAGTGCACTAGATATCAACTTAGACAATTACTAAAATGAGTTCAATCCGTACTTCCTTAAACTAAGTTATATTTAGTATAAGTAAAGTTGGCAACCATAGTCAAGGGTGACCTGAAGGCTCCCTTTTCAATAGCTACTACACCAAGGTGCAGGGGAGAGTGCTACTCCTTTCTCTAGATTGCTCTACTTTACCCTTGATCTGTAACTTATAATGCTTAAAAATTGACCTTGTGTCATATCCTGCCCAAGTGGAGGGTTTGGTAAATATATAATGCTGAGTGTTAAGCAAGGCGACATTAAGTACCATTTTTTGATTCTTTGGTATGACTCGCCCTGGGATTGAACCCTGGTCTCCCAGAACATTGGCGAACACTCTACTCATTAGGCCAATGGCCTAGTCTCAAAATGCTTCACATAGACTCTGTAGAGATAAATAAAATTTTGGCAGGGTGAAAAAAAGCAGAGGGATCTACAGGGAGTAAATTTACTAATTTGCATTTCTAAAATTCTTTATATATTCAAGCTAAACTTGGTTTATACAGGTGTACTGTGGGTCATTGCAACTTTCAGTATATTCCTAATTTGTCCTCAATAGAGAAATCAGAAGAAAACATTTTCAATAACGACTTGTTCATCTACATAAATCCCATTTAAAATTTGGAAAAACTTTAAAGCACAATTCAAGGATCTTCTAAACACGGAAATTCCTGAATGGATTATTTCAACATTTCATGTGGAAATTGTAAATTTAGAGACATTTCTTAAAGAATTTATTGAAATGACATTTGATCTTAAAATGAAATCTATGTAGACATTTAAAAGATTGAAAATTACTGGATAAACAAAAGAAAACTGTAGCAAAATATGCCAAACTTTGTGCCAGTGTTAAGCCCATTTTATTAACTTTTCCAAGTTCATATATGATTTGGTTTGGTTTGGTTTCATGGCATATCAACTATTCTAGGTTATGTAATACCATATCCATTTTTATACATATAAACAGTTCTATTTCAAACAATTCAGTTTAGTATAAGTTTGCAGTTTAAATGTCAAAACAGTTCTATCTCAAACAATTCCGTTTAGTAAATATAAATAAAAAGATTTTTAAAGTATTCATATTTACCAACCCATCCGTACACTGTTTAGTTCTATCTAACCCATAGATAGGACCAATCAGATGCTACTACTCCAGGTCAGAGTAGACCTGGGAGTGATGGCAATAAAGGGTTACTCTGCATTCCCCAAAGCTTTAGCATTACTGGAGCTTCATCATCAGATTGTTCAGTGTCATATCCAGAACACTTGTTGGGGGTGTCTTACCCCTCTGCAGAGATGCACTTGGTGTATTCTGCAGACCCAGCCAACTGGGCCAGGTGCAATTTGGGTTTAGCCATATGCATTATTTACAAATCAAAGAAGCACTTCAAACATAGAATGTGGTGATTTGTGACTAAAATTCGCAAACTTGTAACTTAATATTGGAGATCAACTCAATATCCACCAAACACATCCTTTCAATTAATAAATAATTTAAAAATTAAAAGGTGTATTTGCATTTATAGTTTACTGATTCTTTTCTTATGTAAATTGTATTAAACATTACAAAATTAGTTGTTTTGTAATTTGATATTCAATTCATTTATTTGAGAGTTAATGGAAATCAAACTTTGTGGGAGGGGGGCATCAAGTAAAATGTTTGAAAAGCCTGGTTTAAATTTGGTTAGGGGTTGGGGGTCATCAAGTAAAAAGTTTGAGAAGCCTGGTTTAAATTTGGTTAGGGGTTGGGGGTCATCAAGTAAAAAGTTTGAGAAGCCTGGTTTAAAGTTTATTAGAATTACCCAGTTTTGAAAATCACAACAATTATATTTTTCATATTCATTTATTAGGGAGTGAATGGAAATCAAACTTGGGGGGGGGCTTAAGTAAAAAATTTGGAAAGCCTGGTTTAAAGTTTTTTAGAATTACTCAATTTGAAAATCACCATAATTATCCGTATATCTGTTGCTGTTTATTTTCATCTTCCTATTTATATTTAGCTATCAAAACACTAAATTTTTTTAAATAGACATTTATTACCAGAAAAATTTAGTCAAAACTATTTAGTATCATGCAGAGACTGTATTACAATATATAAAGTTGTAAATTATTTTAAACACTGGAAAATTAATTATGTTTTGTGATTTAATATTTAATCAATTTATTTGGGAGTGAATGGAAGAATCAAGTAAATAGTTTGAGAACCCTAGTTTAGTAAATATAAATAAAAAGATTTTTAAAGTATTCATATTTACCAACCCATCCGCTCAGGCAGGATATGGCACAAGGTCAATTTTTAAGCGGAGTTTAACAGATTTGAATTTAGAGTTTTCCTTCTCCTAGACTAGTTGCCTCACCAAGGCTGAAAACCCAGTCTGCCCAAGTGTTTACACATAGCTGGAGGGAGAATAATTGGATTCACACCTTTCCTAAGGGTATTAATGCTATGTGAAATGCAATCAGTCTCGTCCAGGTTTTGAACTTGTGTCGCCGTGTCCATTTCTTACGACGATAACCATTGCACCACGGCCACCTCCATAATAAAAAGATTTTTAAAGTATCAACTCTTAAAAGTATCGCATATAACATATCATGCATATAACGCATTTGTACAAGACTGACATTCTATTTTGTAGGATTCAAATCAAACTAGCAAGAAGTATAAAAGGACAGAACTAAAACAACTTATATTCATTAAAGGGAGTTTGGTTTTGGTTTCTTTATTTAATGGCATATCAACCTTCATAGGTTATTTAATGCTAAAGCTATCCTTGCAGAAGAACTGTAGTGCTATTGTTTAACCTACAGCTGGAGGGATAGGAGGGTTCGTAAAGGTATTACTTCAAAAGTGAGCCTAATAGCATGATTGGAGTTAGAACTCATGTACTATGATGTTGCAGTCCAACACATTAGCCACCATGCCTCAATTTAAGAAAGTAAAGCTAATGTGTTCCTCACTAAGTGCTGTACAGCTGTGTTTTCACACCAAAATTAACTTTAACTAACAATTAATTGTGCTTATAAGTATAATTCTGTCCTAAGTGTGGGCAACATATATAAAATAAAGTATTAGTCGATTTGGTTTTACTTATTTTGCATCAGTCTAAATTTCTGAGGTGAAAAGTAATTATCTATATCATTTATATACATCAGATTATTGTCCTCCTCTTAGTCATTAAATTCACAAAATTTCAGCCACTGGACCTTCCAGTCTTCTCCAGATGTCAGTTTTCTAGTGATTAATCTTCAGAGAAGTTTCAACCAAGCTCTTTATTCAATCCACAGGGGTAAACAGTTCCCATTCACATAGACCTTGCCTTGGGATATCTTATATCAGTTAATTCATCTACTTACAATTAATTCATGACATTACAAGAGTGAACTTTATATCCCAAGGTGTGAACAGCAGAATAAGAATGGTCTACCACAGGCAACTGAATATCAAGAGTTTGATTTAAATTTCCTGAAGGTTACCAACTCCAATAAAAGATACTTGAAATAGGCCAGAGAGTACAGCAATGAAAATGCTGTGAATATAACAAGCAAAATGATTGATTTTAATGGCAAGTCAAACCGTCTTGGTTATTTTATGCTTAGAAGTTAGGGAATAACATTCATTGTAAATGTACATTACATTTTTTGAATAGTTGTTTAAGAGTTTTTTTGAACACAGTGACACAATATCAAGTATTCTGGTCTAATACAAATAATTTGCACACTGTTATATGGTTTCAAGTAATTAATACAATTTAATAATAATTTGTTTGCACACAATTATATAGTTTCAAGTTAACTAATAATAATCTTTAGTAAACATTTATAACTTCAAGTAACTAATCTTTATATAAATAACTTATAGTTGAATGATATCAAGTATTCCAATCTAATACAACTAATATGCACTGTTGTATGGTTGCAAGTATTCTTGTCTAATACAACTAATATGCACAGTTGTATGGTTGCAAGTATTTCTGTCTGATACAACTAATATGCACAGTTGTATGGTTTCAAGTATTCCTGTCTAATATAACTAATACGCACAGTATGGTTGCAAGTATTTCTGTCTAATACAACTAATATGCACAGTTGTATGGTTGCAAGTATTCCTATCTAATACTTATATGTTTCCAAGTAATTATTTCTATCTAATAATAATCATTTGTTAGCATTCAGTTATATGGTTTCAACTAACTAATAAACTGTAGTTATTAATTATTGCTTTAAATAACTGATCTTAACACAAATAATTTTGGCCCAGTCAGCTGAGACAGTAGAATACACTGACTGCATCTCTTCAGAGGGGTAAGACCCCCCCCCTCAACGAGTGTTCTGGATATGACACTAAACAATCTGATGGTTAGGTTCCAGTAATGCTGGAGCTTTTGGGAATGCATTGTACCCCTTCATTACCATCACACCCAGGTCCACACTGGCCTGGAGTGGTAGCATCTGATAGGGTCCTATCAATGGGTTAAATAGAACTAAACTTTGTATTTATGCTAAACTGAATTGTTTGAAATAGAACTGTTTATTATATATAAATGGATTTGGTATTAAATAACCTACAATGGTCAATATACCACCAAACCCATTATTTTCAAACAGCTCTATATAAACCTATAGATGAGACTGTAACAGGTACTACCACTCCAGGTCAGAGTGGATCTGGAGTGATGGCAATCAAGGTTTACTCCAAACTAACCAGATCTCTAGAACTAATACAGTTTAGTATCATACCCAGGACTATTGTTTAGAAAAAGGGGTCTTACCCCTTTACAGTGAATACAGTCAGTTTATTCTAAGCTCCATTGATAGGACAGTCTGTTTTGAGTATAGTAAAATTTTTTAAACTCTATGACTTTTAACGATTGAATTACCAGAGACCAAAATTGGTCTTTTTTTATAATAAACTTATAAGTTTAAATAGGTTTTAATAAGTTAGAAGAACTAACAATAAACTAAATATTTTCTGAAAGTGATCTTCCTTTCCAGAAGTCAACCCAAAATTATACAAATTAGGTCACCTTAATTCATTAAAAGCTTCTGAACTGAAAACTCTAATTGCAACAAAACCAAAAATAGATGACCAAATCTGTGCAAAAACACCCAATATAAATGCAATTTATGAGACATGGATACATATGCACTGACAACTTGAATTTTTTAAAATGATTAATGAACTAATAATAAATCATATAAAACTCTATTTTTAGTGTAGCAAAAGTAAAAATTAAATATATGACTTTAAGATTTAAACTTTTCTGCATTGAATTTCTGGAGAATGATTTAATCTTCTTATTCTTTCTTCATATATATTTTTTAACACAATAAATTTGAAGAACTTCCAATAAATGAAAGATTTTCTGAAAGTGATACCCCTTCACAAAAACCATCAGAAAATTACACAAATTATATCACCTTAGTTTATTGAAGATTTTCAAACCAAAAATAGATGACAAAGTCTGTGTAAAAATATCTAATCTAGATACAATTTACCAGATATGGATACATACATACTGACAAATTAAATTTTGTAAAATGATAAATGAATTAATAATAAATCATAATATTAAAATGTTTCCAGTATAGAAATTTTTTTAAAGAATATGACTTTAACATTTAAACTCAGAGCTTTTGAATTTCTAGAGGCTAAATTTGATCTTTTTTTTTAAATACTAGGTTATACTAATTTAAAAGAATTCCTGATAAACTAAATATTTTCTGAAGCCAACCGACTGTTATACAAATTAGGTCACTTTAGTTTATCAAAAGGGTTCCAAACTGAAAACGGTATCTCTAGCAAAAGGAAAAATAGATGACAAAGTCTATGCAAAAACACCAAATATAGATGCAATTTAGCAGCTTGAAATAGTTTATCTCTCTATGCCTATTGCCAGCAAGTGACACAGCTACAAGTAGAATCGCATCATCTATAACCAATAAAACCCATCAGCATTCCATAGGGGAAAAATCCCCATACTGTCATCTTTCTTCTTCCCTGTCTTACACTGGGGAAAACTTACATATGCAATGGAGCAAAGTAGGAAGTAAGAATAGCAAAGAGATAAGGGATTTATTACCCACTGGCTAAGTGCATATAGGAAAGAGAGATGGAATTGCACCCCAACCCTCAATACACACCAAGTCTTGACCCTAGGGATCTACTTCTCAGATCACCAACCCATACAACCCAAAGTCCTCTTCTTTTCCCTATTAGTAAAGCTGCAGGATTTTCATTTCCCTTGGAGATTCCTTTTCTTTATTATTTCATTTTTTGCATGGGTGATTTCTGGATGGTGGGATTAACATAATTATGGGGTAGTGGGAGTGCAAAGGCAGATAAAGAAAGAATTATCAAGAAATATATAGACAGGATATCTATAGTTGAGAGTGGAAGGTAGAGTTGTCAAATCAGGAAGATTAGTGGGATGAGAGAGGTGGGGGAGCAGACTAGATATTCAAGCAATAGGAATAGAAAGTGATAGACAAGGAGAATTCTTAAATAGATTTCTTGAACACAAATATTATATATATATATATATATATATATATATATATATATATATATATATATATGAAGTGTGTTCAAAAAGTATCAAGACTGAAGCTGTATTTACCATGACAGAAATAGATGAAACATTCATTTTCTTCAACATAGTCCCCTTGACATTCAGCACACATATTCTACCAAGCCTTCGTTTTTCATACAATATGAAGCTGAACAGTTACATTTCTTTTAATGTCTTATACATCCTCAAAACTTACCCCAAAAAATGAATTTTCAGTTTAAAAAACAAGGAAAACTTGCATGGAATTATGTATTTACCTAACCCCCCCCCCTGAGTAGGATGTGACAAGTTCAAGTTTTAAGAGTAAAGCTGGTTTGAATTCAAAGTTTTCCTTCTCACTAAACTGACTGCCTAGCCAAGGCTAAAGAACCCAATGTGTCCTATTATTTACTAATAGCTGGGTGTAGCAGGGATTCATGCATTTCCCAAGGACATCATCACAAAGGGAAATACAAAGAGTCTGTCATGGATTTGACCTTGGGTTACCGATATTATTTCCTATGATGATAACTGTTACACTAAGTATGCCTCCACAAAGTTGCATGAAGATAAGTCTGGTGAGTATAAAGGATACTGCACTTGCACAGTCCTGTGTTTCACCGAAAACATTCAATTCAGAAAGTATCAAAACTAGCTTAATTTTTTTTTTCAAATTGGCACTGACTTCACGCAATGAAATCTAGATGTTTTAATATCATCACATTATTATATAAGTTACACGGTTGTGCACACATCTTCATTTACATTCTAAATTTTAGAGTTTGGTGATAAATAATACCTAATAACATCTGTTTTGATTGTATAATGTTCCACCGAAAATTATAAAATCCTGGTTTAGAAGAAAATTAACTTTTTGCAAACAAATTGTTGGAGGTGTACTTATTAAGAGGCAATGCTAAATATCAGTGGTGTGTCCAGAAAAATATGCTGGGGTAAGCAAATAACACTTTTAGGATCTTAGAGTATGCTGACTGTATCCCCTGCAGATGAGTAATACCCCACTCCATATAAAAGGGTTGTTTTTGTATGATACTAAACTGTATCTGATGGTGAGGCTCCAGTTCTAGAGATCCGGAGAGTGTGGAGTGTTTCTTTATTGCAATTACTCCCAAATCCACTCAGAATAGTAATAACTGTTAAGGTCCCAAATAACCTAGTTTCATTGCTTAATGGCATATAAACCTTTGTGGATTATTTAATGCCAAAGCTATCCTAGAAGAACAGCAGTGATACTATTTAACACCCAGCTGAGGGGATTAGGGGGTTCATGCCTTTCCCAAGTCTGAAAGTGAATAAAATAGTGTGACTGGATTTCAAACTCACTATCATATTCAGCATGTAACCATTTATGGATCGAATAGATCTATGAAAAATTTATTATATTCTATATGATTGTGTGCAAAAAAAAGAATCTCTTAAGAAACAACTACACAAAAATGCAAATATGAACATACAATAAACCCGATTCCCTAACTTCTAGGCATAAAATAAGCCAATATAGGTTGATATGCTGTTAAAATCAATCAATCAATCAATCATGCCATGATTTTTAAGGTAGAATAATAGAAAATTGACAGTAGTTAAAGATTAAATTGAATGCATCATGTTACCTCTGAAAAGTCAACAGAATTTTTTTCAAGCACTTATATTTACTATTAACTTCTGAGAGAAATATTCAAAACTAAATTTAACAAATTCAAAAAAGTTTATGCCATTCAATTATGATCATCTCTATTTGCATTATTCAATTATTTAGATTAATGTCATCTTTCAAATGTAATGAATTCAACTGAAACAGAATTTAGACTATTTCACATACCTGGGTTGCAATATCTCATCTACTGAAAGTGATGTCGACATACACATAGAAAAGACTGCTATTGACAGGTTTTCAACCATATGGAATCTCTCTGATAAAATAAAATACAAATTCTTCCAAGCTATATCTATGCCAGTACTATTGTATAGCTATACCACCTGGGCTTTAAGAAAACTAGATGGGGACTACATAAGGATGCTGCATACTTTTTTGAACAAATAGCAGCAGTATAGTCACTTGCCTCCCATCTTACAAACCATCCAAGTAAGACAAATAAGACATCCTGGGTACCACTGGCGAAACTTATAAACAAAGTTTTCCTGTGGGCTCCCAAACATGGACACACCACTGTTAGCTGACCAGTAAAGACTTATATTTACCAGCTCTAAGCAGACACTGGATGCCAACTGGAGGACCTGCCAAGAGTGATAACTGATAAGGACAGAAGACAAGAGAGAGTTAAGGGAAATACCAGCAGTCATTGAGTATTTATCTTGCCTATCCAGTTATTGCTGACACTACATATTTCTCACTATAGTCTTTCCTCTAATTTACTCCATGTTTCATCAGAAAGTGTCACATTTTATTGTGGAAAGTGATTATTGAAGATTGAATTTTGAATATCAGCAGTACAGATTTTTCAAGGTGAATTTCTCCTTACTAGTTTCAAGTATTTATGAAAATTCACTGAGTTTCTCTAAAGAATTGAAATGATACATTAAACTTAATAAAGATATCTTTAATTTTATATGGAGTAATTTTTATTGGGCAAGCATTTTATACTTCTCTATATATCAAAAAGACAGACACAATTTTAAGATAAATTCAAAGAGAAAAAGTCAAAGGGTCCATTAAATGGGGCAACTCTGTCCTCATTAAACAAATTCAAAATTTAGAAAAACCCTAAAGATTGCAGGACAAAGTTGAAGAGCAAGAAGAGCACTTCCAAAATTTTATGGACATTTCTCAGAACATGGTCCTTATTTGAAATGAGGTAACAATTCCCAAGTAATGTGCTGCCACTTACAGAACGGGAAGAGGAAGAACAGGATTAGCAGTTCTACATTTTATTAATCATAAAGTCAAAGCCCATTCATATGGTCCCCATCAGTCGCAGACAACTTATCCTGCTTCAAGAGTTATTAATATGGGTAAGTGGGAGCTGAGTTATAGCTTGTTACAACAGCCAGAACCGGAGCAAGACAATATGGATGCCTCTTAAGTAGGTATTTTCAGAGAATTCTTCGGAATAGAAAGGGAAGGGAAGGGAAGGGAAAAGGCCTTGAGGGTCAAGCCAGATGGGCAGTCAGGAGAGCATACACAAAGTTTGTGATAAAATTTCACAGGGGTTTCATTTTTTAAAAAACTGTGAGATTATCATTATAAAAATGAGAAGACAAAAAAGACAAAGAGTCGTCATTATATCTAATTTGTTTTCATAATGGTCGTAAATAAAAGAAAGAAAGAAGTGTAAAAGAAATGCTTTAAGAAAAGGAGGGAAGCCAAAAGAATGTTTGGTTGGTTGAATTTTATGCCATATCAACCATTTTGGGTTATCTAATGCCAAATCCTGTTCAATCTTGATTGGGTGTTGACGTGACCCTCCACTATATAGTTGTAAAAATGTCACTTGTTTGAAGAGTGGGACCATTCACCTTGGTGAGAAGATGTGATACTATGACCTGAGGGCATCACTGAAGAAAGGTCCCTAACAAGAGCATTTTTTAAATACTAGGGATAATAATATCTTGTCCTAAAAAGTTCCATATATATATATATATATATATATGTGTGTGTGTGTGTGTGTGAAGACACATTTAGTGTCATGGCTATTACCCAAGGAAATGGAATTGGCTACCAGAGTTCAAATCCTGGATAAGGCTGTTTCCATTTCACTTCATATTGATACTCTAAGGAAAGGCATGAATCCATCTGTTCTTCCTCAAGCTCTGGGTAAATAGTAAAGCAGACTGGTCATCTAACCAGTTTAGGAGAAAGAAAACTGAATTCAAACCAGTTTTACTCTGTTTAAAAATTGAACTTGTATTACATCCTACCTCCAGAGAAAAGGTTGAGTAATGACATACATATATGTGAGTGTTTGCATATATATATATATATATATATATTACATAGTAGTGTCTGTGACCCAGGGTTTCATGCTTTATGCATTCATAAAAGCTCTATCATTGATATTGAGCACTATTTTATAATATTGCAATATTTTCTCCTCCATTAACTCACCAAGTGAGCTAGTGAGAACCATAAACCTCTACTATATATATATATATATATATATTTCATTAAGAAAAAAACAACGAAACCAATCACAAAGGATTATAAATTTATTTCAATCCTGTTACGCATTTTTGAAATTTTCAAAAACACGAAAAAAAATTAACAGGACGTGTACGTACAAATATATGCGTGTGTGGGTTTTTATATTTATATATATATATATATATATATATAAACTTTTTAAAACTGTTCATGTTAAATACTCTCTATCATATATGATTTTAAAAAAATGTAATACTGAATGCTTCAATGTGACCTAACAGTTAACAAACTATTTTTGGAATGAGTTCAATTCTCACCTGTGGATTTAGTCTTGTACCAGACAAAAGTAAATTTAATAAATAACTCCTAAACTTGAATAAATTTTTTCATCACAATTCTTTATACCATATTTAAAAGAAAAACAGAAGAAAACTTTCAAATCTATTTTCTTTTAAGAGATAATATAAGACTGATTTTATCAGCATGTCAACCTGTTTATTTTATACCAAGAGATTAGGGAATCTCATTCCTATTTACATTTTTGAGTAGTTGTTTCTTAAGAATTTTTGAACAGATCTTATTTGACCCACAGATAAAACTTTAATGGGGACTACCACTCCAGGTCAGAGTGGATCTGAGCATAATGGCAACAAAGAAGTACTCATTATTTCTTTCAAGAACTAGAGCCTCACCCCAGATAGAAACAAAATAAGAAAGTCAAGGGTGACCCCAAGGTTCCTTTTTCAATAGCAACTACACCAAGGTGTAGAGGAAGGCACTACTCCTTTCCCTAGATTACTCCACTTTACCCTTGATCCCTACCTTATAATGCTGAGTGTTAAGCAAGGAGGCATCAAGTACCATTTTTTGAGTCTTTGGTATGACTCGACCTGGGATTGAACCCAGGTCTCCCAGGCCATTGGTGAACACTCTAACCATCATGCCAATCAGTCATTTGTTTACACACAGTTAAATGATCAAACAGTTTTATTTCTAATAATTCAATTTAGCATAAGTATAATGTCAAATAGTTCTATTAAATAGATAGGACCCTATCAGGTACTGCCAATCTGGACCAGAGTGGACCTGAGAGTGATGGCAATGAAGGAGTACTCTGCATTCCCTAAAGGTCCAGCATTACTGGAGCCTCACCATCAGATCGTTTAATGTCATATCAGGATACTCATTTGGTAGGAGGGGAGTCTTACCTCTCAGCAGGGATGCTGTCATTGTGTATTCAACAACGCCAGTCGACTAGGCTATGAAAAACATGAGTAGTTTATCATAAACTAAGTTTTCCACAGGAAAAAGTATTGAGAACATGAGGACATGTAGTCACCCTCACTTACAGGATATAAAAAATTCCAAGCTTTCATGTCCACCCTCCAAAAATAATAATTTTAAAGTTTGTTTTTTTTATCACAAAATAACATCATTCAATTATTGCCCACCTAAGTTTTAATTATGGCTAATAGCATCTATTATTTAAGTAGGAATGAGTTTAAGAAGTGAACATTGAAGCAAGGAAAATAAATATGCCAATTCCCAAATGACAAAATGAAAAAAAAATCTTGGCAAAAGAAATGATTAAAAAAAAAAAGAAAAGCAGGAAAATGTGGGGGGTCAGTAACATGGCTGATTATTCTCAGTGTGTGTGTGTGTGTGTGTGTGTGTGTGTGTGTGTGTGTATGCGTCAGAGGAGTTTACAGTCACAGGTTGAAATCCAATCAGAATCGGATCAAGCTTGACATGTCAGCTCCGAACAGTGATCCCTTACAATAACTTGTGGAATGGCCAGAATTATGAAGACAGACCACACAAATGAATAGACCAAATCATCAACTGAGAAATACAAACTGATAGAAAAGAAAGGAATGGGTGAATGACATGAGAAATGAACAATTCCCCACAGCTTACATAAAAACAGAAGTCATTTTACTGCTAAACCTTGATTTTTTTTTTCAACTTAATGTAGATATTATGGATACAAGCATTTGAATGAAATACTGGATAAGGTTAAAATGTTCTAAAAATAAAAAAAATATGCTCTTCCTTTTAAATGAAAATGAGGGTAATGATGATATATATATATATATATATATATATACACACACACACATGAAAAAAGAATTTAAATTTTGAATATTTTCCAGAATTCTGTAGAAATGTGTGTATTTATGTACAAAAAGTGCTATCAAAAACTTCTGGGGATGTGAACATCATTTATATATATATATATATATATATATATATATATATATATAAAAGCACTCACCCTTTAATCATTTATATATACACATATATACATGCACATGCACATACACACACCACCACCAGGTACATAAATATTTCCTCGAATCACCCAAGATCATTACTGAGACAGATCCCCAATGCAGTGAACTAAAGAATTAATAGGCTATCTTCATGTAAGAAAATTTTTGAGGAAAGCAATGGTGGATATGACAACACCCTGAAGGACAGCGAATTCCAAAGCAGACTGGAATATCTAACCCCGGTGGATCTCACTTCTAGGGTTAAGAGTAATAATGGTGGGACCCGCACACTCATCAAGGTAGGTGAGATTATTAATAATAATAGTCATGCAAAAAGATGGGGAAAGAATAGAAATAGAAAAGTAGTCTGGTTTAATCCGCCATTTTGTAGGCTTGCTAACATTAATATAGGTAAATACTTCCTACACCACCTAAATAAACATTTTAATGGAGATAATCCATTAGGTAGAATTTTTAATAGAAATACAGTAAAAATTAGCTACTCTTGCACAAAGAATATGTACAACAGCTTAAGCAACCATAGGCTACTAAATGAACTAATTACGAGGGATAGGAACCCAGACGTGGGGTCTTGTAATTATAGGAGTAAAGAAGAATGCCCCTTAGGCGGACGCTGCAATTCGAGAAATGTCATATACCAGGAATGCATTTCTCCTATAGAACACAAAAGAGACGGAGAAAGAGTCTATATAGGAATCTCCACGGGAAATTGGAAACAAAGATGGTACAACCACAGACATTCCTTTTCCAATCCAAAACTTAGATACCAGACTGCTCTATCAAAATATTTTGGGGGCCTTAAAGATCAGGGGCTATCTCCACAAATTAAGTGGAAAATAATCAGGCACTCATCTACCACAAATAGCTTCAATGGTAGTTGTAACTTATGCTTAGATGAGAAAATTAGCATTATCAATTTCAAAAATCGAAAACTACTGTTGAACAAGAAAAACGAGCTCATCTTTAAGTGTAGATATAGGGGAAAATTCAAATTATTCTGATTGATAGCCACTGAAACACCAGTCCCTATGTAATCGCAAAGACAATGATAAAGATGTATTAGAAATTAATGATGATCAGCTCGATAGTGGATATCATAGAGACAAGGAAAGATAAAGATAGATGAAGGCCAGATGAACGTAGGACATTAATCCAAAAATTAGGGCCTGTGATTCTGGAGTAGTTAATTCCCCCTGGAACATTTTTAGGGTTAATTAAAAACACATGACAGCTATATAAAATGTCTTTACCTTATCTTATTTAACTATCTCGGTCCTAATTGAAACAAGAGGAATATCTAGGATGACAACAGCTGAGTTAATTAACAGACATATTAGGAATAAATATAAATCATGTATGAGATAGCCATTAGTTATACGATCTTAGTCTGTTTAGAAAATCACACCTGCTACAAAAAAAACCCTACAAGAGCGCAAAATTGGGAGGGGTTGACCGGTAGACTAATTCCACTCCTGTTTCTTAATCGTTCTAACACCTAACATTTTGATCCCCTCTGCCCACGCCTATGAATGAAATAATTTGTAATTTGATTTCCATTTTTATTTTTATTTAATTTTTTTATTTTATTCATTTTTTATTTATTTTTTTAAATTCTGTTATTTTATCTTCTGAATACGAACTGTAACTCCACATTTGGTACTCTGTGACTAGAGAGAAGCATGTAAATAGTCATCTGACAAGATAGAGAGTATAGTAATATTCTCCACCGAAATAAATCTATTATGACAATTTAACAGAATTTGAGTCTCCATCAAATTGTACTATATATATATATATATATATATACACACATCAGTACACAAATAGAAATGTATATATATATATATATATATAGGGTTTGGTTTCCTTGTTTAATGGCATATGAACCTTAGTGGGTTATCTAATGCCAAAGCAACCTTTGGAGAACAGCAGTGTTACTTTTTAACTAATAATAGGAAGGATAAAGGAATTCATCCTTTTTCAAAGGTATTGGTCCAAAAATGAACATAATAGTGAGACTGGAGTTCAAAACATTATATATATATATATATATATATATATATATATATCCACACACACATATATGCATAATAATGAATTCTAACAATACAGAAGAAATAAGTGTGATAATTTCTATGTAGCACATGTACACGTTATACATGCATATATATATTTATATATATATATAAAGCTGCTATGCCTATGTTTGTTTGTCAGATTCCAGGTTTTATGTAAAAATGAGTTGTTGCCAAAACAATTGTTTCTTCCAGTCCAGACTTCAAATGTATCAATACAAGGTCATCTGAAGATCAAGCATTTGATACTCAGTCATGAGTTTTTACTCTGTTTTATTTTATAGTGTTGTTGTATAGTGGCTCGTACCACATGACTTCTGGTATCACGGAGGTATAAAAGATGTTGTGTTTCTTAAGCATGAGGGTTTTGTAACATCTCAGTCAGTCTTATAACCAACTTTGGACGTAACACCCACAGCACGAGATTTATGATATTTGTTGGACTGTACCACTTGAGTTAATAAATAATTAAATCTATTTCACTGTGTATCTCTTCCTTACAACGATGCAACAAGTGTAAATATCATTGCTGAATTATTGTAGCAAATTTTGATTATATGCATATACATGTGTTTGTGCATTTGGATCAAATAGATCGACTCTATTTCCCAAATAACATAAGAAAAATACTTTTCAATGAAACAAACATACTACATAAAACACTAAAAGAAAAAAAATTACAAATAGAAACCAGACTGATAAAAAAATAGCATTTAGCTTGAAACCAGCATACTAGATAAATTTTAGGTTAATAGCCTAGCCTGTTTACCAAAACTTTTCTTGTTCCCCAATGATACTTGCATCAGAAAAAATAAGGTCTAAAAATGTTCATCTTCAGGTTACCCTTACTGCTCTTTTAACCTAGACTAATGTATTTCATAGCTAAATAAAATTCATGCTTCTGTCAACAGAATACACTGGCTCTAATATTTGCTATATCATGAACACATCAAAATATAAATTTGAAAACTTTGATACAACAAAATATTATCAACAAATGAAAAAATATTCAAAATTTCACTAAACTCTGGATAGGAAGCATCAGAGATATTTAATAGCTAAAGTTTCACTGGCTTTTAGATACAAAAGAAAAAACAGCATGATAAAATGGAAAATGGAAGTAACATTTTGGTCATTCTAACTAAACCAGAAATATCTTTTTGGCCATTTTCTAAAATTCCTTGATAGATCAACCATTTTTCTTATATTCTCATCTGATGATTGTGTAATCAACTTTAAACAACACACTTTAAGATTACATAACTTGGATATTTTAAGTTTTAGACCTTCTATGCTATAGTAGCATTAATCACTTTCTTAGGCACATTTCTTAATAGCATCTTATTTTCTTTTATTATTAGTATATATGAGTGGGTGGGTATGCGTGTGTGATTTTATCTTTATTGAACTTTTCTGTTTTTTCTCTTTATGTATATTTGAAGAGCTCAATATATGGCAGAGCTGTTATAATATACAGTGGTTTTCTTAAATAATGAAATTTGAATTATACAAAAAAAACATGATAGATAGATAGATAGATATCTTTTAAGTTCAAAAGTTTTAGCTCAGTCTCAGCAGTTTCATCAGTGCAAAAATTTTGAGAAACCCCGGTACAGACAACTGTACAGTTTGATAAAGGTCTATGTGTTTGCACAATTAGAATGAACTGCTTCTCAATATATGAAATGCCTAGTTTATACCCGATAAGCAGGGAAAGATACTGCTATGTTGACCACCAAGCAGATCTTGATATCCATGTCTACTTTTATTTCAAAAGTACAAATATTATACCCTGGATATCAAATATTACCATTTAAAGATTAAAGACAAAGTTACAAGACCCTCTTTGCTTTCCAGAATATATGACAGCAATTTCAAACACACAGCACGCAAACTACTTTTCTATGAAACACAGCAGAACAATTTTCGTGACTAATATTTTTCTAAAACTAGGTAATTTGTCTCTTGCCCTGGAACATGTTTCTCCCCAGAGAAAGGTAGAGTGTACTTTAATATTTCAGTCACTTTCATTTCAAGATCAAAACCAGAAATAATCCAAATTTATATACATTAAAAAAAAAAATTCTTAATAAGAATGTTTGTGAAATCTCAACTGCCTTGACCTATTGAGGCAGAAGTGTGACTGAGAATATAGAAAATTAACTCATACATGAGGAATTGTTTTTGTTTCATAACATAAGAAATAGTCATCAATTTATATTGCCATGAGGAAAGAGTACCTGAGATGACAGACAACACACACTAATAGAAAATCATAAAAAAATGTTTGAGAGCAGATTTTTAAATAAACAGAAATTATATCTGCTATTTCTTTAAATATGATAAAAACTTGGAATTTTGCTTTTGTTTTCTGTTTTAATATTTATAGTGTAAATTATGATAATGTTGAGAGACTAAATGGAGTGATCTCTCTTGTCACAGTGTTTGAGGAACTCTCCCACATCATGAGTCTATTTTGGTCACGTAACAAGGTGAACCGCAAAATCTGCCTTTTTTTCACAAACAGGACTTAAGAAGAGCAAACGTGGCTCCTATCCTTTATATTACAGACTTGAGAAGAGTAAGTGGTTTCCACCTTTTTACTTTATGGACTTTTCTGTTTGTTCCTTGAACACATGTGACTTTAGTATAGCCTAGAGTAGGAACTGAGTTCCTACCCATGTTGTGTATAATTAAATATCCTATTATATTAATTGACTTGTTCTGTTTCCGACCAAATATTCTATGTTAGGTTAATCTCTTTAGGATAACCTAATGCATTATCACAAACGGAGAGTGGTCCATGAAATAACACCTCATTAAATCTTATAGTAATATACTGATGAAATACTGGAAAAGCAAAATTCATCAAAACTGAAAAGGAAAATTTGAAAGAGATAAAAAGTCTCCCCAACATTTTATACTATTTCATATCCCCCCCCCCGGGCTTAGTATCATATGCATATTCATTTCAATGAAAAAAATTATTAAATAGCAGCCCATTGGATGCATTGTAGATTAGCATTATAGATGATGGAAATTACATCCCATCTAATCTCACTTTTGAACTGTTGTCTTTCTTCTCTACAACGTAATGCCTCTCTTCAGTCCTTAAGTTTGAGACCTCTGATATATAGTTTAAAAGAATTATGTAGGGGTCTACTTACCACAGGTTTTGGACTTTTTATCCACAATTTTTATGTGCCTCCTTTCTTTGATGAGTCGTTCATTTGTTCTGTCCATATGTTCACCAATGTCATCAATTATTTCTGCAGAGAAACAAAACATGAAAAAATACAATAATAACCAGAATCAGAACTAGAAATTATAAGTATATCATCATCAGCAAGTTGTGCTGATAGCATAGAATTCTCTGACTCCCACTCACCATCCATTCCTATCATCCTTCATTCCTGGTAAATCCTTCAGACTGTATCAAGTGTCCACACAGACCTGATGTATGTAGGTCCAACACTGGCGCATTCATATCTAGGAGTCCATAAGAGTTTGGTTCGGTTGTGTTTTATGGCACATCAACTCTTGTGAGTTATTTAATGCTAGACATTGTTCATATATATATATATATATATATATATATATAAAGTAAGTAAAATTAGGGGCCGTAGTCGAGAGCAACCCAAAGGCTCCTTTTTCATTAGCTACAACACTAAAGTGTAGGGGAGGGCACTACTCCTTTCCCTGGATTGCTCCACTTTATCCTTGATCCATACCTTATAATGCTGAGTGTTAAGCAAGGCGGCATCAAGTACCATTTTTTGAGTCATTGGTATGACTCGACCAGGGATTGAACTCCAGTCTCCTAGGCCATTGGTGAACACACAACCTGCAAGGCCAACATATTTTTTAGATTTTCACTGACTCTGTAGGCATTCATATTTCACTCTACTCAGTGTATTAAGCATTCTTACATTTAGCTTAAGGAATTTTGTCAATGTTTTTTTTCTTTTGGCTCGGCATGCATTATTATTTTCAAGTAGTATGTGTGCTTTTAGTCTTTTCATTTTTTATGGAATTTTTTTTTCCCTCATATATCAGTTTGTGTAATATCTTTTTATTTACAAATTGTATCATCGAGGGGTGGGGTTCACACCATCAGAATTAAAGAATAGTTACAAATATTATAGTTTTATATATATATATATATATATGATTTGTAAGTAAATAGTTTGTAGGTGACATTATTTTTACACGAGCTTGAACTCATTTGTTTGTACACAGTTAAATGGTTTATAGTATTGCTATCCAACAATAATAATTCTATTTGATATGAATTATTAGTTTTCACACATCTAAATGATCTCAAATATTTCTATCAAATACTAATAATTAAATTGAACATTATTAATTAGTTTGCGCACAATTAAATGGTTTCAAGCATTGCAATTCAACATAAATAATTCTATTTATCAAGTATTCCTATTTAATACAAATGACTTTCACACAGCTATATGGTTTCAAATAACTAATAATAATCACTAATAAAAGATTGAACACTTCTGACCCATAGATGGGACCCTAACAGGTACTACCATTCTGGGTTAGAGTGAACCTGACAGAAACAGTAATAAAGGAGTATTCCACATTACCAAAAGCTCCAAGACTCAAACCTCACCATCAAATGCAGTCTAATGTCATACCCAGGACACTAGTCTATAAGAGAACATTGCTTATGAGTTCATCCTTACATTTCTAACAATCCCTAGCATGTCTTGTTTGTCTTACTTGGATGGTTTGTGTGATGGGAGCTAAGTGGCCATATAGCTGCTGTTTTGAGGAGTGTTGCTTCAAGGATTTGTTCAAAGCATAGAGCATTTTTGCGTAGTTCCCGTCTAGCTTTTTCACACTATGTGTTTCATTACCATCCAAGTGGTGCATCCATACTGTAGCATTGACACAGTCACAGCAAGCTAGGGGTGTGTATTAAACACAAGAACTAAATACTAACCTTTTTTTTTTTTGGCTACATGCACTACCATATTCAGGAAAGCACAACCAAACTAAGTAATGTGTAACAAACATTTATTTCTCTTTTATACTACAACAGAGAAATAATGACTGAAATGTGTAATTGTTTATAACTTGTTCCTTCTATAAAGAACTTATTTTATTCTTATTGCAAAGGAAGGACATTTTTCATATGAACATGTCCTTCCTTTGCAATAATGTTTAAATTTTGTTTGGTTTGGTTTGATGGATTTTCATGGCATGTCAACTTGTTTGGGGCTATTTTATGCCAAGAGGTTGGGGAATAAGGTATATTGTACATCTACATTTACAATTTTGTAGTTAACAGTTTTAACGATATGTTAGCATTGTCAGTATATGGAATCTTAAATTTGTTGGGGGTCAAATCTACAGCTGATTCGGCTGCCAAGTCAGTATTTTCATTTCCCTTAATTCTAATGTGGCTTGGTATAAGAATCTCTTTTGAGTTGAATATGGAGTCAAATCTTCTCAATAGAGTAATGATTAAAAGGTCTTTCAGTTTTATAGTTTAAATTCTGTGTTTCAAAACATTATATAAACTATATAAGTTCTTATTTTTTGTTGATACAAATCAAATAAAAAGTTTAACGAATGTTCAATTTACTACAGATTTTTAGAGTGTTCTCAATGGCCTGGGAGACCTGGGTTCAATCCCAGGTCGAGTCATACCAAAGATTCAAAAAATGCTACTTGATGCTACCTTGCTTAACACTCAGCATTATAAGGTAAAGATCAAGGGTAGTGGAGCAATCCAGGGAAAGGAATAGCACCCTCCCCTACACCTTAGTGTAGTAGCTATCGAAAAGGGAGCCTTCAGGTCACCCTCAACTATGGTTGCCAACTTTACTTACTTATGAGAGATGTTTTTTTCCAGAATTTTGTAACCAAATGTTAGAGATGTGTGTTATACACAACTAATTATGATAACTTAGATTACATTAAGTATTGATTATAATTAATTGATAGTTAAGAGGAAGTATTCTATAATTAGCATTGATAGTTATCTACCTTGAAAATTATAATGATCAGGGTTAACATACATTGTAAGAGAATGGATAACTTATAAAAAAAAAACAGCAGACAGAATATAGAGAGGAGTTGATGAAATTCAACATCTCATCCTGTAGGCTAGATGTCATAAGATATTCTTTATCTATACAACACCCAACAAAACAGCAGCTGTATGGCCACTTAACTCTCATCTCACATACTATCCAAGTAAGATAAACTGGGCACTGCTGGAGAAGCAGAGACAAGCTCATAAGCAATGTTCTCCCATAGGCTCCTCCACATGGACATACCAGTATTGGCCGACCAGGAAGGACTTACATCAGCTCGGTGTTTACACTGGATTTACTCTAGAAGACCGACTGATAGTGATCGACAAGAGTTGGTTGGTTGTTTAGGTTTTTTGGCATATCAACCTTTGTAGGTTATTTAATGCCAAATCCATTTTTATGCAAATAGTTCTATTTCAAACAATTTAGTTTAGCATGAGTACACAGTTTGTCAAAAACATTTCTATTTCAAGCTATTCAGCTTATTCAAACAGTTCTAATTCAGCCAATTCAGTTAACTATAAGTACAGATTTTGTTTATACACAGATAAACATCAAAACAGTTCTATATTAAACAATTCAGTTTAGTGTAAATACAATTTCAATGTAAAAAACAGTTCCATTTCAAACAATTCAGTTTAGCATAAGCATGCAGTTTAAATGTAAGTACAGTTTTATTGTGAAAAACATTTCTATTTCAAGCTATTCAGTTTAGTCAAACAGTTCTAATTCAAACGATTCAGTTTAGCATAAGTATACAGTTTAGTTTTATTTAACCCATAGATAGGGCCCTATCAGGTGCTACCATTTTGGGTCAGAGTGCACTTGGTAGCAATGGCAATGAAGGGGTGCTCTGCATTCCCCAAAGCTCCAGCATCATTGGAACCTCACCATTAGATTGTTTAGTGTTATATCCAGGGCACTTGTTCGGGGGGGGGGTCTTAGCCCTCTGCAGAGGTACAGTCAGTGTATTCTACAGCCCCACATGACTGGGCAACAATGGACAAGAGTGTGTATGGTGAGAAAGAGAATCATAGGAATCTGTGCTATCAGCATGACATGATGATGATGATCATTATAAAATAAATTATACAAATCAATCTTATTGTCAAATAATTCTCAAGAAAACTGATTCTATGTTCTCTTCTACTCCCACCCCCAGCTATGAGTAAATAGTAAGGCAGAGTGGGTTCTTTAGCCTTGGTTAGGCAGCTAACCAAGAAAAATGAAAACTAAATTCAAACCAGCTTTAACCACTTAAAACTTAAGCTTGTGTCATGTCTTAATCATGGGAGAGGGGTTGGGTAAATATATAAAGGTTGTGTTCTAAACTTTAAATTACCAACCAGACAAGATTTTACCATCTTAGTTCATTTATTCAAGACTAAAAAGTCAAGTAGACATATTGAAACATGCAAGAAATTCATTTCATCTGCAGCTGACTTGCAGTACAAGATACCCTTAGGTATGCAACTCTCCTTCCTATGGTATAACATGTCCTAACTGCTGCTCGAATATTGATATAAGTTGTATCAGAATGCATGACAAGGATTGAGGAAAAGTACAGCTGACTCATATTGTTTCATACTGCCAAATCACATAGTTTCTTCACTGCCAAGTAACTATTCTTAATACAATTAATTTGTACACAATTATAGGATTTCAAGAAACTAATAATAACCCTTTTGTAAGCAACTATAGCATCTAGTAACTATTCTTGATAATTTTCACATAGTTACCTGGTTTCAAGTATTCCTATCAAACACTAATGATTTTTAAACAGATCTATTTGACCTTCTGCTGCAAACCTAACAGACAATACAACACTGAATCAAAGTGGATCTGTGAGTAATGACAATGAAGCAAGTGCTTCCACTTTCCACAAAGCTGTAGATCTGGAGCCTCATAATCAGGTGCAGCTAAGTTTTATATTACAAAATTTTACATCTTCATCTATTTTTCAGCTAAGAGCTCATAGATATGAAGGGCTTAACATTTAAAGATTTAATATTAATATTAATACCAACCACAAATTATTGCCCAGTTGGCTGGGGCTGTAGAATACACTGACTGCTTCTCTCCAGAAGTGTAAGACACCACCCCAAATGTCCTTGATATGACATGAAGCAATCTGATGGTGAGGTTCCAGTAATACTGGAGCTTTGGTGAATGCAGAGTACTCCTTCATTACGTTCACTCCCAGGTCCACTCTGGCTTGGAGTGGTAGCACCTGATAGGGTCCTATCTATGGGTCAAATAAAACTAAACTGTGTACTTATGCTAAACTGAATTGTTTTAAATTTTACTGATTATTGGTATAAAAATGGATTTGGCATTAGATAACCTACAAAGGTTGATATGTCATAATACCCAAGCATATAAACAAACAAACAAACCATCAAAAATTAATCATAAAAATAAAATGTTATTCACAAAATTCCTACATTACAATAAATTAAATTCCCCTGTTGCTACTATAGAAATATCAGTGAATACTTTCAACTGGTAAAGGAATACTGAATAGGTGAATAAAGCAATAAGTAACAAACTAGATAAAGAGTAACAGAAAGTAATAAGTTTCAACAATGTGCATTTTTATCACTGAACTCATATTGAAGATAGTGTAGACATTTTATTTTAAATTTTTTAGTTTAATTGAGGCAGACTTCTGTCAGTTAATCCTTTGCCACTTCACAGCAATTCCAAGAATTTTTCTGACAACATTAGGTTCAAATCCTGGACAAAGCTCTCTATATTTCACTTCATACTAATGCTTTTCGGTAAGGTGTGAATCCATCACTTCTTTCCTTAACTATGGATAAATAGTCAAGCAGACTGGGCTCTTTAGCCTTGGCACAGCAATTGACTTGGAGATGGAAACCTCTGAATTCATATAAGCTGTACTCCACTTAGAAATTGTTCTGCATCCTGTCGGTGGTTGAGAGGGTTTGGCTAAATATAAACATGAACTGTTGAAAATGAATTTTCTATGGCTATGTATTCTTGGTGAAGAATTAATTGTTAGGCATGAAATATTTATGGCTACGAATTGATGGAAATAAACCCCCTTTATTTCTAAACATCTTTAGTTAGCACTTCTGACAGAATTTTATGCAATAAATGACAATGGTAGAAAAAGTTTTGCTCTTCTGAAACACTCTTCACAATCCAAAGAAATTTTCTCGGCATCAACAGATTTTACAATATTTTGAATGAAATAAGAATTCATTCAAATTTTAAAAAAAGAAAACAAATAAACACTCATCACAATCCAAAGAAATTTGCACTGCATCAACAGATTTTACAATATTTTGAATGAAATAAGAATTTGCTCTGCATCAACAGATTTTACAATATTTTGAATGAAATAAGAATTCATTCAAATTTTAAAAAAGAAAACAAATAAACACTCATCACAATCCAAAGAAATTTGCACTGCATCAACAGATTTTACAATATTTTGAATGAAATAAGAATTTGCTCTGCATCAACAGATTTTACAATATTTTGAATGAAATAAGAATTCATTCAAATTTTAAAAAAGAAAACAAATAAACACTCATCACAATCCAAAGAAATTTGCACTGCATCAACAGATTTTACAATATTTTGAATGAAATAAGAATTTGCTCTGCATCAACAGATTTTACAATATTTTGAATGAAATAAGAATTCATTCAAATTTTAAAAAAAGAAAACAAATAAAAAGAGACTAGTTTTTACTTCTCCTTTAACAAAAGTTAGGGGTCTATCTCTCCTAGTATTATAGAAGAGTGTCTTTCTTAACAACAGATGCTTTAACAAAAACTAAGGATCTATCAGTCCCATTTTTATGTAAATAATAATTAAAGACTGCTTTCATAGATTGCAAGTCTTTTACAAAAAAAAACGGCCTACCATTTTGGATATCTACTTCCTGGCCTATGTCCACAGCCATCCGCTTTTGATGAGAGATTACTTTCGATAAAGCATCCAAACCTTCATCTTGTTCTGAAAAATACCAATATATATATATATATATAAATATAATCAACATCAAAGGTCAAGCATGCAAAACAGCAGACAATATCCAGTTAAAATTTAAAAAAAAAAGAAAATATATATATATATATATATATATATAAAAATCAAAATATATATATATGTATATATATATATATATATATATCAAAATCAAAAAATATATAGATATATATATATATATATAATCAACATCAAAGGTCAAACATGCAAAACAGCAGCCAATATCCAATTAAAATTAAAAAAAAGAAAATATACATATATATATATATAAATCAAAATATATATATATATATATATATATATATCAAAATCAAAAAAAAAATATATATATATATATATATATATATATATATAATCAACATCAAAGGTCAAACATACAAAACAGCAGCCAATATCCAATTAAAATAAAAATAAAAAAAAACAACTTTAGCTTTCATTGGTTCAATTTCTCAATACAATGGTTAATATTTTTACTTCATATAAGTTGGCTGCAACTTTGAATTTGATTAATTGATTTTAATGGCATGTCAACCCATCAAGGGTTATTTTCTAGCTAGAGGATAAGGAATCACATTCATTGTATGTTCATGTTTACAGTTTTGTAGTTATTAAGGTTTGTTGTTGTTTTTTTATATGATTCTATTGAATATAAGTTATTGCCAAACAGATTTATTTGAGCTGTAAATGAGACTGCAGCCAGTATTACCAATCTGCATCAAAGGGGATGTAAGATTAATAGCGGTGAATGGGTACTCTTCAGATCTCCAGAAGTAGACCCTCACTATCAAAGTCAGTTTAGTGTCATTCCCATGAGACATTTTTGTTTGGTAGGGGATGTCTTATCCCTCTTCAAGAGATAGAGCCAGTGTATTCTAAACTCTGTTGGCAAGACA
>OY757920.1:35151798-35154298 GCA_963585895.1 Sepioteuthis lessoniana
CTCCAAAAAAAAAGAAAAAAAAAGGTGTCATGGGTATGACACAAAACTTCATCCAAATGTAAAGCTCTAGTTCGGGAGATCTAGAGAGTGAAGAGTCACCCCTTCATTTTCATTACTCCCAGGTCAACTCTGACCCAGAGTACTAATACATAGTCCCATCTACAGGTCAGATAGGATTGATCAATTTTAGTTACACATTAATCAGTCTATGGTTATTCTATACCAAGAGGTTAAAGAATTGTATTCATTGTAAGTTCATATTGACATTTTTTGTGTGGTGGTTTCTTAAGCGTACTTTTTGGACACAGTTATACAATATCAAGTATTTCGATTCAATACAAATAATTTGCACATAGCTGCATGGTTTCAAGTATTTCTATCTCATAGGAATAATTTGCACACAGCTGCATGGTTTCAAGTATTTCTATCAAATACAAATAATTTTCACACAGTTATATGGTTTCAAGTAACTAAAAATAACTCTTAGTAAATGATTGAACTGTCCTGTTTGACCCTAACAGCTTCTACCACTCTGGGTCTGAGTGGATTTGGGAGAAATAGCAATGAAGGGGTACTTCACATTCCCCAGAGATCCAGAACAGGGGCTTCACCGTCAGATGCAGTTTACCATCATAATCAGGACACTCCTTTTTTGTGAAAGGTCTTACCTTTCTGCAGGGGATCAGTCAGTATAATCTAAGCCCAAACAACAGGGAATATAAGTCAAATAGATCAGTTAAAAATTATTAATATCAGATAGGAATACATAAACTTATATAACTGTGCAAAGGAGATGTTCATAGTGTAATGGTTACCAGGAAATGAACATAGTGAACAGAGTTCAAATCCTGGATGAAGCTGTTTGCATTTCACATATATTTCATATATTCTATGGGGAAAGGAACGAATCCAATTCTTCTCTCTCCAGCTATGGGTAAATAGTAAGGCAGACTGAGCTCTTTAACCTTGGTATGGCAGCTGGTCTAAGAGAAGGAAATCTCTGAATTCAAACCTGCTAAACTCTTCTTTAAAATATTGACCTTGTGTCGCATCCTGCTCATGCAGAGGGGTTGGGTAAATTTATACATAATTTATGTATATATAATTGTGCAAATTATTTTCATTAGATAGGTATATCTGATATCATGCAAAAGTTGTTATTATTATAAAGAAATAAAAAAGTATAATAAAAAAATGATTGCCATGGAATGTTGAAAATATAAATAGTAATGCTTATAAACAAACATTTACAAATGAATCAAATTTCAGCATTATCCATAAAAGGTTGCTATGCCATTAAATAGATAAACTAAACCAAACTAAAGCTTGCCCAGTCAGCCGGTGCATCTCTGCAGAGGGGTAAGACTCCCTCTTCCTCAACGAGTGTCCTGGATATGACACTAAACAATCTAATGGTGAGGCTCCAGTAATGCTGGGGCTTTGGGGAATGTGGAGTATCCCCTTCATTGCCATCGCTCCCAGGTCCACTCTAGTCTAGAGTGGTAGTACCTGAAAGGGTCCCATCTATGGCTCAAATAGAACTTTATGACATCTAAATTGTTTGGTTTGGTTTCTTTGTTTAATGGCATATCAACTCTTTTTAGGTTATTTAATGCCAAAGCCATTCTCCTAGAAGAACAGTAGTGGTGCTATTTAACCCATAGCTGGGAGGATAAGGGGGTTCATACCTTTCCCAAGGGTATTTGCCCGAAAGTGAACGTAATAGCGCAACTGGAGTACAAACTCGCGTACTACGATTCCGCAGTCAATCGCTTTAACCATTACACCACGAGGACACCCCCATCTAAACTGTGTAATCATGCTAAATTGAACTGTTTGAAATAGAACTGTTTTTATATTTAACTAAGAGTAAACAAAAAAAATGAGTACTTAGGCTAAACTGAATTATTGTAAACAGAACTGTTTGATCATTCAACTGTGTGTAAACAAATGAATGATGTCTAATTGAATTGCTAGTGATACATAGCAATACTTGAAAACATTAAACTGTGTACAAATAAACGATTAATAGTTTATAGAATTATTCATATTGATAGAAATAAGTAAAATCATTTAACTGGATGAAAAAATTGAGCTCATGCTTATTTAAAGATGTATCTACAAAATGTGTTTAGAAATCATATATTTGATATATATGTATAAAAAGGATTGGCACTAAATGACCTACAATGGTTGATTAGCCATAAAAAACCAAACCAACCAACCAACCAACATACTGGTGTTAAAAATATTTCATGAGGGATGCTCTGAATGTAAAGACTTGGATTCATTTCCATGGAAACTACAAGGGATACAAGACGCACAATAACACTGTTAGATAGAGCAAGTTTTCAGCTACAAAAAAGTTTTTCTATATTATTACTACCATTCATTATGCATTTTTCCCAGCGATAAACAATAGACTGCATGCCATGCTCATATGATGCTTGCCCCAGAAGTAATAACACAATATCAGAGATGTTGGTGGCATGGCAATAGA
>OY757920.1:35156798-35424298 GCA_963585895.1 Sepioteuthis lessoniana
TTAGTGTCATATCCACGACACTCATTGGGGGCGGTCTTACCCCTCTGCAGAGAAGCAGTCAGTGTATTCTATAGTCCCAGCCGAGTTAAATGTCAAACAGTTTTATTTCAGATAATTCAGTTCAGCATAAGTACACAGTTTAGACGTCAAAAACAGTTCTATTTCGAGCAATTCAGTTCAGCACTAGTATGCAGTTCCAATGTCAAAACAGTTCTATTTCAAACAATTCAGTTTAGCATAAATACGCAGTTTAAATGCAAAAATCAGTATAGTGAAAGAAGCACGGTTTAGTTCTATTTAACCCATAGATAGGACCCTTATCAGGTGCTATCACTCCAGGCCAGAGTGGACCTGGGAGCGATGGCAATGAAGGGGTACTCCGCATTCCCCAAAGTTACAGCACTGCTGGAATCTCACCATCAGATTGTTTAGTGTCATATCCAGGACACTTGTTGAGGGGTTCTTACCCCTCTGCAGAGGTGCAGTCAGTGTATTCTACAGCCCCAGCCGACTGGGCAATTCATAGTAAGAGGTAAAGAATTGAGTAATACTCAAAAACCCTGTTTGTTAAAACTTTGGAAAGATGGTGAAAGTTATAGAAATATCACAAGCAATTTGAATATTTTTTTTTACTATGATAAGTTAATTTATTGCAAGGTTTAAAAGATGTAACACAGTTGAAAACAAAAAAGAACAGGTGCTTCAAGGAAGATTTCTCCTAGATTATCAAGAAAATTAGGGCGCCTGATTAACCACAATTCAATGGTTACACATGAAGAACTGCAGGAAGATTTGCAAACCAAAACAATAGGTAATAAAATGCTGACGAATGCTCAAAAGTCATGGAGACCAAAGAAAACTTCTCTCTTACTGAAACGACATAGAGACTAAGTTGAAATTCGTAAGACAGCATAAGGAAGAGAAAAACTCATTTTGAGAGAGTATTATGGACAGATGAAACAAAAATTGAGTTGTTTGGTCATAATTATCAAAATCATGTGTGGTGGAAAGATGGTGAAGCCTACTCACCAAAGAACATGGAACCAACTGTCAAATTTGGCAGTAACAGTATAATTATTTGGGGATGTTTTACAGCGAAAAGTATGGGCAAAATATCAGTAATAGACAGTAAAATGAATGCTCAAAACTATAAAAAGATCTTGCAAGAAAATTTGAAGTCTTCTGTTGAGAGTCTTGAGCTACCTTCTGATTACATTTTCTAGCTGGATAATGATCTCAAGCATACAGCTAAATCTAAAAAGAAGTGGTTGTCTGAAAATAATGTTTTGCAATGGCCAAGTCAGTCCCCAGACTTGAAAACTCAAATCCAAAAAAGAGCACAAGCAAACATCACTAATCTGAAGACAATATGCCAAGAAGAATGGTATAAAATATCTACTTATTATTGCAAGAAATTGATTGAGAACAACAGGAAGAGCTTCACAGCTGTTGAAGTGAATAAAGGGTATTAAAGTATTAAATGAAGATAATGCATTAATTTTTGTACAGTCCAATTACTTTTTTACTCATGAAAATGAATAAATAGCATTAATTTCTGTAAAATTAATTGTAACCTAAGTTTATATACACATATTAGTAGAATATATCCTTATACAGTAAATATATATAAAAATTTTGTTCAAGCTATGTTTGAAAGATAAAAAATAAAAATTTTCATATGTACGAAAATTTATTTCACCCCACTGTATATATATATATATATATATATATATATATATATATATATATATATATACACACACACATATATATATGTATGTATACATAATTACTTTAAAAAAAATAAAAACGGAGTCATTATAACACCCACCTTATTTCTTAAGCTGCACAGATTTTAACATAACTTCTTTTTTGTTTTGAAATACACTAGGTGTTATATCTACTTTGAACTAAACTTGTCAGAAGCGAATGTAAAAAAGATGTTGATTCACGGATAATAAAAAGAAAGTCATAGGTGTCTGTACTTGAAATTTTTATCATTGTCCTCCACCCAAATTTTTCATTTAACTTCGTTCAAAGGTTAAAGTCATAAAAATATACAGTCTGCACATATGAAAGCAAAAAAAAACATTTGTTTTGTCCCAATTTTGATTTGAACAAGACTCTGCAAAAAAACAAAAAATAAATAAAAATAACAATAAGGCAAGAGTGCCAGGTTACAACATTGGAATATGTCAGGGGTTTGGGAATCAGGACATTTTTGGGGTTAATTATGCACTTCTAAAATTTTGCTAGTCGTTTTTTAACCTATCTGACTTGCATTTTTAGAACTTTGTATATTGTAACACAATCTCTACTTTATACAAAATGGTATTCTGACTAAATTTTTATGTAAATGAATGACTACCTAAAAAAAAAAAAAAAAAGAAAACCATGCATGTTTTTTGGAAATAAATATAAATAGAATAGGAAAGACGAGAATAGATAGCAACAGATATACGGATAATATAATGGTTGTGATTTTCACAACTGGGTAATTCTAATAAACTTTGAATTAAATCCAACAAGGTTAATGCTGATTTTTAACCTGGGTATAATATTTGCATCCTGGAAGTAGTAATCATTTAAGCTTAGCCAAGTTTGGCACAAGGCCAGAAGAATGGAGCACCAAGAGAGCAGTATGCTAGAGTAGATATTCTGGAAAAGTTTTCAATTTTCAGCCATCTTGTGACGAAGTAACACTTATAACCAATGTATTGTCTGTGTCTGAGTATTAGACAATGATATGTTATAATAAGGTTGAATGTTCTAGAAGAGTTTATTGCAAGCAGGTAATGTCCTTGTGATTCCCATGTTTTTCTATTGTTTAATTTGAGCCCTTTGAGTGGGGTCAAATTGTCAAACAGATTTCTGTCTTTATTCCTGAGATGAGGCAATGTTGCTTTATTCTCTACATATTGCAGACTTCTATATTCATCTTGGCAGCTGTATTCTCCAGCCTCCTTTAGGTGTCATTTGCTACACTTGGTAATTTTGGGGGAATTTTAAACTTAACCCTTTACTTGACTCACAGGGGTAAACTGTTCCTATCACGCCATCCATATCTTACTGAGTATCTTGCATCAGACATTTTTTTACCTTTTTTTTCACTGCTATTGGAAGGTATAATGTGTAAAAAATAATAGTCAAACATATCTATTTGACCCAATTAATGAGGCCCAAACAAGTACTTACTACTCCAGGTCAGAGTGGACCTGAGATTAATGACAATGAATGGCTGACTCCATACTCCACAGAGCTCTATAAGTGTAGCCTTGTACCAGAGTCGAGGCCCATATGAAGGATATGACTCAGTAAGGTCTGTAAGAATTGCACAGGAGTCAGTGCTAAACAAGGGTTTCAACTTTGCCTTGACCATCAAGCAGATTCTCAACTTAGATTTGATAGATCCAATCAAGGAGGCAGCCTTGAAAATTTCTAAGGCCTGGACATATGAGTAAAGATGGAAAGTGAGACAAGCAGTAGAGAAATCAAAGCCTCCAAAGCAAAACATCTCAAAGGAAGAAAGACTGGCCCTCAAATCATTACAGAGTGACGAAAACATCATAATCCTACCAGCTGACAAAGACAATACAACAGTAGTAATGAATAAGGTGGAATATTTCAGCAAATTGGCAGACCTGATTGGCAATGGTTGCTTCTGAAAAGTAAAGAAAGACATGACCCTGAAGACCAAAAGGAAGCTGTCAAAGATCCTTTGTAAGAACAAAGATTTCATACTACAAACAAAATACAGACAGGTAATGCAACACAATAACAAGCTACAGTAGGTAGATTGTTCGCCAGTGGTCTGGGAGACCTGGGTTCAATCCCAGGTCACATCATACCAAAGACTTTAAAAATAGTACTTGATACCTACTTGCTAACACTCAGTAATATAAGGTATGTATCAAGGGTAAAGTGGAGCAATCCAGGAAAAGGAGTAGCGTTCTCCCCTACATCTCGGTGTAGTAGCTATTGAAAAGGGAGCCTTCTGGTCGCCCTCAACGACGGTCACCAACTTTACTTACTTTACACATATGTGGCCTTCCAAATATTCATAAAGATGGTATTCTACTAAGACCCATTATCAGCAACAAAGGTTCAGCATGTTACCCATTGAGCTGCTTTCTTGTAGATATAGTTTTTCCACTAATGGGTAAGCCCTTATCATGTCAAAAATCTGTTAGGCCCAAATTCATTCCAACCAGATGGTGAGCCTAGATGTAGTAAGCCTGTTCACAAGGGTCCCCACTGATGAGACAAGGTTAAATGCTATCAAGTATTGCTATTTGACATTAGTAATTCTCTTTATCAAGTATTCCTATTTAATATCAATAATTTGTTTGCACACGGTTAAATGGTTTCAAGTATTGCGATCTAATACTAATAACTTTAGATAATGATCATTATCATCATCATCATCAAGTAATGCTGACAACATAGAGTTCCCTGACTCTCTCACCATCAATCCCTATCATCCATCACTCCTGGCAGGTCTTCTTGATTGCATCATTTGTTTGCACATAATTAAATGGTTCCAAGTATAAAAATGACTGAATAGTTCTATCTGACCCACAGATGAGAACATAACAGGTACTCCAAGTTACAGTGGATCTAGGATTAATGGCAATGAAGAGATACTCCAAGACTGGAGCCTCGCAATCAGATTGTATAGTATCATAGCCAGGATGCTCTTTAGGAGTGGAGGGAGTCTTACTTCTATGTAGAGGTGCTGTCAAAAAAATAAAAATAGAGTAGAATATCAAACTGATCCTAAAATTAAGTGTCTGAAAAATTAAGACATATATTAATCTTTATGTGCCACAATAAACTCCTCCATGCCTGAGTACATATAAGTACATATATATGACTACATATAAGCACATATATATAAGTACATATATATGAGTACATATGAGTACATATAACTACATATATATAAGTACGTATATATGAGTATATATGAGTACGTACATATGAGTACATATAACTACATATATATGAGTACATATAAGTACATATATATGAGTACATATAACTACATATATATGAGTACATATAATTACATATATATGAGTATATATGAGTACATATAACTACATATATATGAGTACATATATAAGATAAATTTTGCCTAGAGAGTTGACAATAGGAAGCAGTATTTATAGTCGCACTTTTTTCAAAGAAATCAGTATTGATGAGCCTTTTCAAAATTATCTTCTTTACTTACTGATGTACTTAGATCTTTTTCTTTACCAAATAGACAATGTATTACCAATCCATGGACTTCTTTTTATGACACAGGTTTCTAGTGACAAATCCACAATTAGACCATTTGTAAACATTGTTTTTACTAAAACAAGCTTCTCTATACACACCGCACATTCTGCAGTAAATTACACATGGTTTGCACTTCTCAGCCACCAAAAATTTGACAACAGACCTCTGTTCAAATTTGGAAGGCACTGTTTAACTTACCATCATTTTGAATAGCCTCAAAAGAAATATTTTAGTCAGGTTAAAATAATTTTTGCACTAAACCAATTCCAAGTTTACATTTAATAAAAAAAATTCTGAAAAAATATTATTTTGCCTTTTTCAAAAAAACTCTCTTTATTTATCAAATGACTCCTATATGTAGACACAAGCATGTCTATGTGAGTATGTATGCATTTACACATAACATATACGTATGTATATAGATTGAAATAATATGAATAAATATCTTTATTTCTTTTTCTTCTTTTCAGGATCTTGGCAAATAAACAGAAATGATGATGTTGTATCAGTACAAGGGTGTGTGAACATAGTTAGCATGTATATATGTATATGGATGTGTGTGTATCGTAATATCAAAAGTAAACAAGTAAATAGATGTTGGCAGATTTTAATAATAAAAAGAGATGAATTTATCGATAGGAATGAAAGAGTCAGTTTTTCAATGTCCATAATAAACAAAAACCTTCAAAGCTCGCATGGTCAGAGGTCAGTAGACAATGTATCAATTCTTAAAGTAGTTTAGTCCTGGGAGATCCGCAGAAGAAAAATCATTTTCTTTTTCCAGAAAACCCAGATCACATATATTCAAGAAAGCAATCAAGAGTTGAGCAAATAAGTGGCAGCCCAACCAGTGATAATTAGGTTGACCATTTGGTTGAGGTCCTCTCCCCACCTACTGTCCATATTAATAAAGGACAGAGAAATTGCAGTTCAAGACAGAGGTGATTGTGCTGTCAGGCCAGGCCAGGCCACACTGGAGGCTCTGTTCTACCAACCATAGCTGATCATAAAGATCAGCTATGGTTGGTGGAACAGACAGTAGACTTTGGAGCAGGCCATTAAACATAATGGGATGGAAAACTGATTATGTCTTTGTCTGCCATCCATATCAAGATAATGAGGGATCAGCACCCAAGTTCATATTGTGAAGCTCACATACTTCCACTGACCAGGATAAACCAGAGGAGAAATTGTCATCAATAAAAGATATGAGGGTGTCTCAAAATAGATGCAACCCATTAATACAATAAAGATTTATTACTGAGACAAGAAACTCCATGTCAGCTGGTGAGAGTTTATGCTTGATCTGGATTCTGTATGGGTACAGCTGAAGATCCTTCTTTAAGATTCTTTGCAACAATGCACGTGAAAGGCCAAGTTTTTGGAAATGTCTTTGGAGGGACTTTTTCAGACTCATTCCGACAGAATCTTTCACTGGATCCACATTGATAGGAGATCTTGCAGTCAACTTCATGCCAGATCTGGATCCACATTGATAGGAGATCTTGCAGTCAACTTCCTGCCAGATCTGGCCTTCTTGTTGAGGTTGTTTACTGACCCTGAGGCCTGAAATTTGTGTACCCAATGATAAATGTGGCTTTTCTGGGGATAATTGTGAAGTTAAATTTGCTGTGAAATCTTGCTTGCACAGTTTTGAATGATCTTGTCTCCAAATAAGTGACACAAAATATTTTTCCTCTCTTGTCCAAGGCATTGTGATCAAGGATTGATAGTTGTTATAGCATACTGTTTTCAAATCAGAAACAAAAACGAACATATTATTATTATTAACAGAGTTATTAGCAGTCACATGGGTCCCATGTATATTGAGACACCCTGTATATATGTATTCCACGATTCATTTTACTTCTCTTTTTTTTTTCTTTGTGGAGCTGACCCATGATTTCTGTGGTTTCAACTAAAACCCATCACCTTTTGGAAAAAATTACAATGTTAGAGGAATAAACTAGGGAGATGACAAATGATTACTGACACATTTATAGAACTGTAAAACATTTTAAAATATTACAGCTGACAAGTGACCATAGGGAAAAACAGCAACAGGAAGAGAAATTTATATCTGTTAAATAAATAGAAATTTACTGTATTGCTCTCTGACCAATCACAAGAAGGCAGTATATATAAAAGCTCTTGTAGGAAATAAATGGAATAATAACTAATACCTAATTTAGAATTTCATTTTAGAAATTGTGAACCTGAGTTTATGAAGTACAGTGATACTCCACCTGCCAAAATACAGAATCAGTTTGAAGATGAATCACTTGAAATAATATGAATAAATATCTTTATTTCTTTTTCTTCTTTTCAGGATCTTGGCAAATAAACAGAAATGATGATGTTATGCTTTATACAGAGAATGAATACGGACATGTTGATCAAGGAGTCACAACTACTTCTACTAGAACTTATGTTAAGGAGGTGCTCATATTCTAATGGTTATTAGCAGGAGAAATAAACATAGTGATCTGAGTTCAATTCTTAGATGAGGCTGTTTGCATTTCACATAGCGATAATACCTTTGGAAAAGGTATGAATCCAAACATTCTCGCACCAGCTAGGGGTAAATAGTAGGCCAGACCAGGTTCTTTAGTCTTGCTACGGCAACCAGTCTAAGAGAAGGAAAAAACTGTTAAACTCTACTTAAAAATTGGCCTGGTGTAACATCTTACTTGTTGTAGAGGGGTTGGGTAAATAAATACTACAACTAATATTGAACTGGAATGAGGGGAATAATAGTTCATTTCATAAAGAAGTGCATTATTTAACTTGTTTGGCTTGGTTTAGTAGGATGTAATGGCATAACCCTTGTTGGGTTATTTTATGCCAAAGATGTTTTATTTTATTTGTTCTTTATGGGGGATATTAACCCTGGGAAATAAGGAGATCAAACTGATTTTTTTTTTTAATTTAAAAAAAATGAAAAAGAAAAAATTCATCAATGGAAAGCATTTTTTATTTTTTCAGAAAACACAATAACATATATAATACTAGATTGATTCTAATTTTCCAATATTTTGGTAATGAGTCAATTCAGCAGTTCCAGAGGTTTTGCCAAGGTCATGAACATGACAAACTACACTGGACTGGCAGATAGTGGGCTCTCCTGATACTCTCTAAATGCTACTTGCTGGATTTGCCTCAATGGCTTCAAGCACAGCCACAGAATCCACACTTTTAGACCTATCAGACTTTGCCAGATTGTCAAGGATCAGGTAACTCGAGTAAAACTTCCTAATCAGTCTGGTTACTATATTGTAATCAAATGTTTTCACCTTTTGCACAACAAATGTTTTTCGTTGAACCTATGGCATCATGGCATAATTCAAACTCATAAAGAACGAGTTTCTGGATTAACACAAACCAAAAGAATGCAAAACTTTTGACTCATCCTAGTATTATATTTATATATATATATATATATATATATTATCAGAGATTTAAGGAACTTTAATAACTCATGACACAGAATTTCATGTCTTTGCTTATCTGATGTATTCAATGGAAAAACTGTACTCTTTGTACTCTTTTTAAGCGACATGACAACATGAATAGCAAAATAGGTCTCATGGCTCAATCTGGTACAAAATTGAAAAGTAAATACTTATAGGTAACAAGATATAGCCATGATATTAGATATTTACTTTCCAATTTGGTTCCAGATTGACCCATGTGATGTATTATGCCATTAACGTCTTAATCATTTCATTCAAAAAAAAAAAAGGGAAAAAGTGGACAGTTGTTCCATTGAATATGCCAGATGTATGATCACCAGCTCACCTGACAATCGAAGGTGTGAAACTAATTTGGTTTGGTTTGGTTTGGTTTTCAGGCATCTCAACAATTGTTGGTTATTTAATGCTAGATCCTGTTTTTACATGTATATTAAATATATGATTTTTTAACACACTTTTTGATATACACAGTTAAATGATCAAAATTCTTTTTCAAACAATTCTGTTTAGCAAAAGTCACTTGTTTCTACTCAGTTTAAATATCAAACCGTTCTATTTGACCCACAGATAGGACTATCAGACACCACCACTCCAGTGCCATAGAAGTGATGGCAATGAAGGAGTACTCCGAATTTCCCAAAGCTCCAAGATTACTGGAGCCTCACTATCAGATTGTTTCGTGTTATATCCAGGACACTCATTGGAGTGGGTCTTACCCATCAGCAGAGATGCAGTCAGTGTATTCTACAGCCCCAGCCAACTGGACTGTATATATATATATATATATATATACACACACACACACACACATGTAATTTTTTCCAAGTAGAAAATAAGATGAAATAGGATAAAAAGACATGACTTAGAGTTTCACATAGTTGATCCTCAAGTGAGCAAACATTCAACATGTCTGATTTTGTTAGATTCAACTGAACAAATATATACTCCTATAATATAATATTTTTTTGTCACATGACTAATGTGTGGTTGACATATTGAGTCACATGGCTCAATGAGATGGCAAATTCGAAAGCAAATATTTACTGTGATGATGGCATCTCACTTTCAACTCCAATCTTTTATTTATTTGATTGCCTGCTTGTGTTTTTGGAATATCGACCCTTCTACATTATTTAATACCAAATCTTGTTTATATATATATATATTTGGAGAAATAGTAGATTTGGGAAAATCTGACCTGACGTGTAAAAAAATAAATGGAAAAGTGGATAAACCAATACACAAACAACAGATTCAAATTAATATTTCATCTTTATTTTATCAAAGACTTCTTCATAATCTGAAGAAGACATTGATGAAATAAAGACAAAATATTAATTATCAATTAATTATCATTTGTGTTTTAGTTTATTCACTTTTCCATTTATTTTTTATTTTTATATATATATATATATATATATATATACACACATATATATGATTTGTAAATAAATTGAATGTGGGTAATATTATTCTTAAATGAGCCAGAGCTCAGTTGTTTGCACACAGTTAGATGGTTTCAAGTATTGCTATTTTAACACTAATAATTCTATTTAACATTATTCATACATTTCCACACAGTTAAATGGTTCCAAGTAGAGTAAATGATTAGATAGTTCTATTTGTCCCATAGATGGAACTCTAACAGATTCTACCACTCTGAGTCAAAGTAAACTAGGAAGTAAAGGCAATGAAGTGGTACTCCACATTGCCCAAAATTCTAGAACTGTAACCTCACCATCAGATGCAGTTTAGAGTCACATGCAGGATACTCATTGGCATGGGGAAGAGTCGTATCCTTCAGCAGAGATGCAGTTGGCATGTTCTACATCCCCAGCCAACTGAGCTGTTATCTATTTAAGTCTGAAAAGCTTATATTTTTCTTCCACAGACAATCCACAATTTCTGAAACCTTCATTGTAAGGATTGCTCTCAAAAGGATTGACCACTCTATTTCTTCTTCTTTTCATTATATATATATATATATATATTTGTAGGTCGAAAGAGAGAAAGAAATATTTTTAAATGAGTAGGTCCATGAAGAGATTCATATTTTTTTTAGCATTTATTTATCTGTTTTGTTCTTACATACATGTATGTTTCCAGCTTGATGCTTTCGACAGAGAACATGTATGGCACAAGACCTTGTTAATGGGATATTCAATGAGACTTGAACTCACTCATGTTTGCAGTTTGAATGAATATATATATATATACATATGAATAAATAAATACACTACCATGCAAAAGTCTTCAGTCAGTTTAAACTATTGTAAATACCAGACATTGGCGTGATGGTTAGAGTGTTCACCTATGTCCCGGGAGACCTGGGTTCAATCCCAGGTCAAGTCATACCAAAGACTCAAAAAATGGTACTTGATGCCTCCTTGCTTAACACTCAGCATTATAAGGTACAGATAAAGGGTAAAGTGGAGCAATCCAGGGAAAGGAGTAGCGCCCTCCCCTACACCTTGGTGTAGTAGCTATCGAAAAGGGAGCCTTCGGGTAACCCTCTACTAACGTCGCCAACAACATCAGCCAGCAAGTGGATGTTTCACATCACATATTCTATCGATAAAAATTTGATCCAACTGGAATCATTTCCATACCCAACTATCATATTTTATAGCAGGGTATGAGAGGGAATTCCCCCAAAAAATACCAAAGAATTCTATATATATGTAAAAAAAATTTTTTCCCTTTTTGTTGCTCCAAAGAGAGAAAAAAGGAAATATTTTAAAATGAATAGGTTCACTAAGAGATTTACATTTTTTTTTAAGAATTATTAATTTTGTTCTTACATATAGGTATGTGTCCAGCTTGTTCTTTTCATCAGAGAACATTTAATGTTTTTTCAGGTTTTGTATCAGGTTATATAGAGGTCACTGTTCTGTGTTAAATTTCTTGTAAGGATTGGTTCTTTCTTTCTCTTCTTCCTCCTCTCTTTCTTGATGCTGCATGCTGTTTTAGATAAAGTCTAGAAGCAGAACCCCACAAAACAGCAACTGTATGGCCACTTACATCTCATATTACAAACCATCCAAAAAAGGCAAGCAAGATATGCTGGAAACTGCTGGAGAAGCAAGGAAAAACATTCTCCTATAGACTCCAACCCATGGACACACCAGTGTTGGCTGACCAGCATGAACTTATAATTATCAGCTCTGTGCCAACTCTTGGAACTATATAGATGACTTACAAAGAGCAATGGATGATAGGAACAGAAGGCAAAAGAGAGAGTCAAGGAAATCAGTGTTGTTTATATGCCTTGATGATGATTATGTGTGTGTGAGTGTGTGAGTGTTAGTGGGATCAAGACACTCTGAAAGTAATGCCTCCAATTTATTTCCATGGAAACTACAACAGATAAAGGAAGCAAGATAAAACTGTTGGAATGAGCAAGTTTTCAGCAACAAAATACTGTTTTCCACATGTGCATTTCATTTTGATAACTGCATATCTTTGAACACTAAAGAGTTGTTTGGGACTTGCCATTCTGAGTATAATATTACCAAGTTTCTTTGTTTTAACAGCATATCAACCTTCATGCATTATTCAATAACAAAGCCATTCTTGTAGATAGATGGTAATGGTACTATTTACTGGAGGATAAGTGGGTTCATACCTTTCCCAAAAGAATTAGACTGAAAGTTATTTGTCTGAATTTTTTAGACGAAGCTTGATGATATTTATCATTAAAGGTTTTTGGACTATCGTCTTCATCTTTATTGTTATTTCCTCCAGCCTTCTTCAGGTGTTAGTCAAACTAAGGAACCTACTTGGAACTTTGAACTACGTCCTTTATTGAATCCATAGGAGTCACCTGTTCTGATTCCTTTAACCATAATCAGGTACAAGAGTTAAGTATTCCTGTATTGAGAATTAATTTTTACTTATTGCGGACCTTTTGTCCTCATCTTGGTAGTTTTTGTGTTATTTCTTCTTTCACTACGTTTTGGCCAAATTTCACCTCTGGCCTTTTTCAGGTGATTTTTACCGCGACCTTGGATAGGAATGCTGAGTCTTGTAACCGTATCCCCAGTAATTACTGTCTTCCATAGTTGTTGTCTATCACACCCCGTTTAGGTAAATATTAATTCTCAGATTATGAAGCCTCATCTCAAAACGATTCCAATAAAAAGACAAGTATTCCTGTATTGTTACTCGCCTGCAGTCAGGATTGAACCTGCAACATCCAGATCATTGTCTCCTTAGAAGCTTAGGGAACCAACACCTATAACTGTTATGATATGTGTCCTGCTGAAAGTGAATGTAATAATGAGACTGGAGTTCAAATTCGTTTACGATGTTGCAGCGCATTAGCCATTAAACCACAGAGACTTCCTTCATAATATTACCTGACATTGATTATAAGAATGAGTAATGATAAACTGCTTAATTCTTGAATGTTATCAGTCAGGCTTAGAATAAGTTGATTGCATCCCTTGCAGAGAGGTAAGACCACGTCTCAAAAAATAAAAGTAAAAATAAAGGAATGTCCTGGGTATGACACTAAACTACATCTATTAGTGAGGCATCAGTTCTGAAGCTCTGAGGAACATTGCTATTACTCCCAGGTTGACACTGACCTGATGTGGTAATACCTTTGAGGTTCCCATCTATGAGTCAAATAGATCTTTTTGGAAATTATTAGCATTAAGCGGGAACACTTAAAACTATAAATAAGAATAGTTACTTGGAACCATATAATTGCTTGGGAAAAAAATGGCTTCAGCATTAAATATCCCAACTAGGGTTGACATGCAGCAAAAACCAACCAATCAATCAATTGGTGTTGAATTCTTTAATAAGGAGGACAGAAAAAAATGGAACTTGTTCAATTAAAGAAAAGTATTTGAAACAATACTGTAAAACCAAAAGAGTAATGGTTAATAGGAACAGATGGTGAGAGAGAGTCAAGGGAATCCAAGCTGATAACTGATAACGTGAAATCTAAAGCCATGATTTGTTATTATATATATATATATATATATATATATATGGAGGTGCCCGTGGTGTAATGGTTATTGTCGTAGTTCAAATCCTAGACGAGACTGATTGCATTTTACATAGCACTAATACTCTTGGGAAAGGTATGAATCCAACTATGGGTAAATAGTAGGGTAGGCTAGGCTCTTCAGCCTTGATGAGGCAACTAGTCTAGGAGAAGGAAAACTCTGAATCAAAATCTCTTAAACTCCACATAAATATTGACTTCGTATCATATCCTGCCCGAGCGGAGGGGTTGGTAAATATATATATATATATATATATAGTATCACCCATAAATAAGTACACCCTTTACCATTTTTTTATGAATAGTCAATTTTCTTCTAAAACAAAAATATCAAGATTATATTATTCCTGTTGTATTCTTCTCATAAACCCAACCAAGAACATAATCAAAGATAATGAACGAATGAAACACACTTCTTTATAAAAATATATATCTCTCATTTTATTCTCGAAAGAGGTACACAGTTTGTTGTAAATCTGAGAAATAGATGGAAAGGCATATACTCAGAGAGGGGACTTCTTCTTGCCCCATATCTTCTTCCTGAAACCAAGGGGTGCCAATGCTTGCACCCCCTTGCAAGCCATATAGTTAGAGACGTCAGAGATGCCTCTGATCGGCTGCGTGTCTCTGGCTCGACTCTCAATTCTAACTGGCTGACTGTCTAAATCTGACTGCGTGGTTCTCATATCATGTGGTCTCCTTCCAGTTACACACCTGCTTGACCGGCCTACCCCAACGCACTACCATCTCCCTTACTAATCACACGACAGCTTGTCAAAGCACATGGGGTCACCAGGAACAAACTCAAAATCTATATCAACAGTCATTATATAACAATTCCTAGTGGAACATAAAGATAGATATTATTAGGTATCATTTATTACCAAAATCTTTAGCACTGAAACCTACCAAAATTATGAATATACTAAAATCAAAGAATAAGTACACCTCTTATAGATATTTTTGGTTTCTGACGAATTGCAATTTAATTTTGGATTATACAGTTTCTGTGCTGTAGAGTTTGGCTATATATAACAATACCTATTTTCATTGTATAATGTTCCATTAAAAATAAGAAAATCCTGACATCTTTGACTTATTACCAAACTTTACTGCAGAAAAATTGCCAAATGATGATGAAGAAAAATTACCAAATAATAATGTAGAAAAATTACCAAAAAATACCACAGAAAAATAACCAAGTGATACTGCAGAAAAATGATCTAATTCATAGAACCTTTGATATATTATGTGAGTCATTAAATTTCATGTCAGAACTTGTGGCAATAATCATCAAAACGTATCCAGTATTGTCTAAAAATTATTCATAATTTTAGTTAAAGAGTATCAGAGCTGTAGAATTTGATCATAAATAATACTTAATAATATTCATTTTGATTGTGCCATGTCCCACTAGAAATTATGAAAACTTTAGATACTTGATCTAGATACAGTAGTGTAAACTTATAAAATCTCCAATACCCAATGGTGATAAATCTTTTAAAACTGTGTTCTAGAGAAAGGAAGGTCTTCATGTGAAAAATGACTTTGAAGAATTGTCTAACTTGGAAAATATCAACTGGGACCATCAAAACTGCTTTTATCTATGAGACTAACAAAACGAAGATAGAGAACTGTTCTTATCTGTCACTGCAGGACACCAAAACATCAACTATTTCATTTTATTTTCAAAAGAGGAAACTGAAACTTCAGTGAACCACGCACTCACTTGAGCTTCGATGGACTGTCAGCTGAACATACTCACTTTCAACTCATGCCAGCTGTTGGGAAATCTCAGATTTAAGAAAAGCAGAATCTGTTTTACCTTAGACTCCACTTCTACTCTCTCTTTATGTATATATCAATATATATACTCATATCTATCTATCAACTTCACTAATGTAGGATCCCTTTTTATTTATTGTTACAATCTTGTTTAATTTTTTTTTCTTTTAGTTACTTTAAAAAAAAAGAACTTCAAACACTGAAATATATATCACAGACATACACATATGTATATGCTTGTATCTATCTAAGTAGACTAGAATATCTTTTTATTGTGATGATTTTGTTTAATTCATTTTAACTCTTTTCTTTTAAAAAATTCATTTCAGACCCTGCTTCAACAACATATATCATGAGGGGGTGCTCATAGCCAAATGGTTATCATCATAAGGCAAGAACTTGGTTACCCAAGTTCAAATCCTGAACAAGGCTTTTTGCATTCACATATATCCTTGAGAAAGGTATTAATTAAACTATTCTCCCTTCAGTTATGAGTGAATAATAGACGAGACTAAGCTCTTTAACATTGGTATGGCAACCAGTCTAGGAGAAAGATAAACACTGAATTCAAACCAATTGTAGACCTTGAGCGAGATGGGATTTGCCTAGCTATTCCTACCCAAGATATGCTACATGAGTAGCAACCCCACAACCAAACCAGGTTACACAACTTGTGAAAGCAAGAAAGAAGTGCTGAAAAATTCTCACTCCAACCAAGAATAGAATTACTTTTTACTTTTGAATTTTTATTGAATATTCATCGTTTCTTTTGTTAGAAAAGATATGCTAAGTGTGTTGAACAATAAGAAGAGTAGGTAGAACAGCATTTACAGTTCATAAGTCTAAGTTGTTTTTTCTTGATCTGAATTAGAACTTTTCAGCAGCAACTTGGACACACATTTATATATTCAGGTCTCTCTAGTTATCTATCTAGATGAGTAATCTGGGATCTTTTTTCACTGCAATGATTTTCCTAGCTCATTCATTAAAAACCTGAGATAACACTTCTAAAACATATAACAATCTACTTAAGTAATCTGGGGTCTCTTTTTGTTGTAACAATTTTGATTAATTTTTTTTTTTTAGGTTGGTTAACTCGCTATGTTTTACAGTGTATCAACAAGAAATAAAACCAACCCATAGCTCTGAGTTTCATGAAATCACTCAACAGATGAGTTTTCACCTGATGATTGAAAATCTAAATCTCATAGACATTAGTTGGTTTTACTTCTTTATATATATATATATATACACACACACATTTTAAAATAGGTAGGTCCATGAAAAGATTTGTATTTTTTTAATTTATTTATTTTGTTCTTATATACGTGTTATATATGTGTATGTTTCCAGCTTGTTGCTTTCGTCAGAACATATATGGCACAAGGCCTTGTTAATGGAGTACTCAATGAAACTTGAACTCATTCTTGTTTGCAGTTTGAATGTTTTTCAGTTGGTTATAGGTTTTATATAGAGGTCATCCTCTCTGATGAATATTGGTTGATTTGAAAGTGGTCTGACACACAAGTAGAATGATTCCCATTGCCATTTACTGGATGAATATATGGGTGAATAGACACCACTCATGCAAATAAGTTGGGGAGGTCATCCTGGCACCACAGAACAACCCACCTGCTGCATTAGGTGCTTTCCTATAAAATGAGGTAAGCTTAGCTGGCTTGCCTTTACCAAGAAGATTCAAGAAGGCAGCCATGTTAGAAGGTGAGTCATTTGACTTCTACATCTCCATCCTCTCCTCATCACAGAAGTATAATGGCCGTTGGGGCGGAATCAGTTCTTTATTTCTTGGCCGATTGTACGGAAGTAGTCAAGATAGTGCCCTGGGAATCCTGGTTCTAGATGGCGGTGATTGAGTAGATCCCTGGGATTTCAGGTCACTTTGCAACGTAATGCCACCATTTCCTGGTTTTTGGGCAGGTTGATGTGGTGTACCCATATCTGTAATTGTTGGCTCAGGTGACAAAGGCAAGGCACTTGGTATGGGGGTCTCGATTATGAGAGTTTCAAGTTTCCTTGGGAACCTGCGGTTCCGCAGGGTTATTCTACCTGATCTGGCAACTCTAATTCTATATTGGCAGTTGGGAAGCGTCTCTACTATTCATCCAGCTATGTCCCATCAATGGCTATTTGGGTTTTGAATGGAGACTGTGTCGCCCTTAAGAAGCAGGCATAAAGCATGTGCAGTATGATTATACCTTTTGATGAGGTCTGTGTTGTGTTTGGATAATGATTTTTCACGTTTTTGGGCTGCGGCTATTCACTCAAGGCAGCCATGTTAGAAGGTGAGTCATTTGACTTCTAAACTCTCTTTTTCTTAGAGTATGTTTACATTAGTCTGCTTTACCCATTCTTTGATATTTGATATGTTTTTGTCATTGACAATAATATAATATCAAAAATCAAATAGACACTAAACAATCTGATTGTGAGGCTCCAACAATGCTGAAGCTTTGAGGAATGCGGAGTACCTCTTTATTGCCATCGCTCCCAAGTCCACTCTGGCTCGGAGTAGTAGCACCTGATAGGGTCCAATCTATGGGTCAAATAGAACTAAACTGTGTACTTATGCTAAACTGAATTATTTGAAATAGAACTGTTTTGACATTTAAACTGCATACTTATGCAAAACTGAATTATTTAAAATAGAACTGTTTTGACATTTAAACTGCATACTTATGCTAAACTGAATTATTTGAAATAGAACTGTTTTGACATTTAAACTGCATACTTATGCTAAACTGAATTATTTGAAATAGAACTGTTTTGACATTTAACTGTTTTGTAAATAAATGACTGATGTTTAATTGAATTGTTAGTGATACATAGCAATACTTGGAACCATTTAACTTGGTTGACTAAACTGAATAGCTTGAAATAGGACTGTTTTTGACATTTAAACTGTGTTTTTAAGCTAAACTGAATTGTCTGAAATAGAATTGTTTTATGTATAAAAATGAATTTGGCATTAAATAACCTACGATGGTTGATATGCCATAAAACCTAACTATAATTGTATGACTTCAAATATTCCCATCTTATACAAATAATTCATATAATTATACATGGGATCAAGTATTCCTGTTTAATTTATTCACAATTATATAGTTTATTGTAACTGTTCCTATTTAATGATACTTATTAGTTATATGGATTCAAGTATTCCTAACACCAATCATTTGCCAGCAGTTATATGGTTTCAAATAACTAATGATAATCATCTTTAGTTATTAATTATAGCTTCAAGTAAATATTCTTAATACAAATAATTTACATACAGTTATATGATTTCAGGCATTTAAGTGCAATGGTAATAATTTTCAAACAAATCTATTTAACTCATAGATGGGACCAAAACTCTGGGTCAGCAGTGGAACTAGGAGTAATGGCTGTGAACTAGTTCTTTACACTCCCAGTGTTTCAAAACTGGAGATTCACTATCAGATGCAGTTTAATGTTATACCCCAGCTACCCTTTTTTTTGTTGGGGAGGTCTTACCCCTCTGCAGGGGATACTTTCAGCATATTGTAAGTCCTATAGACAGTGAAAATTCTTTCTCTCTTTTTATATATATATATATATATATATATATGTTTACTATGCATTAGTGGTTGATCATGTCATATCCAGGACACCCCTTTTGTTGGGGACACTTACCCTCTGCAGGGAATAGAGACAGTATATTCTATTCCCTTACTGACAGGGTTGATATATATATATATATATATATATCAGTGGCGACTCTAGCCTATTTTTGCTACTCGTGACCTCCTACCCCCCGCCCTCTGTCAACTTCAGTTCCCAACCCGTGGTCCGTGGACCCAAAGTAAGTCATCATAGTTGCTATTGCGTGATTCTCCATTGTATAGCACAGATTGACAAACCTACCTTGCATGGTGTTTTTTTTGTAAACAATCAAGATACTATATAATTTGTAGCCTTGTTAATACAGTAGATAAGATAATTTTTTTTCCTTTCAAAAGTATAGAAGAAAAGAGAAGATGTTCATTACTATGACAAGAAAAATATGTTTATTAGAATAAAGAAACTGATGACAATATACACAGACACAGCTAGTAGTTTCAATTTCGCTTAAAATAAAGATTATTTGTTGAAAATGTATTCAAATAAACAAATTTTAGTTACAGAATGTAATATATGCAACATTCATTAAAGAAATAGACATCTGTTAGTGAAAAAACAAATTAAAACACTCTGTTTAACCAACATTTACCATAGCAATGATGATGACGTCGGCAACTGCTCTAATCTGCTATCCCCTCTCTCTCTTACTCTCTCTCTCTCTCTCTCTCTCTCTCTCTCTTACTCTCTCTCTCTCTCTCTGTCCCTCTCCCTCGTCCCAATATATCTATCAACAGTCACATGTGCTAAAATTTTTGAGCACAGTGTAAGGGTTGCTCTTGCTATTGGCTACAGTCAAAAGCGTATTTCTCTAACATTACTGTTATTATAAGGGTCTAGTGCCTGGCACGGATCAGGCGTTCAACATTATAGCCGATTTTATGGAATGTTCAATGAATCTGACGGTGGCCGGACAGAGACCATCCGTTCAAAACAGCATCGTTGTATTATTCCCAGATATATTTATGAACTTTTGGCTACTTAGTTATCAAAACTTGAATAGATACGTAATTTAATTGAGATCAGACTAAGTATGTTTGCTTGAAATTAATGGATGATTTTTAATCCATTTTGAATAACATTGACCGAGTTATTGGTCGTGCCGGGCACGAGTAGCACTAGTCCCATCTCCGCCCCTGATATATATATATATATATATTCACAATGCACTGAAGTTTAATCATGAAAGCTGTCTGTTCCAGACGGTGATGGTCTTTGAGAAGTACTAACACTGTTTTAAGAACAGGTGCCTCTTGAAGGCAGGTGATAGAATACTGAGAAGTAAAATGACTGATGAGATATAGATGGTTGGTAGGAGAAACCTTACTGTTCATTTTAGGATCTTATTTAAGTAAGAGCCATTGTCATGTCACCAGTTGATGAGGGATGGGTACCCTACAGAATAAAGAGAAAGAAATGAAAAATAGGGCTATTGATACTAGCATACCCTTCATAAGGGTAATAAATCTTTCTCTCTAAAATTCTTTTCAGAAAAGTCTATTGAGGAGTTTGCACTTGAAATATTACAATCAACCATTCTCTTCAACTCCTTTTTTAGAATGCCCTCTGCAACTGTTAAAATCAGGTTTCATTTTTAAAGATCTGGAACTTCCACTCGCATAAATCTTAACTGATGAATATTTTGGTCTTTTTTTTTTTGTATAATTTTTGTAAAAATATTTTTTAAAGGAAAAAAAAAATGAACATGAGATTATTACAATGAAGATATCCTATATTACTTGTACAGATAACCTGACAGATATCAGTATATACATATGTGCTTTTGTGATATATACATATATATATATATTTATACATACATACAATACCAGTCAAAAGTATTGTAAAACCCTCAAAACATTTTATATCTCCTCCTAAAAGTGTTATTTTTTAATGAAACAAGTTAAGCACCACATTGTTTTTATTTATCATATTAAATACAAGTCTTCCTGAGCCAAAATAAATACAAATTCAACCAAAAAAACACAAAAAACTTCTTTAACCTTTGAGTCATCAAAATGACCCCTTTTGCTATCACTGCTTCACAGATTCTCGGCATTCTTTCCCCCAAAGACTTGAGGTAGACTGAAGATGGTTCTGCTCACCTTTCCTGCACAAGTTGCCAGAGGTGAGCCATACTTGTGGGTTGTTTAGCTCTGACTTTTCTGTCAAGTTTATCCCAAACCAGTTCAATGGAATTTAAGTCCGCTGATTGTGCCGGCCAAGAAATCAGTTAAAGGACATGCTGTTCCTCTTTGCTTTTGATGTACTTCTGGCAGAGTGTACTTGTATGATGCTGCAGTATGTTGTAATAGCCGATCTGATTCAATTAGCCCTTCACCTGGTGCAAGTCTCCAATTTTGTAATTGGCAAAAATCCTCCCACCACACCATAACAGAGCCTCCTCCATGCTTTATGGTTGGTGTGATAGAAGAGGTTTCAGCTCTTTCACCAACTCTTCACCACACGTAGATCCTCTTATTTGACCCAAAGGTTTCAAACTTTGGTTTGTCAGTCCAAAGGACTTTATTCTATTGCTCTATTGTTTGACATTATTTAACTGTATATCAACCCCATGAGGGTTTGATATGCAGTTAAATAAAACAAACCAAACCACTATAAATGTCTCTAATTTATTTTCACAGAAACTATAGTAGATACAGGGAAGACAATAACACAATTGGATAGAGTAAGTTTTCAGCTACAAAACACTATTATTTTTTCATATAGTCACAGCCACTGATGATGCATCTTTGCCAGTGATGTACAAGAACCTGCATGCTATGCCTATGTAGGATAGATAGTCAATCTGAAGGGAATGTCTCAAATCTATTATATTGGTCTACAACATCAGAGGCTTATGTTGTTAGTATGGCATTAGATGTTGAACCTTCCTGTTTTGTATTGACAAAAATAAGAATTTAAATAGTTTACATGTTTTGAAGCACAAAATTTACACAGTATTTGGAGCAAATGCATGGACATGTTCACACAAAAACTCAACAAGCTTGCAGTGGTTAGTGTCTGTTTATGTCACGGTCAAAAACTGAAGTGGATATAACTGTCATGATACCTCTGACATGGACACCTGAGAAGCAGACTAAAATGTGTTTAATATGCTTTTTTTTTAAACCAAATACAAAGGTTGGTTAGTAATTTAAATTCTTTGTTACACATGAGTTAGTTTGGACCATAGATATAACTTACTTTCAGCCATTTTGTCCTGAATATGGCATCAGACATAGCCAGAAATGAAGTTAATATTTAGTTCTTGTGTATAATCTGCACCTCTAAATTTTAGGCTTAAAAATCTGGGGAAAAATATTATACAAAAAAAATGTTTAATACAATAACATTTACATACTACTAAATATTTTATAATTTTACTTGTATATACAAATTAAATCATGGAATTTCTATGAGGAATTTAGTATGACTAAATGTTTAGCGCAGAGCCTATTATAGTCAGTAAATGGATGGGCATGTGCAAGGGAATACTGAAAAGTTTTCAGTCCAGCCAAAAAGGGAAGGACATATTTTTAATATTATTTTTTTCAAACAATTAAAGGAATTTAATAAAAAACAATGCAGTAAATGTGTTGAAGTGCAAGATGAATTATTTCATATTCCTAGAAATTAAAAACCCAGCTCTGTGATCCCATTTCAGAGCAGAAGTAAAAACAACAACTTTTTCAGTGTGTAGCTTCTCAAAAAACTTTAATGAAAGTGATGACGAGATTTTTAAAGTCTCATTAATTCCAGCAGGACATCATGTATGTGTGTGTGTATGTGTAATAAAGCAATGATTCCAATAGACAAAAATTTATTTTTACATGTATAAATTTTTACATGGTGAGCCAGTTGATGTAGACGAGCACAACATATGCAAAAATGTGTACCAAATTTTCAGACACGCTTGTGTCCTTTTTTGACACAAACTGAGAGATATGAGACACAGAATTCAAATGTAAGCAAGAACAGAAGTGGAACAAATATGTGCAGCACAACATCCACACTCGTGGGAGCACAACACCAACATATGTGTGAACAGTTGCACTTGGATCAATATTAGATACAATTTTTACTATATATATATATATATATATATATGCTGACTCCAGTCATCACCTGATGAAGGCTTTGTTGGCCACACAGCTGTTTTCTTATTCTGAAGTTAATACATAAGATTATTTCCTAAATATTTCCAGAGAAATTTGGATGACACTAGAAAAGACCATGTAATTGCTACCATATCATAATATATATACCATGTCACATCGTCATTAGAAATGGACACGATGACGCAAGTTCAAATCCTGGAAGAGACTGTTTGCATTTCGCATAGTACTAATACCCTTGGGAAAAGTATGAATCAAACTATCCTCCCTCCAGCTATGGATAAAATAGTAGATCATACTGGGTTCTTTAGCCTTGGTATGGCACCAAGTCTAGAAGAAGGAAAATTGAATTCAAACCTATTAAACTTGGCATAAAAAAAAATTGACCTTGTGTCACATCCTACTGATGGGGAGGGATTGGAAAATACATACCATATCCCAAAGAAAAGGGATACACACTCATAATGTGATGGGGGAATAGAATAATGTAATCACATAGGAAAACAATACAGAGCCATCTCAATAAAATTGGAGTGATCTCATGAAGAGAAGAATTACACTCGGTAAGGATCACATCAATAAACTAAAATGCTCATTCTTATATAGTAGTAATGTACATCCAAAAGTTACATCACTTTTGCAATACACCCCCACCCCAATGATAGCATAGAATTAGGCAGAAAATACTTGGGAAATAAGTAATAATGGAAAGTTTATTAATCAATTCCAGCCAGATATCATAAGATCAATATGACAACTCAAAAGGATTAATAAAAAAACATGTAGACAAAAAATATCAATGATATTCAATCAAATATGTATCAATGAAGAAATGATACCCAAATATATATATATATACATATTTTTACCAACCCCTCTGCTTAGACAGGATAAGATAAAGTGCATTTTAAGAGCTTTGAATTCAGAGTTTTCCTTCTCCTAAACTAGTTGCCTCACCAAGGCTGAAGAACCTAATCTGCCCAACTATTTACCCATAGCTGGAGGGAGAATAATTAGATTCATACCTTTCTCAAGGGTATTAGTGCTATGTGAAATGCAATCAGTCTCATTCATGATTTGAACTCATGTCGCCATGTCCATTTCCTACAACGATAACCATTACACCACGGGCTCCTCCATATATATATATGTGCATGTGTGTGTATAAGGAATATACATGGATTTTGAAACTATATAATTAATACTAATATATAGGATTTTTAAAAGAAATTGATATCAATTGAGATGTACAGAATGTTTCTGAAATACAGATATCATTTTTAAATCTAATAACTTGACCAATTCTATTTCAAATGATCTCAAATTTTAACGGCATGTTTTGGAACAACTCAGAAATCTATGTTTAATGATTAAATGCCTTTTCTTTTCCAGTGAATGGCATTTCTATACCTGAAAAGAAAAAACATAAAACATCAAATATTTCAAGTTGTTTCTACATTGGCAGTTAAAATTTGCGATCATTTGAACAAGAATTGGTCAAGTTATTAGATTATAAAATGATATCAATCTTTCTGAAACACCCAGTATATATATATTAATATAGTTTGCTATATTGATAAATAAAGAGAGCTCAAGGTCAGTAATAGAGCATACATATCTAAGATATCAGATGATTATATAGGCAAGAAACTGACAGTGATCAAATGCCGTCAACAGTGTTAATGCTAACCTAACTGAGACAAATATACATACACATATGTACAAGATAGGGTTTTACAGAAGCATGTATATCCCTTGATCATTAATTAATGTGATGCTTATTTCTTTAAGCAGAAATATTTCTAATTATGAACAAATATTAAATAAAGACAAAATGATTTATGATTAAATAATGCCTCCTATCAATTGTTGAAATAGAATCAACCTTCTCTCTTTTACTTCCAATATTTAATGTAGGGAGACAATTATTTATTATCTCTCATAAAAAGTAGGCATGACCATTAAACTCCTCATGACAATCCCAGAATCAATCTCAGTTTCTTTATCTCTGTTCTTTGATAAATAAAGACAGTCCCTGTTTGCTTCTATTTTTTGAACAGTAGGGACACATCTCCTGCTTGGCCATGGTACTATAAAGCCAGCATGGGTTTATCATATAAGTTTTCTACCATCTATCTCAAGATTTTTTACCATTTTTGTACCCCTTTCATATACTGCTTGTTCATAGAGCAATATATGCCTATTTTATCTTTTAGGACATGTTTGTGTATTCTTGTCAATGGTTCTTGTATGCCTATTATATATGCATTAAACCTGTATGTATATATGAGCTTGTCTTTAGTTCTATTCATTCGGTGTTAGTGCATCATTGGACATACTAATACTAATATTGGACCTTGGTGAGTGAGGATTCTACTAAATACCCTCCCTAGTACCAACCAATCCAATATTTGGTGCTGGGATTTCTCTTTTCTACTAAGATGTGCTAAATGTACATCACCTGGTTAAACTGTCTACTGCCAACATTTCAAATCTGAAATTTAAAATAAAATCCCTTGTGCTTTAAAACATTATTGCTAATAAGCAATAAGAATTTTAGATAAACATGAAATACATGAAAGTATGGTTGGTTGGTTTTATGGCATGTCAACTCTTGTTGGGTTATTCAATGCTGAAATTAGTCAATTCTGTGGTTTCAAGTAACTATTTATAGTTACAAATAATGTCATATCTTGGCTTTTCTTGACTTTGTGAATGAAGATTAAGAAAGAGTTAATCCAAAAGATGACAGGCATGCTTGTATCAGACAAGGCCAGCTGAAGATCTGGTCATGGTTTGATGACATAGTGTTGCCATTCTTTCTCCAGTGCCTTTTGTCCTTTAGGATGGCCCAATGGATGTCTTCAAAGAAGGAGACAGGATCATGGATAGTGAGATGCAAGGTGTTACAATCCTTAGATGTGACAGGCATCAAGGGATTTTTACAAATAGTCCTTTTATCACTTCTTTGGTGCTCCTCAGTCGCAACAGTCAGAGGTGTTTATTGTACAGTATGATCTTGGGCAGGCGATGTGTTCTGCTCAGCATAGTAAGGATTTCAGCCAATAATAGATAATAATATGTAAGCAATTCAAGTAAATATTAACTATATATAAAGTGAATATTTTTAGATTGGACACAATTATATGGTTTCTAAGTATTCCTCTTATCAACAATGCCACTAATTTACAAACAATTATATGGTTTCAAGTATCTAATAATAATAATAATCTATAGTAAATAATATATATCTTCAAGTAACTCTTAATACGAACATTTTTCACGCCAATTCTATTGTTTTAAGAGAAGAATTAATATTCTTCACCTTCCTCCTCTTCCTCAGCCTCCACTGAATCAATACCAACTTCTTCCAAATCTTTCTAGAGTGCAGCCAAATCTTCACGGGCTTCAGAAAATTCTCCTTCTTCCATGCTTTCTCTGACATACCTGAGCATAAACGTGCCTTTAGCATACATGAGATCAAATTTGTGATCAAATCTGGCCCAGGCTTCAGTTACTCAACATGCCAACAGTACATTGCACTTTGGCCAAATCTCCTCCTGGAACAACTGTTGGTGGTTGGTAATTGATTCCAACCTTAAAATCAGTTGAGCACCAATTAAAAAATTGAAAGCTGCATTTGGTTTTGATGGCTGCAATAGCTGCATCAACATCTTTGGGGACTACATCCCCACAATATATAACATACAGCATGGCATATATTTTCCATGATGCGGGAGAGTTTCAAACACTGTGACAAAGGAGATCACTCCATTTAGTCTCCCAACAGTTTTAAGTATTCATATTGTTGTATCATGGTAAGGAAAAGATATACAGTGAGAGTTAATTATTTATTAACTCAAGTGGTACAATCCGACTAGTATTATAAGTCTCACTGACCGATATCCTTCAGAGCAATTTCTCTGGTTCTCTTTCTGCTTCTGCTTCAATTTCTCCATGCTTAAGAGACATGGCGTCTTTTATACTTCTGCGATACTGGAAGCCATGTGGTATGAGCCACTATACAACATATATATAATACAAATAATTTTCAAACAGAAGTATATAACCGATAGATGGGATCCTAACGGGTACTACCAGTCTGGGTGAACTTGGGAGTACTCCACATTCCAGAACTGGAGCCTCACTACCAGATACAGTTTAGTATCATAGCCAAGATATTTATATCATTTCAAGTAATTATACCTATTTGATGATAATATCGTAAATTGTGGTGAACAAATCAATCAAACATATAAGTCAACTTTAAAATTTTGAGCTAAAAATTCCCAGTCAACCTAAATGAGGATAGGCTTTGATAACCTGTAGCAAAACCATATAAGACCAAACTACTTTTATCAACCAGGCCATTGGTCTAGAGAGTAGAGTGTTTGCCAATGGTCCAGGAGACTAGGGTTCAATCCAAGGTCGAGTCACACCAAAGACTTGAAAAATGGTACTTGATGAGGTGAGGATCAAGGGTTAAGTGGAGCAATCTTTGGAATGAAGTAGCACCCTCCCCTACACCTCAGTGTAGTAGCTATTGAAAAGGGAGCCTTCAGTTCACTTTCGACTAAGGTCGCCAACTTTACTTACTTCTATCAAGACATTGACTGTAATACATTTCTCTATATAGGTTATTATATATATTGCATCCATTCGCAACAAATAAATTCATGCCTCTCATCCAAATTTATTAGCCACAAATAAGTACTTACATTTACAATAGAGCACAAAGTCCTTGAGTTTATGGACGATGGGAAAGGAAGTGGTCATCAGTGCAACTAATTGCTTTTCAACTGTAATCCTAGTTAACCTCAATCACTGACCCATTCACATGACACTAGTACAAGAACACGATCCATGCAAGCCCAAACATCAAAATACCAAAATTGCTCTGTGAATATTCCTACTTAAAAATTTGTTTCTCAGTAAATTCTGAAATGATTAATAGAAAAACTGTGAGATGCAAAAAATGTTCCATGTGTTCATGAAAAGTGACATATATACAAATGGGTAAAACACAGCAAAAATGAATTTTTTTAAAATAAATTACCAGGACTGGGGAATCAAGAAAACAAAACAGAATGCAAAGGGGATTTGGTTGCACCCTCTCGTATCACCCAAGATAGATCTAGACTGCAAACTGTTTTCTAGCCAATACCGAAAACAAGCATGGCAATTGAATCTTAATTTGCCTTACAGCTTTATCATTTTATATTAATCTCAGTGCTATTTTGTTAAATATATTCACTGAAAATAAATTAGAAATCTTTGTGGCAGTCTGCTGGAGTTACAGTAAATGGTATATATCAATTGTTAGAAGTACTGTTCCACTGGTAGATCACTCCATGGTAAGTGGTGTATATAAATTGTTTGGACTGTTCCACTGGTAGATCACTCCATGGTAAGTGGTTTGGATTTTAGTCCTGCTGCGTAAGTTGACTCCTAGTTTTGTAGAGAATTTTTTCAGACTTAAAAAGTCGACTAGTACATCACAATTTATGGCAATTTGCACACATTTACAAGTATTCTTATCGATTACAAATAATTTTCACAGTTCTATAGTTTTGATTATTTCAAGCAATTATATAGCTTTTAGCAACTAATAATTCTTTGGAAACAACTACAGTTTCAAGTAACTATTCTTAATACAAATAATTTGCACATGGTTATATGGTTTTAAGTATTTCTATCTCATAATAATAATTTTCTATCTGTGCCACAAATGGGACGCTAAAAGAAGCAGGCATATGATGGTTTGGTTTGGTTTCTTTGTTTAATGGCATATCAACCTTTGTAGGTTATTTAATACCAAAGCTATTCTCCTAGAAGTAGTGGTACTATTTAACCCATAGCTGGGAGGATAAGAGGGTTCATACCTTTCCCAAGGGTATTTGCCCGAAAGTGAACATAATAGCACGACTGGAGTATGAACTCGCATACTACGATTCCGCAGTCCATCACTTTAACCATTACACCACGAGGACACCCCTGCAGGCATATGATAATCAGAAGAAATGAACTTGATAAACTGGGTTCAATTCCTGGACAAAGCTGTTTGTATTTCACTTCATTGTGAAGGCATAAAGCCTTTTTTTTTCTCTACCCACTTCCCAGTTATCGATAAATAGTAGGGCAGACTGGACTTTTTAGCCTTGTTAAAGAAACAAGTCTGGGAGAATAATAAACTGCATTCAAAATCAGAGGGTATAGGGCTCCAATCTCTGTCTACTTTGACAAACATTCATCATTTACAGACAAAATAAACTATTTATCAATGTATTCATAATGTAATGGTTATAGTTGAAGGAAATGGACAAAGCAACCAGAGTTCAAATCCTAGACAAGGCCGTTTGCATTTTCATATAGTGCTAATACTCTTGGGAGAGGTATAAATCCAACAATGGATCCAAATATGAAATTTTGAATTCAAAACTTGTAAAATTCCACTTTAAAATTGACTTTGTGTTGTATCCTGCTCTTGTGAAAAATTTAGAAAAAAAATGGGTTTATTTATTAGCACATAATCCTGCTACTCGGGGTGGGTGCTTTGTTTGGTGTAAAACTTACTAAGCTAGACTTCGTATTTATCCAACCCCTCCACATGAACAGGATATGATACAAGATCAATTTTTTAAGCAGAGTTTAACAGGTTATCACTCAGTTTTCTTTCTTCTAGAACAATTAAAAAGCCAAATCTTCCCTACTATTTACCTATAACTGGAGAGAGAATAGTTTGATTCATACTGTTCCCAAGGGTATCACAACTATGTAAAATGCAAACAGCCTTGTCCAGTATTTGAATTTCATTCACCAAGTTCATTCCCTAAAACAACACCACCACAAGTGTCTCCATTTAGTAAGCTAGATTAAAACTATTACTAGTGAATTAGAGTCTCATTGGAAGTCCCATATATCTAGCTTTGTGCCTCAGCTAAAGAAAGTTTAGTAAATAATTATTAATACTAAGGGTTAGAGTGGACCTAAGATGACTCCACACAGTAGTGGAGCCTTGTGACTAGATGTAGTTTAGTATCACACCCAGGACACCCTTCTTTTTTGGTGGGGAGATATCTTAGCTCTCTGCAGGGGATGCAGTCAGCATATTCTAGACCCTGCAGACAGGGCGGAGCATTTAAGAGTTAAAAACGTAGAGACATTTGAACGAAAAAGAAAAATTCCATCCTGTTAAGTGGAATTCTGTTCGAGTTCATTTTAAAAATGTTCCCATTTCTTTAACTAGAAAGCCTTGTCTTGTTTTGCAAAAATACTCTAAATTGTTTTCATTATTGGTGTCTTAAAAAAAAAAAAAAAAAATAGAAAACATCAAAATTCCTCAATATCTCACTTTACTAACAGAAATTTAATAACTATGACTATTTCTATATAACACGCACCCCTAAATTTGGACTATGAAATTCAGGAAAAAAACTTTTTTGTATAATACTTACTGACTTTTTAAAATTTGTAGCAGCTAAATTTAAACTGAATTTAGTATTTGTTCAACTTTTTATCAAGTTGTACAAATTAAAGAATTTATATAATTTGCCTATTGTAAAAATGTAACAAACTTATGGTGAAAATAAGTTCACATTAGGGGAAACAAAATTATTAGCAAACTCATTTCAATGGATATTTCTTTCTATCTCATTAGCCTAGTGGGTAGAGTGTTTGCCAATGGTCCGGGAGACCTGGGTTCAATCCCACGTCGCGTCATACCAAAGACTCGAAAAATGGTACTTGATACCTCCTTGTTTATCACTTAGCGATATAAGGTACGTATCAAGGGTAAAGTGGAGCAATCCAGGGAAAGGAGTAGCGCCCTCCCCTACACCTTGGTGTAGTAGCTATTGAAAAGGGAATCTTCGGATCGCCCTTGACAACAGCCGCCAACTTTACTTACTTTTTTTTACTGTTGGCAGGGGCTGTAGAATACACCGACTGCATCTCGGCAGAGGGGTAAGATCCCCTCAATGAGTGTCTTGGATATGACACAAAACAATCTGATGGTGCTTTGGGGAATGTGGAGTACCACTTTATTGCCATCACTCCCAGGTCCACTCTGGCCAGGTGTGATAGCACCTGATAGGATCCTATCTGAATTGTTAGTGATAGATAGCAATACTTGGAACCATTCAACTTTGTTGACTTATGCTAAATTAAATTATTAGAAATAGAACTGTTTGATCATTTGACTGTGTGTATCTACAAAATGTGTTTACCAATCATATGTTCGATATATATGTAAAAACCAGATTTGGCATTAAATAATCAACAAGTATTGATATGCCATAATACCAAACTCTAATAGCAAAAAATACATTAATTTTGACTATAGATATAACAATTTTGGTCATCCTCTCCTAGATATGGCTAATTTTATGGGCTGAAAAATATGGGAAAATAGTATGTCTTATACACAAATAACTACAGTATAAACTAGACACACTTTCTTCCTTTTTAAAATATTAAATGCCATTTTTTCAACCTAGACAGATGGTTACGGTTAAGGTATAAATAAGAATGATCCAAGATTATTCAGCTTGGCAGAGTTGAGTAGACAGATTAGTTTGGTTTAGTTGTTTAACAACATATGAGTCATTTAATACCAAAATTTATTTAATTTGTAAATAACTGATTATAATCATAATTTATATATTCAACATTCCATTTTATATGGTATTTTTTTGTCAATAAAAATCATTTCTTTGCACAGTTATATGTTAACAAATATTCATATCTGATACTAATAATTTAAATAGTTATATGGTTTTAAATGTTTCTATAAAGTCTTATTCTCTAAAATGAATGCAAACAAGTTTTTTTATGGGAGCAGAGTATTGTGTGTTTCAGGACTGAAGTTAAACATATATTTTGGTTTGGTTTACTGAAACCCTAATGGATTATTTAATGTCAAAATTTGATAAATTTGGTAAATGTTTGATATAAATCATAAATATATTTTCAATGTTCCCTTACAATCATTTTTAATCCCACTATTTGTTTATTATGATTTGTTTACACAGTTATATGGTATCAAATATTCCTTAAACAACAAAGATATAAGAGATAAATACGTATTAGAATTAAGAAACAGATTCGAAACACTACAAGAAAAGACGGAAAAAAGTACACCAAACGACGAATATGAAAATTTCGTCAATGCACACCTCGAGGCAGCAGCAAAACACATTCCAACAACAATTAAAACTAAATATAGAGTCCCATGGGAAACTTTAGCGGTGAGAGAAAAACGTGCACTAGTGAAAACAGCCTCCAAAAACTATCGAAAAAACCCAACAAACACAAATGCCTTAAAACTAAAAACTGCACAATATCAATTAGCAGACATATATATAAAGGAACAGACAGAATACATTCAAAATCAGATAGATAGGATTAGAGACTCGGTGGAAGATAGACAATCTAGAATAGCCTGGCAAACAATAAACAAAGTGAGCAGAAGAAAGAACACAGCCAAAGCAAAACTTAAAGCAGCAAACCAACAAGAAAGAATAAAACTGTGGAAACAGCACTTCGAAAACTTACTTGGAAACCCACCAAAAATAACGCATGAACCAATCACCAGAATAATTAGCAAACAATTAGACATTAAACTAGGACCGTTCACACAAGAAGAACTCGACTCGGTTCTCAGAAAAATTAAATATAGGAAAGCTGCAGGGCTGGACGAAATTCCCCCGGAAGTATGGAAGACCAGACAATTCGACGACATACTGCTCCAACACTGCAACGCAGTATACAATCAAAATCCGATAGATAGATGGATGAAGGGATGCATACTCCCTTTCCCTAAAAAGGGGGACCTCGGATTAGCCAAAAACTACCAAGGCATAACACTTACATCCATAGCTGCCAAAATCTACAATGCCCTACTACGAAACCGAATAGAACCCAAAATCGACAACATACTTAGAAAAAACCAAAATGGCTTCCGAAGAAATAGATCCACGACCTCACAAATATTAACCATCCGCAGAATCCTTGAAGGTGTACGGGCAAAGAACCTACAAGCGACATTAATATTTGTCGACTTTACCAAGGCTTTCGACTCCATTCACAGAGGAAAGATGGAACAAATCCTACTAGCGTATGGCATACCTAAAGAAACCGTAGTGGCAATAATGATTCTCTATAGAAACACTAAAGTAAAAATACGATCACCGGATGGAGACACAGAATACTTTGACATTGTAGCAGGAGTACTACAAGGGGACACGCTGGCCCCGTACCTCTTTATTATTTGTCTAGACTACGTACTTAGAACATCGATTGACAAAATCAAAGAGAATGGCTTCGAACTGACGAAGAAAAGAAGCAGAAGATACCCCGCAACAACAATTACCGACGCCGACTACGCCGATGACATAGCGATACTGGCAAATACACCTGACCAAGCCGAAACACTTCTGCATAGTTTGGAACGAGCAGCAGCAAGCATAGGCCTCTATGTTAATGCACACAAAACGGAATACATGTGCTATAACTAAACGGGGACATCTCCACTCTAGAAGGAACCCCACTTAAACTAGTAGACAAATTCATGTACCTAGGAAGCAACGTCGAATCAACCGAAAAGGACATCGAAACGAGGCTAACGAAAGCATGGACAGCTATCAATAGGCTATCGATTATATGGAAATCAGACCTAACCGATAAAATGAAACGCAGTTTCTTCCAGGCAGCGGTCACATCGATACTGCTATATGGATGCACTACATGGACGCTAACAAAACGGCTGGAGAAGAAACTAGATGGCAATTACACAAGAATGCTGCGTGCAATCCTGAACAAGTCCTGGCAGCAACACCCCACAAGACACCAACTGTACGGCCACCTGCCCCCTATCATGAAAACTATTCAAGTTCGATGAACCAGACATGCAGGACACTGCTGGAGAAGCAGAGATGAACTCATAAGAGATGTACTCTTATGGATCCCCACACATGGCCGCGCAAAAGCAGGGCGACCAGCTCGAACGTACATTCAGCAGCTATGTGAGGATACAGGGTGTTGTCCTGAAGACCTACCTAGGGCGATGAACGATAGGGAGGAGTGGCGAGAGAGGGTCAGGGATATCCGTGCTACCAGCACGATATGATGATGATGATGAAATATTCCTTTCTAATATTAATAATTTGTACACAGTTATATGGTTTTAAGTCTTTCTATCAAATACAAATAACAAATAAACAATTATATGATTTCGAGTAACTATTAAGATTTAATAATCATTTGTTTACACACAGTTATGTTATTAAGTATTCCTATCTAATACTAATAATTTGCACAGTTATATGGTTTTAAGTATTCCTACCTAATACTATCCTGTAAAATGAATGTAAACAAGATCTGTATGATAGGATTGCATAATGTACTTTAGGACTGAAGTCAAACAGATATTTTTTGTACTCCATACTCCCCCAGAGCTCCAGAACTAAAGCCACATGACCAGATGTAATTTAATGTCATACATAGGACACTTGAGGACAGAATATTAGACAACCAACATACATAAAACACAATATGATATAAATTGGTCATACAACCTGGTCTCACTATAAAATAGTTATTTACCAACTCTTAGCTTAGCTTGGCACAAGGTCAGAAATGTAGGGCACCTAATGAGATTAAAACTCCTAAACAGTGGTTTGCTAGTTGATCTTGTTCGCTATTAAATCAGTCAAGGTAACTTGGTCTCAAAACAAAGTTATCAAAAATTCTATTCAATGGAATGCATTACTCAAAACAAATTACCTTCTGTCCAATAACAACAAAAATTCAAATTACCCAATAGTGAGACCAGTGTTGGAATTCTATCGCAGGCTCAGTAGCAATGAGTCAGTGCTCACATGCATAGTAATGAATTACAACTTGGAGTGAGATTATATGGACATTGGGACGTTCCACTATTTGAAGGTGGCTAAGTCCATTCCCTGGATAGTGATTAGTTGCTGGCCCAGTGAGTGGGCATATTAGTGTGTATATATACACCAGCTTGCTTCAGTCATGTTTCAGACGTTACAAGTTCAGTATTGAGTTATTACCAGTTCTACTTTTTGTCTGCCAGCCGGATGCTAGCTGGGGCTGCTGAGCCCGTGAGTGTTGTTATTCTTGTTTATTCCACACATTAGAGCAGTAACTTCAACAACCAGATGGTTAATACATTACAAAAAGCTCCAAAATTGACAAAATTCTGACCAAAGTTTGATATTACAAATGCAAAAACCTGACAACTCTGGTATACCAGCCTCTGACTGATAACAATATCTGCTGAAACTAAATGGTCACCCATCTAAGTACTGACCATGCTAAACATTGGTTAACTTTGGTGATCTGGTTGGAATCTGTACATTGAGCATGATATGACCATGAGTCACTTGAAGTATCAAGATTGTCTTGCTTAGTGTAGCATACAGGCTTTGGGTTACTTACAGAATTTGCTGTTACTAAGTGCTCATCCAACTTCTAAGCAAGCATATATCACTGCTTAATTCCAGGGATCTGGTGGAAACAAGTGCTTTTAGCATGAATTGATAGTAAACCTAAAACCCAGGAAAATCTTATTTCTATATTTAGTTTTGGTATTTGTTGTATCTTTGATTCAAATTTTATCTTTTTTAATATTAGCATACAATCCAAATATATGAAATACAATATTACATGTAACATTTTTTTTTAAGTCACCTGATAAATCCACTATATAGGAATTATTCTATTTACAATTAAAAATTTATTTGCACAAAGTTAAATGGTTTCAAGTATAGCTATGTAACAGTAACAATCTAACATCAGACATTTATTTGCACACATTTGGGCACCTCAGGTAGTGTAATGCTTGACAAGCAAACCTGCTTTGTGCCACAGTGAAGCAAAGAGCTTTGTAAATTAAGGGTGCCTCTGGTGGTGTAATGGTTTGCAAGCTTGACAATCAAACTTTTACGAGTAAGTTTGAGTCTCATTGAGTGCCCCATTTATTTGGCCTTGTGCCACATTGAAGCAAAGAGATTTGTAAATTAAGGGCACCTCTGGTGGTGTAATGGTTTGCAAGCTTGACAGTGAAAATTTCACAAGTGAGTTCAAGTCTCATTGGGTGCCCCATTCATTCAGCCTTGTGCCATGTCTAAGCAAAAAGCTTAGTTAATTACTAAATTTGTTTGCACACATTTAAATGGATATGCATATCATTTGTAAAGGAATATTTTGTAAGTAATATCATTTTTAAATGAGTTTGGTTTGGTTTCATGTCATATCAACTTTTTTTGGTTATTTAATGCCAAATCCTGTTTTTACATATTAAATATAATTTGTAAACACATTTTGTAGCAATTCAATTTACCATAAGCCAACAAAGTTAAATGGTTCCAAGTATTGCTATCACTAACAATTCAATTAAATATCACTCATTTGTTTAGACTCAGTTTAATGTCAAACAGTTCTATTTCAAGCAATTCAATTTAGCATAAGTCATTTGTTTACACACAGTTTCAATGTCAAACGGTTCTATCTGACCCATACATAGGACCTTATCAGGTGCTACCACTCTGAGTCAGAGTGGACTTAGGAGCAATGGCAATGAAGGGGTACACTGCATTCTCCAAAGCTCCAGCATTACTGGAGCCTCACCATTAGATTGTTTAGTGTCATATCCAGGACACTCATTGGGGGAGTCTTACCTCTCTGCAGAGATGCAGTCAGTATATTCTATAGCCCCAGCCAACTGGGCAGTCCACTATATAGTAAACTCTTCTGGTGACATAGAATAGTAGAAACAACATGGGGCACTCTTTTCAATATTCATGGGGGGAAATGGAAATCAAAAGCAATTCATCCATCTCCAAGCATTGATGATATAGAAAAGGATTTAAGTAAAATATTCTGTTATCTTGTCATCTTTTTAATCTAATTGCTTCTTATTTAAAAAAAAAAAAAAAAAAAAAAAAAAGATCAAAGAAAATACTTGTCAAAATTAACAGAAAATCATTATCTAAAAAAATAAACAATAAAAAATAAATAAATAAATTCATTTATATTTTGAATTATTTTTAACACCCAGCTATTAAATATGGCCGTCATTTGTTGATTAGTTGTTTTTATAACATGTCAATCCTCATTGAATCATTTTATAGTGATGAATTAATTGCAATATCAATGTTTTAAGAGCCAATTGAAGAGGGTTGTTCAAAAAGTTATAAACTTCACCCAGATTATAGATTTGCCATACACCTGCATAGAAATTAAGACAGAACTCTTAAATTAGTTTTCCTAGTTTTATAAGAAGTTGGAGAGTGTTACCACAACAAAAAATGTTTATTTATGGTTCTTCTTTCTGGGTGAAGATTAGAACTTTTTAAACAAATAAAGTGGATAGAGTGTAAGGTTATTAAATTGACTGAAGAGAATGCAAACATAGTTTAAAGAAAATAGACAGTTACTATTTGTGTAATGGTTATGATTATAGGAAATGGTATCAGCAGTCAAGTTTTAAATCAGGGACAAGGCTATTTGGGTTTCACTTCACACTAATGCCCTTTGAAAAGGCAGAAATCCAGCTGTTTCTCTCCTCTAGGTATGGCTTTTTAGCAGGGTAGACTGGATTCTTTAGCCTCGGTGAGGCAACCAATCAAGGAGAAAGAAACTGAATTCAAATGAACTTTACTCTGCTAAAAAAAATTGACCTTGTATCACATACTGTTTGTGGTGGAAGTGTTGAGTAAATATATATAACCTTCTATAGATTTAAAGAGAATGTACAGTCTATTATACTTTTCTCTTGAAAACAGAGAATACTTTATGAGGGTCAGCTGAAAAGTTCATAGGCTGACCAAAATACTCTCATGGAATGTGACCAAATGAGGTTTATTTTTCAGTATAGTCCCTCTTGCAGTCCACACACTTTTTTCATCAGTGTTGCAGTGCTTGGATCTCATTGGTCAAAAAATTCATCAAAAGCAGATATGACATCAAATGTAATTTTCAGCCAACCCTTGTATTCAACATTCTTCATATTCTCTTCAACAAAACTGACTGTTAAGTATCATGTGTCAAAGTTAAAAACTATTTTTGTATCATCTTATCATTTCAACTAAGTTCTTTTTTTTTTTTGCTTTTTTCCGATTAAAGATGTTTACATTTTAAAAACATTTTTTTAAATTAAACTATCTAATTCTAAAAATATTCATTATTAACTATATTTACTTTCATCTTGGTTCTATAAAAAAATATCTCACATCACTCTGGCTCCAAGCAACAGACTTTGGATAGAAGTCTTTGATGGGCAAAAAATAAAAAAATAAATCAACCATTTTGTTTTTATGACTTGTTTGTATAGACATGCAAACATTCTTTGAAGCAAACAACTTCATATTTAACAACTGACATATTACAAATAAATAAACAGGCCTGAAATTTAAGAAAAAAATTAAAAAATGAAACGTTAGAAGCGGGAGAAAAAATAAGGGATGATCAGATTTATAGAAGGAGTAAAAAAATATATTGAAATAAAAAAAAAGACTAGTTAAAAGTCTAGTTTTTATTTTATTGTTACAGGGTTTTTCTTATCTTGGTGGATGCTTGAAAAACTGATATTTATGAAGATAACAAAAATACCAAGGAGATATATTAAGAAATTTTTTTTATATACAAAAAAAACAGGAAGGAAAATAGACAGATATGATCTAATATTGTTTTGTTGTTAGTTTTTTCTTAAAGTTTTAACTGAATTTTCACTCTTTCTGTTTTATTAATATTTTTACTCTATCTTATTGTTCATTTTTATCACAACATTAGGGATGAAAAAAACAAAAAAAGTATTCAATCACAAACATAAATGGCACAAAAAATAGTTCTATGATGTAAAGAATCCAAGAGGAAGTGACTGATAGAATTACAACATTATAACAACTTTATGTATATTCGTATATGATTACAACTTATATATATATATATATTTACACACATACACTCACAACGGCTTATGTAGATGTATTATATATACACAACAGTTTACATATAAACACACACACACATGTAATAGATTATATATATTATTACACACACACACAACTTATATATATATATATATACACACACACATAATAGCTTACATATGTATGCATATATATACATACGTATACAAAACAGGATTTGTATATATATATATATATATATATATATATATACATACATACATAACAAAAAAATAAGGTTAATGTATTTACTGCAGATTCAAAATATATTTAGAACCCTATATAAGAATTTAAAGATTATTAAAAAAATTTCGAAAATAAAAATTATCACATCCATTTTTTACTGACATCATAAAACCAAAATAAAAAATGTAATAATCATTGATTTTTAATTTACAGCCCTTAGAATTTGCGCCCCCAAATTTTAAAATTATGAACTTGATTATTTAGAAAATTCTTTTGTACAACTTCTCAATCTCAAATCTTTTATACATGCTAGAATAAAAGTTTTTAAAATTCACAAGTGAAAAAAATTTCCAAACATTTCCAATAACAATTTTTCCAATAACAATCTATGACATAAATATATTATTTTACCTAATAATTTAACTATATAAATAATTAAAAAACATCTAAACAATATTACTTTCTAGACAGTTCCTAAGTCTTCTAAACCAGAAGGAAAACAAGAATCATATCAAATCTGAAGCTGGCATATATTCCATCCCATGTACTGGATGGGATAAAAACTATATTAGTGAGACTTGAAGATCAATCCAAAAAACATTAGAGATGACAAAAATGCATTAGTGAGACACAATTTTGAAACCAAAGATAATTGTAAAAATTCTAAGATGTTATTTAATATACATAATAAACAACACAAAAAGATTACTGAATCTAGCATTATTCTTAATTATAATAATATCAAATAAAGGTCCATTTTTTTCAACTTTTCTCCTTATTTACTTAAATTAGGACTTAATAGCTACAATACCACTTGTTAGAATTAGGTTTTATTGATTATTCATAAATCATATGGAATTTTAATAGGATTTCTTCTCAAAATATTTTCTAAATTACATTTTTATTGACTACATAAAATGTGTTGTTTTATTGCATTTAATACAAAAAAAATTTCTAAACGACACACAAATAGACATAATATTCTTCAAAAAGGTTCAACTCATTTCCTTATTTAGTTAAACTAGTTCTAAATAGTTAAAATATATCTTTTTTTAATTAGTTTTTATAAATGATTAACAAATCACACAGAATTTTAATAGTTTCAATAGGATTTCTAATTCCTCAAGATTAGATTTTTATAGCAAACAACAAACATATTATCTTCTTTAATAAAAAAAATCAAATAAAAATAATTATGAATTTTGAAAAGTTTTGTATGAACTTAATCTAAAAAATTTCTATATTCTTATATAGATTTCAGAAAAACCTTTTTTGGAGAATAAAAAATTACATATAAAGAGCCTATATTAATACCTATATATATATATATATATATATATATATATATATATTCATTTATTTATTTATTTATATGTAAATATGTTTATATATATATATATATTTATTTATATGTAAATATGTTTATATACATATATATACATGTATTTACATACAAATATTTTTTTTTTCATCATACAACATGTGAAAGTACATGCGATACCCTGCCCTCATCAGCCACCAACCAGGGTTGATAACACAGTTTCGGTAGCTCAAGGCGGTACAGCCACTCCTGATGCTACCAAGCAGCTTTTGCCACCGGACAGGGTATTAAAAGAATTATATATATATATATATATATACACCAGATCAACTAAGACCAGAGACTACATTGGAAGTTCATCTTCATTTTTAGTGTGCAGAGAGTTATTTAAAAAAAAACGGGTTTACTTTCAGCTGTTGATGTCATTACGCGTTTACAGTAACCATTTCCTGATGTTACGCAATCACACAGGAATGGTGGTTCAGCGTGCATTTCATTCATACATAAATACATACATACATATGTATTTATATACAAATATGTTTATATATATCATCATAATCATCATCATCATGTTACACTGCTAGCATGGATTTTCCAGACAATCACCATTTGTCTCTATCATCCATCACTTTCAGCAAGTCTTCTAGACTACATCCTGTGTCAGTATAGAGCTGTTGGAGATAAGTTCTTGTTCGTCGGCTAACACTTGCACATCCGTATGAAGGGTCCATAGGAAAGCATCACTTTCAAGTTCATCTTTACTTCTCCAGCAGTGTTCTGCATGTCTTGTTCATCTTATTTGGATGGTTTTAGAGATGGGAAGTAGGTGGACATACAGCTGATGTTTTGTGGAATGTTGCTTCCAGTTCAATATAGCTAGTAGCATTCTTGTGCAATTCCTGTCTAGCTTTTTCTCTAGATGCTTACTCATCATTCATGTGGTGCATCCATATAGTAGCATGGACACAACCGCTGCTTGGAAAAAATTAGGTTTTATTTTATCAGATCGGTCTGACTTCCATATGATCGATAACCTATTGATAGTAGTCGATGCCTTCGCTAGGCACATACTGATGTCATTTTCAGTAGATGAGAAGCTGCTTCCCAGTACGTAAACTTGTCCACTAATTTCCAAGAACCACCATTTAGAGTGGAGATGTCTCCTTTTTGATTAAAACACATGTACTCTGTTTTGACAACATTCACATGGAGGCCAATGACACCTGCTGTCAACTCCAGACTATGCAGCAAGAATTCAGCTTGGGTAGGTGCATTTGCAAGAAGTGCTAAATAATCTGCATAGACTGTGTCCATGATAGTTTCTGCAAGGTATCATCTGCTTCTAACCTTTTTTAGTGTAAAGCTATTTTCTTTCATTTGATCTTCCAACGTTCGAAGAACATAGTCTTGGCAGATTATGAACAGTTATGGGGCTAATATATCCCCTTGCAGAATATCAGCAACAAAGTCAAAGAAGTCTGTGCTTCCATCCAGTGAGCAAAGTTTTACTTTCATGTTTTTATAAAGCGTCATTATGACTGTGACCGTTTCTTTGGGGAGACCATCATCATCATGTCGTGCCGCCAGCACGGATATCCCTGACCATCTTTCGCCACTTCTCCCTATCATTCATCGCCTCCGGCAGGTCTTCAGGATTACATCCTGTGTCTTCACATAGCTGCTGTATGTAAGTTCGAGCTGGTCGTCCTGCTTTTGCTTGGCCATATGTGGGGGTCCATAGGAGTACATCACTTACGAGTTCGTCCTTGCTTCTCCAGGAGACCATAAGCTAGAGGTATTCTCTCCATCTTTCTTCTATGTATGGAGTCAAATGCCTTGCAGAAATCTACAAATAAGAGTGTCACCTCAAGGTTTTATCTATATATATATATTTACATTTACATATGTATTTATACATATATATATTTACATACATAAAAATATATTTACATATATATATATATATATATTAAAATAGGTAGGTCCACAAAGATATTTGTATTTTTTAGAATTTATTTATTTTTGTAGAAAGCAACAACACACAACAGCAATAAGAGTGATAATAATAACAGCAACACTTACCAGAGGTCCAGCATATTCAAGATTCACAGCTTGAACTGGACAGGGTTGGTATTTATGAACAAAAATATCCAATGAGATGTTCTAGCCAATCACAATCCAAGGAATGGACTGGCCAATGTGTGCACATTGGAATCTCCCAATGAGCCATAAATAGCTCTTTCATTGACGACTGATTTACTTTTGTCTTAGCCTTGCTAAAGACTTTGCTCTTAGCCTAGCTACTGACTACAAGTGTGTTTCGTGATTCAACAATTTTTGTTCTTACATACATTTGTTTCCAGTTTGTTGTTTTTGTCGGAGAACATATATGGCACAAGGCCTTGTTAATGGGGTACTCAATGAGACTTGAACTCTCTCATGTTTGCAGTTTGAATGATTTTCAATTGGTTAGGGGTTTATATGGAGGTCATCCTCTCTTTTTCTTAGAATGTGTTTTACCTTAGTCTTCTTAACCCGTTATTGATATTTGATATGTTTTTTGTCGTTGTGTGTGTGTATGTATGTGTGTGTGTGTGTGTGTGTTGGAGTTGTTTGGGATATCACTAACAGTTATTTTTCTGCTGTGTGTGTGTGAATGTGTGTCTTAGAGATTTTTTATGTGTGTATGTGTGATAGTGTGGTTTTGAATTTACTGGTAACTGTTTATATATGTTTTTATCTCATCAATAGATGCCATCTTTATAGATGAGTAGCAGTAGTTTCCTGACTGAACTAGTTGACCCCCGGCAGTTGATCTTTGAAGTTCTTACATCCAGCATCTGGTATGGCTCACTGTTGACCCAACTTTGGATTCCTCTGCCAAACTTCACATCCACCATGCTACATTCCATGATTTCAAGTGACATATGTTCATAACAAATTTCCCACCCTACACTTAGTTTTGTTAAGTTTTAACTAAGATAAAATTCAGCTATAAACTGTTTTTTTTACCTGATTGTTTGATTCTAATTTGTAGCTGAAACTTATAGTTTTTTTTTTACTGATCAGTTCAATACCAATTATTGGTTTATGTTCAATGCTATGAGTGTCATGTAGGTTATATCATTTAGATCTTCCATATCTCCAACTGATTAATGGCTTTAAAAAGAACAGGTATCATACCAAATCATCAAAGGAGTTTAAGCAAAAAATCTCAAAGTAACACCATTGTTTATAGATTTCTCCAAGGTATATGATTTTGTACACAGAAGAAAAATGGAGCAAATACTTCTAGCTTATGGTCTCCCCAAGAAATTGTTACAGATATAATGATGCTTTAAAGAAACATTAAGTCAAGGTTTGTTGACCAGATAGAGACACAGACTTCTTCAAAATTTTTGCTGGTGTTCTGCAAGGAGATACTTTAGCGCTCTATCAGTTTATAATCTGCCTAGACTATGTACTTCAAATGTCAATAGATATAATAAAAGAGAATGGCTTTACACTAAAAAAGACAAGAAGCTACTGACTACAAGTGTGTTTCGTGATTCAACAACTACTCTATGGATGCGCCTCATGGATATGAACAAAACGCATGGAGAAAAAGCTAGATGGGAACTGCACAAAAATGCTACAACTTATACTGAACAAATTCTGGAAGCAACACCCCGTGAAACAACAGCTGTAAGGCCACTTACTTCTCATCTCAAGTAAGACGAACAAGATATATGGAACACTGCTGAAGAAGCAAGGATGAACTCACAAGTGATATACACCTATGGACTCCTACACATCGACGTGCCAGTGTTGGTTGATCAGCAAGAACTTATCTTCAACATCTCTGCACAGACACAGGATGCAATTTAGAAGACCTGCCAGGAGCAATGGACAATAGAGATGGATGAAGAAAGAGAGAGAGTCAGGGAAAATCCATACAAGCAGTGCAACTTGATAATGATATTTACATATATATATATATATATATATATAGGAATATAGATAAATTAGATGTGAAGAAAAATCGAAAAAAAGTAATCCCAAAGGAACAATTCAATATGAAAGAAAGTCAACATTATAACATTTCGGTTTCAATAAATCGTCATTTGTTTTGAAGCATCGTTTGGATGCATCCATCTGTGATCTAATGACACTTCAAAACATCTTTTCAAAATCCAGATTATGGTTTCTTGAAACCAAAACGTTATAACGTTGACTTTCTTTCATATTAGATTCTTCACTTTAGATTACTTTGTTTTTCGATTTTTCTCAACATTATCAGATTATTTTCCATTATTTACTTCCAGTATCTACAAAATGTGTTTCAAATTCATATATTCAATGTAAATGTTAAACAGGATTTTGCATTAAATAACCAAATATATTCAATATATATAAATAAACAGGATATGGCATCAAATATGATGTAAGACACAACTAAAAAACTAACCATATATATATATATATAAATATATATATATAAACAGCCTCTCTCTCTCTATATATATATATATATATTTATATACAAAGAGTTGCTTGTATATAAATAACAAACAGCAAGGCTCTTCCAATGAATTTAGTTCTCAGTAGGCGTTTAGCAGATCTATGTAAACAAAAACAAATGTGATACATAAGCGTTTAAATTTCCTTCGCTTGCACTGGTTTCCTCATGGCTGAGTGGTAGAATCTTGGATTGGTGTTACAGTGAGCCAGGTTTCAATCCCAGCTTCAGGAATCTAGCCTATCGAGCCACACTGATGAGTTCTGATAGAACGAAAGTCTGTCTGTGGATGACAATATATATGCTCCCCTACCCCTGTGGGGTTGAGCTCTCTAGTGAAGGAAGTAATGATTGCCACTAGCGTAAAGGAAGGCTCTTCAAACAAAAACAAATGTGATACATAAGCGTTTAAATTTCCTTCGCTTGTGCTGGTTTCCTCATGGCTGAGTGGTAGAATCTTGGATTGGCATTACAGTGAGCTAGGTTTCAATCCCAGCTTCAGGAATCTAGCCTGTCGAGCCACACTGATGAGTTCTGAATGAAACAGTCTGTGGATGACTATATATATATATATAAACAGCCCATATATATATATTTATATATATACACATATATATAAACAGCCGATATACATATTTATGTACACACACATTCTTTATATATATGTATATATGAATACACACACACACCCACAGATTAAAAGCCTATATATATATATATATCACACATACACACACACAGCCTGTACATGTATATATATATATATATATAAACAGCTTTTTAGCTGATCTGTTCTGATATCATGCACTTTTCTCTTTCATTAAAAAACGATCAAACTTTCTTTTGATATACAAATGGCTTCATCAGAAATTAGATTTTGCAGTAATTAAGCATGTGGTTCATTTTTTAATTTCTTTCATGTTTGGCTGAAGCTCCACTCCACAACAAGAACACATATGTCCTCAACTTCAACTTAATTAGCATGTCTTCAATAAAAAAAAAAAAAAAAAAAAAAAAGGAGCAAAAATTATCACAGCAAAGATGCATAGAAAGTACATTGATACACGAGACAACAAAATCTATTTACTGCCAGGTTTCTGCAGTCCTCAGTAAATTAATACTCAAGAAATAACGACACTAGCAAGAAAACAGAAACAAAACCACTCATATAATAAGATCCAAATTTCAACTGATAGAAGAAATTAGAATGAAATAAAAAAAGTAACACACTTCTCTTCCCCTTGTTACATGTAAACTTAGTTGTCCCAAACTAAAATTTCATTCCTGGTGGAGATATCCTCTTTGACAAACATGTCATTTTAATTTTCTATATTGTCTACCTTTTTTCATACAGTCTAATTTTCTTCCAAACCATATATATATATATATATATATATGCTTACAATTGGTTCCTTTGTTTAATGGCATATAACCTTGGTGGGTTATTTAATGCCAAAGCCATCCTTGTAGAACAGCAGTGGTACATATTTAACCCACAGCTGGGGGAATAAGTTGATTCATATCTTTCCCCAAGGTCTTAGTCTGAAAGTAAATGTAATAGCATGACTGTGTGTGTGTGTGTGTATGTACATATATACATATATATATATATATATATTTTAAAATAGGAAGGTCCACAAAGAGATTTGTATTTTTTGAATTTATTCAAATAAATAAATAAATCTAAAAAATACAAATCTCTTCGTGGACCTTCCTATTTCAAAATATATCCTTATTCTTTCTTTGGACCTACAACAACCATCTTTAAACATATATTGTATGTATATACATATATATATTAAAAGTATTTTGTAATTTGCTTGAAACATTGCACAAATTATTTTATTTTATTGTATTGTATTAAGTTAGAGGGCTATTGCAATGCGGAATAATAATTAAGTCTAATTAATTTCAAAGTAAAACTTCATCGTCAGACTTTTTTTACAAAAAAAAAATGTCTCTGACGATGAAGTTTTACTTTGAAATTAATTAGACTCAAATAATTATTTCGCATTGCAATAGCCCTCTAAATTAATTCAGTACTATAAAATACATATTCGTTTTTATATATTTTTAATAGTATGGATGCTTATCTGTGACCACTCTCCAAATTGTACCGCATTTGGTTCACCACTAACCAACCAAGTGAGATAGTGACAATCATAAACCATTGTTATATATATATATATATATATATATATATATATATATAGTAAACAGATGCAAAATAAGCAATTATTTAAAAAAGTGTTTGATAAATCAAACAGTATTAAAATGCTGACCAGTAGAGAAGTAATCTCAATTTCATCATTATAAGTTTCAGAAATCATCTATAGAATATACGACACAATCATCAGATGAAACATTTACAAATAAAATTTAATCAGAAAGAAAGTGAGATTTTACTTGTTTTTCTTCAGATAAATAGATAGATAGATCAAAGTTAAGATCATGTAGAATAGACTCTTCGCCTGATGATCCTATAGATGAGAAAGTGATGGCCACCATGCACCTTTGACTCAGTGTCTACACAATCCGATACTTAGATAATCATTTCATTACCAATATTAAGCACTTTATTTACAAATATAGCAAACTACATAATATATATATCATCATCATCATGTCATGCTACCAGCAAAGATTTCCCCGACCCTCTCTCGCAACTCATCTCAATTGTCCATTGCTCCTGGAAGGTCTTCCATGCTACATCCAGTATCAGTACAGAGCTGTTGTAGACAGGTTCTAGCTGGTCGCTCACTAACTTTTGCTCGTCCATGTGAAGGGGTCCACAGGAGTATGTCACTTATGAGTTCGTCCTTACTTCTCCAGCAGTCTCCCGCATGTCTTGTTCATCTAATTTGGATGGTTTTCGAGATGGGTTGTAAGTGGCCATGCAACTGCTGTTTTGTGGAATGCTGACTCCAGGATTTGTTCAATGTAGCTTGTGGCATTCTTGTGCAATTGCCGTCAAGTTTTTTCTCCATATGCGAAATCAGCGTTCATGCGGTGCATCCATATAGCAGTATTGACACAACCACAGCTTAGAAAAAAATGTGTTTTATTTTATTGGATAGGTCTGACTTCCATATGACCAATAGCCAATCGATAGCTGGGTATGCCTCCACTAGTCGCTTATTGGTATCATTTTCCATAGATAAGACACTGCTTTTGAGGTAGGTGAGTTTGTCCATGAGTTTCAGAGACCTACCATTTAGTATGGAGATGTCGCACTTGAATTCTGTTTTGTCTGCATTCACATGGAGGCCAATGCTAAATCATTGATATATTATTGTTATCTTTCCTGGCCTTTTGGCTGGGCCATTTGGCATTCATGTCAGATGGGGTATCAATCAATGGCAGATTCGAGGCCGAAAGGCCCCCAGCTTCGGTTGGGCCACCCTTGGGTTGGTGAGCTGCAACCTCTGTCCCCTATGTATAGCACTAGACCTTGCTGTCTAGTTCAAGCTACAACCCGGCATACGTGCCCAGATCCAGATATAGATTCGTGAAACTGCTTGCCTCATTAGACCCACATTGTACTTAGTGGGTTGATGAGCAGCACACACCAGTAGGGTTCGAGTCTCAGCTTGTTCCCGACCTTCCTCTCCCCTTTATCACCACTTTAATCGGCCTTCAGGCTTTTGAGCTTGTGTCAAGTCCTGTCTGGTGGGAGGCAGCGACAAATATCATATCATTGTTATCTTTCATCTTTTTTTCTTATAATTTACTTTCCATTCTTCTACTGATTCCCTTACATACAAGCAGGTAAGTCTAATTTGTCTAGCCAATGATGAAATCTAAACAAGGAAATCAATCTAAAATCAATCCACAAATCCCATGAACAAATTGGTTGACCAAGAAATAAAATAAAATCATCTTACCGGAATCCACTAGCACCTTCATTATTGAATGCTTGATTCAGTTTCTTCTCCTTGCTGATTAGTTCATTGACCAACATTTGACGTCGTTCCATCTCCCCCTCTGTTCTGATGATAGGTTAAGGTTAATAAATTCAAAGCAATTAAAAAAATTGATTTAAATTCATTTTTTTTTTAATTTGTTTCAATATAAGCAGAGATAGTTTTTTTTTAAAATTAATAATAGTAATCAAAAGATGACAAATCTTTCCAAAAGAAATTTGTTGACCCCTCAAGATGAGAAAATATTATTAAACGTTTAACCCAATACACACAATCATTCTATCAATACTTATATTATAAATCCTGTCAAGGTCCCATGAACAGGACAAAACTTTTTGTATATAATAAATATTCATACCAATCTTAAATTGTGGATTGCTTGATTGATTTAACAGCATGTTAAACCATCTAGGGTTATTTAATGCCTAGAGATTAGGGAATATTGTTCATTGTACCTTTTTATTTATATTTTGTGTGAAGTGGTTTCCTAACAGTTTTTAGTACACAATTATATATCAAGTACTACTATCTATTGGTCTAATGAGAAGAGTGTTCACCAATGGTCCGGGAGATCGGGGCTCAATCCCAAGTCAAGTCGTACTGAAGACTCAAAAAATGGTACTTGATGCCACCTTGCTTAGCATTCAGCACTATAAGGTAAGGATCAAGGGTAAAGTGGAGTAATCCAGGGAATCCCCTACACCTTGGAGTAGTAGCTATTGAAAAGGGAGCCTTCAGGTGACTCTCGACTAAGGTCGCCAACTTTACTATCTAACACAAATAATTTGCACACAGTTATATGATTTCAAGTAATTATTTCTATTTAATAAGAGTTATTTGTTTGCACACAGTTATATGGTTTCAAGTCACTAATAATAGTCTTTAGTAAACAATTATATTTTCAAGAAACTATTCTCAGTACAAATAATTTACAATTAGATAGCACTGAGTATGCCTATTGAATGCAAATACTTTATAAACAGATCTATATGGCTCATAGATAAGACCCTAACAGGAAATACCACTCCAGCTCAGAATGGACTAGGGAGTAATGGCAATGAAGGTGTACTCCACACTACCTAGATTTCCAGAACTGAAACCTCACCATCAGAAACAGTGTAGTGTTGTATCCAGGACACTCCTTTTTTTTTGGCAGTGGGTTCTTACCTCTCTGCAAGGGATATAGTCAGCATATTCTAAGCCACACTAACAAGGTAACAATCTTAAATTGCTAAGACATTATTTTTGCAAGGTCACAATGCCAATTAGAGAAAAGTCAAATATTTTCACCTCAAATAATTCTAGAAGGTTTAAGTTTAAGTTAGATAAGGTTTTCCATATTACCAAGTAACCCAGTACAACATTTCACGTTACTTAGAGAGGAGAGAACTGCTAAATTTGGTTGGGTTGGTTTTTATGGCACATCAACCATCATAGGTTATTTAATGCCAAACCCTCTTTATACATAGATATTAAATACATGTAATTTCTAAACACATTTTTTTGATAGCATTTTTAAATGAGCCTGAGTCTATGTGTTTTGCACACTGTTAAATGGTTTCAAGTATTTCTATCAAACATGAAATAATTCTATGTAGTCTTAATCATTTGTTTGCACATAGTTAAATGGTTTCAAGTATTGCTATGTAACAGTCACAATTTAACATCAATCATTTGTTTGCACACAGTTTGTAGGTGATTTTATTTTTAAATGAATTAGAACTAATTTGTCTGCACACTAGAATTGCGATTATTTCTACACAGTTAAATGGTTTCAATTATGGCTATCTAACTGAAATACTTCTATTCAATATTAATCATTTGGTTGCACACAGTGAAGTGGTTTCAAGTACTACTATTTAACACTAATTATTCTATTTAACAATACCCATTTGCACACAGTCAAATGGTTCCAAATACTGCTATGTGTTATGGGACCGTTACTTACCCATTCATGGACTCTTCCAAATTCTATATTAATCGAGAGCCAAGTACTCTCGGAGATTGGATACTCTACTGATATTCAACTGACATGTAAGCCTAGCTTACGCCACCACTTTTCTCTGTATCTTGTTACTTCAATATACCTTTAAACTTATGCGGTGCTCCGAGTTGTCTTTTCATGGTCCCAACCTGGGTCCACATCACTTTGTTATACCAAGAATTCAATTTAGGCACACAGTTAAAGAGTTTCAAGAATTGCTATTTAACACTCTTAATTCTATTCAACATTACTCATTCATTTGCACACAGTCAAATAGTTCCAAGTATTGTTATGCATCACTAACAATTCAATTAGACATCAGTCATTTGTTTATATACAGTTAATGGTCAAAGAGTTCTCTTTCAAAAAATTCAATTTAATGCAAGTAAATTGGTTTACACACAGTTTTATGTCAAACAGTTCTATTTGACCCCTAGATAGGACCCTATTAGATGCTACCACCCCAAGTCATGACAATGATGGGGTAATCCATATTTGCCAAATATCCAAATCTGATGATTTATGTCATATCTGGGACACTTGTCGGGAGGGTCTTACCCCTTTGCAGAGATGCAGTCAGTGTATTCCATAGCCCCAGCTGACTGGGCTAGACAGCTGCTAAGTAACTCACTCATTTCTCTGAAAGATGCCTAGAATAGGGTTAAGCAACTCATTTTTGATTATTGATAAAAAATCTGTACATTGTTGCTTTTGATTGTATCATTCTATTCATCAGACAATAACAAAAAATGATATATTTATGTATTTACCCAATTGCACAAGCAGGATATGACACAAGGCTAATTTTTAAGTAAAGGTTAACAGATTTGGATTCCCAGTTTTCCTTCTCCTAAACTGGTTGCCATACCAAGGTTAAAGAACTCTGTCTACCCTACTATTTACTGAAGGGTAAATCGTTTGATTCATACTTTTCTCAAAAGCATTAGCACTATGTGAAATACAAACCACCTCATCCAAGGTTTGAACTTGGGTCACTGTTACACCATGAGCACCTGCGTATATTTATATCCTCCCAAAGTCCTGAAAATGAGACAGAACTTTTGACATATAATGGATATTTGTTCCAATCTCAATTCATGTATACATTATTTCTAGAAGGTCCCCATTGTTAGTTATTAAAGATAAATAAAGTAAAATGAATTCCCCTAAAATAATTCCAGCAAGTATTTGCTTAGCAGAAAATTTCTGGGAATCACAATGTTCATAACAGGTTTTCTTTTTATCCCTTAAGGCAGGGGTCTCAAATTCAAGGAGGCGAAAAGGATTTATGTCCTGAGGGTGAGGCCCAGGGAGCCAAAACTGAGATGAGGCATGGGGGTAATGATTTCCCCCAGTTTCAATACTAATCTGTAATACAGCTAATAAGCTGCTACTGCTATTTTTTCCCCATTAAAATGAATATACACATGATAATAATAAGGGAAAATGAATTAAGATAAAATTAAAGAAAATTAAAATTAATTCCATTTTCACTTTTGATGAATTCCATTTTTTCCATTTTATTATTGCGATAAATTGTATTATGAATATTATCAAAACAAATAAAACAAAAGCAAATTTTTTTTTAAAGTTTTATCACATTTCAAAAATAAAGCAGATATAATTTCTGTTTATTTAACAATCAACTCTTAAACATTTTCTAAGGTTTTCTATTTGTGTGCATTGTCTGTCATCTCAGGTACACCTTCCTCATGCCAATAAGAGTTGAAAAATCCATCTCTTCTCATGTTATAACAAAAAGAAAAAATTCTACATGCTCTGTTGTATGAGTTAATCTTCTATAATCTCAGTCATGTTTTTTAAATGTATATAAAATTGGATTATTTCGACTTTTCAGCTTTTGATTTCAAGAGAAACATCTTCAGTGTTGAGGGACAAATCCCCAAGTTTTAAAAAAGCATTGGTTATAAAAATTGTTTTTCTGAGTGCCATAGGAAAGTAGTTTGTGGGTCATATGCAGCCCCTGAGACCTCTGCCATAAGCCTTACTGAAAAATAATTCAACAAAGGAGATGGATAGCTGAATTATTTGATTTTTATTGTTAATCGTTTATAATCATGAGATTATTCATCTTGCCCAGGTCTTCTGTAACCAAATTTTACTAAAAAATCTTGTTCTGCAGTGCAATAGCAGACTCATCTGATGTACAGGTGGAACTGTATTTAAAGGGTGCTGACAATGCCTGGAACTATTTAGTTTTGTTTATTGGTATGCCAAGCTTGTTTGTTGGCAGGTAATGCTGTGTTTATGTTAACAGGAATATCAAAGCTCTTGTTCCTGCCATAATGTAAACACAGGTTCAACATGGTCAGGTGGCAAGATGTATATACAGAAGTTAGAAAATTTAGTCAGTAGTCGACTTGGGAGAGGATCTGAGAAAGAATGCATGGTATAAAAGTTATCATCATAGAAAATGAATTCAGGAAACCAAGTTCAAATCCTGGACAAGGCTGTCTACATTTCCCTTAGGAAAAAACACAAATCTATCCCTTTCCCTGCACCAGCTATGGGTATATAGTACTGTAAATGTTTTTTAAACTTTGATAAGGCAACCAGTCAAGAAGATTTGTTGGTTGTATTGTTTTACGATGTATCAACCTTTTTTGGGTCATTTAATGCCAAATTAAGTCATGTATCATATCCAGGACACTCGTTGGGGGAGTCTTACCCTTCAGCAGAAATGAAGTCGGTGTATTCTGTGACCACAGTCTAGAAGAAAAAAAAAGTCTGAATGCAAAACCAGGGGAAGAGCCTTTAATTTCTGTCAGTCTTAAACCATATTCTCTCTCAGCAGAAGTTGAAAGTTGAATGAGAATCCAGAAGGTTACCGTTATCGTCATAGAAAGTGAACACAGCAATCTAAGTTCAAATCGTGGACAATACTGTTTTGCATTCACTTCATTCTAATGACCTTGGGAAAAGCATGAATCCAACCTTCTTTTAGCTATGGCTTGTTTTGGTTATTTGGTTTAATGGCATATCAACCCTTGTGGGTTATTTAATGCCAAATCCTGTTTACACACACATAAATTTGTAAGCAAATAGATTTTGGGTAACTTTATTTTTAAATGTTAGAATTCATTTGTTTACACACAGGTAAATGGTTCAAGTATTACTAACACTAATAATTCAATTTAATATTAATCATTTGTTTGCACATAGTGAAATGGTTTAAAACATAATTATTTAACACTAATAATTCTATTTGTTATACGGTTTCAAGTATTGCAATCTAATATTTATTATTAATCATTTGTTTGCACACAGTTAAATAGTTTCAAGTATTGCTATCTCAATACAGTTGACCCTTAGCCACTGCCTTCAAGCATCTTAAAGCTAAAATAGGGTTGTGTATTTGTTTGCCACAAGAGGAATTTGACGAATACTGCTGGGACAATCATAAATGAGAAAGAGCTTGACATGACCAACCAACTGATCAGATCAAGACTCTCTGAATGTCCAACTAGCCCACAAAGGACTAAAGGGAAAAGTTGCAAGTCACTTGACCACTTCGGTTGCCACTCAAAGTCAACAGGCAGCTTCATTAGGAGGGAGGTCTTACCCCTCTGCAGAAGTCAGCATATTCTGCAGCTGAAGCCAACAGGGTGGTCTAGCTATGGGTAAATAGCAGGGCAGACTGGACTTCTTAGCCTTGGTTAAGCAATGAGCTAAGAAGGAAAACTCTGAATCCAGATGGGGTAGAACTCATAATGTGGAAGAATTTGAACACCAAAGATACAGGATGCGATAATTTCACTTTTAACACCCCAATTCTTCTCAAACAAAAAAAAAACACATACTTTCACACAGTCACCACAGTAACTCATAAAGTTCCACTTTTTTCCACAACCTGAAAAAAGAAATAAACCAGAGTTCCTGTTTCAGAAACCCTCACTATTACATAAAAGATCCAAATTATTATTTCTATGATTTAGGAAATCAGAAAAAATTTCTTTCAATAAATGGTTACAAAGCTTTCCTTCAACCAATAAGAATAAAGCATGTCAAACATTTCATAAAAGCTAAAAATAAATGTAAAATCATAAAGAGTAAGACACTGGATCTGACATAAACTGTGGTGTAATGGTTATCGTCGTAGGAAATGGACACGGCGACACAAGTTCAAATCCTGGACGAGTCTGATTGCATTTCACATAGCACATATTCCCTTGGGAAAGTTATGACTCCAATCATTCTCCATCCAGCTATGGGTAAATAGTAGGGCAGACTAGGTTCTTCAGCCTTGGTGAGGCAACTAGTCTACATGAAGGAAAACTCTGAATTCAAACCTGTTAAACTCCGCTTAAAAATTGACCTTGTGTCATATCCTGCCCGAGCGGAGGGGTTGGGCAAATATGATAAACTAACACTCATGCGGATGTAGTTCAGAGCAGTCACATGATGAAAAAAGCTATATATATTAACCAAAAGCAATTAGAGAAAAATTATAAAACTGGTTGTGTAGGAGCCTAGCTTCTTCATATAAAAATAGCTAAAAAAAACCTTCACTATCAGTCAGTTCAACACTTGGTCAACTGCTACCAATCTCTGTCAGCTTTGGTTAGGCAACTAGTCTAGGAGAAGGAAAACTCTGAATTCAAACCAGTTAAACTTCACTTAAAAATTGACCTTGTGTCACATCCTACCCGAGCGGAGGGGTTGGTAAATATGCTCTGTCAGACACAATTTGGCATTAAATCAAGTAGGTAGTTAAATTTATCTATTACCAAATAACAAAAATGACACATCATGAATATATCTAAAAGACATTCATTAGAAGAGTTCGATTCACATACCATATAGCATAAACATATAACAACGAATGAGTTTTAAGACAGCTTGGCAATCCTGCTTGTTAAGAGTATGTTCTACCTCAGAGCTCTATTAAAGCTCTGTATATTTCTTCTAGTTGAATATCAGTGGTCTGCAAATGCTATGCCAATGTAAACCATTAATTGGTAGAGCCTTTGAACTTTGCTGCAGTGGCACCTGTATATATTCAAATTCATTTCTAATATACTCATTGCTCAGTTGGCTGGGGTTGTAGAATACACCGACTGCACCACTACAGAGTGGTAAGACCCCACCCCAATGAGAGTCCTGGATATGGCACTAAACAATCTGATGGTGAGGTTCCAGTGATGCTGGGGCTTTGGGGAGTGCAGAGCACCCCTTCATTGCTATTACTCCCAGGTCCACTTTGGCCTGGCATGGTAGCACCTGATAGGGCACTATCTATGGGTTAAATAGAACTAACGGCATACTTATGCTAAACTGAATTGTTTGACTGAACTGAATAGTTTAAAATAAAAATGTTTTTGACAATTAAACTGTACTTACATTTAAACTGCGTACTTATCCTAAACTGAATTGTTTGAAATAGAACTATTTTCATAAACTGTACTTACATTTAAACTGCATGCTTATCCTAAACTGAATTGTTTGAAATTGAACTGTTTTTGACATTGAAACTGTACTTACACTAAACTGAATTGTTTAATATAGAACTGTTTTGACATTTAACTGTGTAAACAAAATCTGTGCTTATACTAAACTTAATTAGCAGAATTAGAACTGTTTGATGAAGCTGTATAGATTGAAATAAAAATGTTTTTGACAATTAAACTGTGTACAAATGCTAATCTGAATTGTTTGAAATAGAACTGACTATTTGTATAAAAATGGATTTGGCATTAAATAACCAACAAAGGTTGATATGCCATAAAACACAAACAACCAACCAACTTCTAATATACTCACACGTGCATATAAAGGAGCTTCCACTTAATGGCACAAATATTCCTCTTAATCTTTGTCACATTTTGTGCAATAAAATTCTGTTTGTTATTATGGCAAACATTTGTTTCTCAATTCCATTTCATGTCATTTGTTTGTCTTCAGTATTCCTTATTTTCTCTCATCCTCTTGACTGCCAAGCAGACAAGAAAAAGAAATTTATGTTTTCTCTGCAAACAAGGCTGAAGGTCTCTACTCAACAATCAGCAAGATTTACTGTCAACTGCTCCCACTACATGTGCCTGCTTCCCCAGCTACTAAAAAGATCCATCATTATGCTGTAATCAGTAACCCCCATTAAAACTATTGTCTTCTATCTGACCCTAACAATATAGCAGTTATCATCAACAATAGAACAGAAGTGAAAAAGTCAGTGGCTAAGTGATAAGAAAATCTAAAACATTATGTATTCTTAATTCAAATGTGATGAATTATTTCCCTTGATAAGTTTATTCATTTAAAACTTCATGATACTATTTTTTCATAAAAGGAATTCCTCCTTTAGTGCCTGACTTTTTTCAGTGTTGGAACTTGCACAACAAAAAGATATAAAAATAATCTTAAAAATTTAAACAACAGAAAATCTTGATTGACAATCATAATATTTATAAACTGTCACTACATTCCACCATCTTTAGTCACGTCAATATATCTTATATATGCAAGTTTTCTTTTTAAGCAATGTCAAATTTTATGGAATTAAAGATTATAGTTACAATTTATTTTATACTCAATCTTGAAGGTTTAAACTTTGGCAATGTATTTCTGAGTTGTGGGAGGTGTTAATAATCAACAGCATCTAAATGGTCAAAGGAGTCCCAATATATTTATACTAAAAGTTATAAAAAAAAAGGTAACATTAAAACTTCATGCTTTAACTTCTTTCCCTCTTTTTTTACCTCCTTCCTTTAAGAGGTAAGGATTTGAGGGGAATCATCAGTTACCAGACTTCACATTCAGGGATTTGAGAGTAAAACAGCAAATTCGCACATGGATCCCCAGCAGTGTTTATGACACACCACCTTCCTTCTTTTAGTTGTGTTTTATAGCTCATCAACCCTTGTGGGTTATTTAAAGCGAAATCCTATATATGTGTGTGTGTGTGTAGAAAAAGGTAAATGTTTATACTTTTCCACATATATTCTATCAATTCATTTCATTCCCTCTCAAATATATAAGTAAGTAAAGTTGGCAACCATGGTTGAGGGTGACCAGAAGGCTTCCTTTTCAATAGCTACTACACCAAGGTGTAGGAGAGGGCGCTACTCCTCTCCCTGGATTGCTCCACTTTACCCTTGATATGTACCTTATATTACTGAGAGTTAAGCAAGGAGGTATCAAGTACCATTTTTAAAGTCTTTGGTATGATGCGACCTGGGATTGAACCAAGGTCTCCCAGACCATTGGTGAACACTCTACTCACTAGGTCATTATACACACACACACACACACACACACATATGATTTGCAAGTGAATAGTTTGTTGGTAACATTTTTAAATGAGTCTAAGCTCATTTGTTTGCACACAGCTAAATTGTTTCAGCATTGCTATTCAACACTAGTAATTCTATTCATCAAGTTTTCCTATCTTATATGAATAACTTGCACACAGCTGTTTAGTTTCAAATAACCAATAATAATAATCCCTAGTGAAAGATTGAACAATTTCATTTGATCCATAGATCAGACTCTAACAGATATTACCATTCCAGGTCTGAGTGTATCTGTGAATAATGGTAATGGAGAAGTACTCCAAATTCCCCAAATGCCAAGACTGGAGCCATCAGATGTAGTTTAGAGTCATGCCTAGAACACTAGATGATTTCAAGTATTGCTATCTAACGCTAATTCTATTCAACATTATTCATTCATTTTCACACAGTGAAATAGTTTGGTTTGGTTCAGTTTTGTGGCATATCAAACATTCTAGGTTATTTAATGCTAAATTCTGTTTATGTATACATGTTAAATATATGATTTATAAAAACATTTTGTTGATAACAGTTTTAAATGAACTTGAGCTCATTTTTTGAACACTGTGAAATAGTTCCAAGTATTACTATGTATCTCTAACAATTCAATCAAACATCAGTCATTTGTTTACACACAGTAAAATTATCAAACAGTTCTATTTCTAACAATTCCATTCAACCTAAGTCATTTGTTTGCACACAGGTAAATGTCAAATTTCTATTTAACCCATAGATAGTGTTGTAGTCTGGTTAACACACTAAACGCAAATAGTCCAGAGAGTGAATGTACACCAAGAAGTAATCACTTCCACCTTTTATATTCACAACTCAAAGATGGCCAAAACGGTGCTTCCGTTTCTTACTAACCAATATACTACATCCCTCCCCACTAAGCTTGCAACTGCACACACACACATTTTTAATGACACCAAGAAACATCCATACGTCCCTCCTCCGGAACTCCGTCAAGAACTCCCATTACTTGTAGGAAATGTTGTCCCACTCTTGGACATAGTCACATCATCAATAGCCTCTGGATATTCCTGAGCCGCAATTTCCCCAGTTAAGGGCATGGCACTGGGCCGTTTCCCTTTTGTGTCTAGTTTCATGCTGATGTGCTGTCTTTTGGCTTTATTCTCAGCATTGTTCCTTCTTTCCTCTTCTTTGCGTTTCTGAAAACGTGTTCTCATCTGGGTTCTGGGATGTTCATCTTCCAAGTTGTCACTGGTTGTTGAGGGGCTGCTATCTCAGTAAGATGCAGGAAGCTGTGCAACAGATGTTGAGTGCCTTGTAACTGTTTATTCCCGACTCCCCAGACGTTGCCTGAATACTTCTGAACCTCTCACGACAGGTTCTGTTGGAATATACACGCGAATATGATTGACATGTCTTTTCCATAATCGACCATCCTCTAACCGCACTCAAAAAGTCAGTGGGCCAAGTTGCTCCTCTAAAACTCCGGCCAGCCATTTTGGTCTCCCATGAAAATTCTCCACACTAACGGTATCTCCAATATGGAACATCCTTTCAACACAATTTTTATCCGTCGTTCTTTTAGCATTATCTATTTTTGTGCTGACTTGGGTAGATAGATCTGGATACACAACGTCTAGACATGATCGAGGCTGATGGCTCATTAGTAGCATTCCTGGTGATTGACCCATTGTTGATTGTGGGAGTAAATGGCATCGAGCCAATACACACAATAATTGTGTTTCCAAATCCCCAGTAACTTTTTTAGCCCACTCTTAATGGTTTGCACTGCACGCTCAGCCAGTCCATTTGAGGAGAGGTGATATGGCGCACATCGAACATGATTAATGCCATTTGGGGCACAGAACCAGGAAAATTCCTTACAAGTAAAACTGCTAGCATAGTCAGATATGATCACATGTGGACTCCCATGTGTCGCAAATGTGCGTCTCAACATCCTTTCTGTTACTGCGGAAGATGGTGATGACACAACATGTGCATCTATATATTCACTGTGAGCGTCGACAATCACTAAAATCCACTTTCCCTGGATAGGGCCCGCATAATCCATATTTGCACTATCTTGGCACATGCCACAATTCCTCACAAACAATTCAATATCTGCATCCATCTTAGGTCACCAAATGTGACTACAAGCCAGAGACTTCATCCGAGAAATTCCTGAAAGACTCTCATGTAATTCTTTCAGTAAAGCATCTCGACACTTTGCTGGGATAACCACCTGTGATCCCCATAAAACACAACCCAGTTGTTCTGATAACTCATCCTTCCTGGTTGTGTATGGTTGAAAATCAAGAGATCTTTTTTTCCAGCCATCCATGCAAGATCCATTTACGCACTTGTGATAACATAGGGTCTCTTGATGTGTAAAAAGCAACAGTTTTTGACGTGACTGGGGTTAAGTCTAAAGCTGACATGGAGAGTACTACTTCTTCCGGACAAGGTAAAGGCATAACATAGTCCTCTATAGGTAGCCGACTGAGTCCATCTGCATTGGAAATTTCTTAACCAGGCTTGTACACTAGTTGATAGTAATAACTTGCAAGAACCAATGCCCAACGTTGCACTCTAGCACTTCCTGTCGGTGATATTGCACGATCCTCTTTAGAAAGCCCAAGCAGTGGTTTATGGTCCATGATGATGGTAAATTCTCAACCATAGATATATTTATGGAATTTGGAAACTCCAAAAATGACTGCTGGTCCTTCACGTTCTATCTGGGCATAATTCCGTTCTGCCTTTGACAATGCTCTGGAGGCAAAATAAATCGGTTTTTCACTCCCATCTTTGATTAGATGTGATAATACTGCCCCCACACCCACTAGAGATGCATCTACCATCATGATAAGTTTAAGTTCAATATTGTAATGAACATTAGTTGACATTAGAAACCCCTTTGATTGCTTGAAGGCAAAGGCTTCATCTGGTCCTCATTTCCAGAGAATTCCTTTCTGTAATAACCTGTACAATGGAGCTAAAACCATGCTGATATTGTTTAAATACCGGTGGTAGGAATTAACAAAAGCTAAAAAACTACGCAGTTCAGACACATTCTTTGGGGTGGGTGCTTTGCAAATTGCATTGACCTTATCTTGCGTTGGATGGATTCCTTCAGAATCAATACTATGGCTCAGGTATGAAATTGACAACTTCCTGAATTCACATTTATCGCCTTTAAGGTGGAGACCAGCATCACATAATCTCATAAATATGGCACACAGGTTCCTATTATGCTCTTCCATAGTTCATCCCGAGATTAGGATGTCATCAAGATGAGCAACTGTTCTTGGTATTCCTTGAATCAGTTGATCAATAATTCTTTGAAATACTCCTGGCGTAGAAGCAATACCAAAACACAACCGAGTATACATAAAAAGACCCTTATGCGTGTTTATCATCATTAGTTTTTGTGACACTTCGTCCAAAGGAACTTGTAAATAAGCATCACTCAAATCCAGTCGTGTAAAATAATGTTCACCCGAGACTTTAGAATACAGATTGTCTATATTTGGAAGGGGATATTTGTCTATTTGCAAAACAGGATTGACAGTCTGTTTGAAATCCCCACAAATCCAAACTTGACCATTTCTCTTTAAAACAGAGACAATAGGGGAAGCCCATTCTGAGAAACAGACTGGTTTGATAATGGAGGTAGCAACCATTCGCTCAAGTTCAGCTTCCACCTTCTCTCTAATTGTTAAGGGTACAGATCTAGCCTTCATAAAACGGGGCATGCTATTTTGTTTAAGGTACAATTTTGCTGTTGCGATTTTCAGTGTACCTAAACCTGGTTTTAAAAGTTCTGCAAACTCCTGATTCAAATCAGTCCATTCAATTTGATTACAGGTTGCAGAGATATTAATTGGCAACTTTTCCAGCCAATCTCTTCCAAGAAGATTTGGTCCAGATCCAGGTACAACTAGCACTCTTAAATCATACAACTCCATTTGGTATAATGACCCCACCTGAAGAGGTCCGTAACCTCAGTATTGTCCTCTTTTTAGAGAGTTTTGTACACGGTAGTAAGTCAAACTTTCTTTTGTTTATCAGAGTTGACGAACCCCCGGTATTAATTTCCATTTCACACTGGACGCTATTTAATTCAAGTTTGCACGTATATGGTTTATAGTTACTGTATCTTGTAGACAATAAGAGCATATCGTGTCTCTTGTATGTAATGTGACATGTTTCCCCTTTGTTTATTTTTACAATGTCTGGAAAAATGGTTTTTATTGTTGCATTTAAAACACATCTTTCCTCATGCTGGGCACTGTGAGCGTCTCTCGCACCCAAAACACATTTTTTTCTTTTGTAATTCAAATGCATTAGATTCTGCACACATTTTATTTACTTCATCCGTCTCTTTTTCTTTTATACGCGCAACATTAGCCGTCGCTAATTCCATAGCTTTAGCCATTTTAACAGCTTCTTCTAGCGACTTGTTTTCAGACAATAGTTTTTCTTGAATTTTATCGTCCTTTAACCCACACATAAATTTGTCATGCAATGCTCTTTTCAAAAACAACCCAAATTCACATGTAGAAGCCAAATGTTTAAGGCGAACAAGAAAATTAGAAATTAACTCACCCTCCTCTTGTTTAGCATTGTAAAACTTGAAACTCTCTGTGACTACTAGATGTTTAGGTTTGAAATGTTCCAGCAACAGCTGTGTAATTTCCTCCAAAGATTTGTCATCTGGTTTTTGAGGGATACATAAATCCTCCAAGACTCTGTACGTCTTTTCTCCAATTGCACTAAGAAAAATTGCTTTGCATTTTGTTTGGTTTCCACATCTGATATCGTTTGCGATAAAAAACTGTTCCACGCGGTCCAGGTAAGTCGAGATATTTCCTGACTCCATGCAGAATTCCTCTAAGTGTCCGAGTAATGGCATTTCTTGAGTGAGAACAAATCCTCATGGCAAAATATTGTAGTCTGGTTAATGCACTAAACACAAATAGTCCAGAGAGTGAATGTACACCAAGAAATAATCGCTTCCGCCTTTTATATCCACAAGATTGCCGAAACGGAGCTTCCGTTTCTTATTAACCAATATACTACAGATAGGACTCTATCAGGTGCTACCACTCCAAGCCAGAGTGGACCTGGGAACAATGGCAATGAAGGGGTACTCCAAATTCCCCAATTCTCCAGCATTACTGGAGCCTCACCATCAGATTGTTTAATGTCATATCCAGGACTGCGGAGATGCAGTCAGTGTATTCTACAGGTGCAGCCAACTGGGCTGACAGGATGCAAGTATTGCAATGTAATGCTAATAATTCAATTTAATACTGATAGCTTGTTTATATAGTTAAATAGTTTCAAAAATAGTAAATAATTGAATATTTGATCCAAAAATGAGACCCTAACAGGTATGATGACTCTGAGTCACTGTGGACCTGAGAATAATGGCAATGAAGGAGCACTCCACATTCCTCAAAGCTCGAGGACTGGAGCCTCACCATCAAATGCAGTTTAGTGTCGTATCCAGGACACACATTATTTATCCTTAAATTTTTTCAAGAACATTGACAAGAAGTCATTGAGGAAAATGCTATAAGCTTATCCATTGAAATACAATCTATAAGTATGAAATGTATTAAGAAAATTAAAATAAAAAATTCCCTTTCATGCTGAGATGCCAACTCACATGTGTAATAGTCCAACAGCAAATGGTTAAGAAGAGAAATTATTCCTTTATATTTTTAATAGTTAATTGAAATATCTCCAAGATTTCCTGCCATTTTTTTTTTTTTTTTTAACTATCTTTCCTTCTTTCTTACAGTGTAATGTAACCAGAAACTTTTTTCTCACCAACCCTCATTCATTTATTTTTTAAGTTTATTTTATTCTTTTTTCTTTTTAATTATAGGACTATTTAGAGTCCCCTCTCCTCAACCAGGGTGACTGGCAAATATATTCTGTTATCATTGATAGTTCCTTGATAGTCAGACAAAAGGCCTGTAGACCGATTTCTATATGTATTAGGAAGTCAATGCTTAAAGTAACCACAAAGTCCCAACAGCTGAACCCTTCATGGGATGACTATAATACTGTTGTGGTATTGAACCTAAAATGAGTTTTTGATTAAGAATAGTTCACTTTGATATTAAAAAAAAGTACAAGAAAATAATTTTTAGAATTTAAGCAATAAAAAAACTTTGAAGACCTGTCAATAAGTGTTTATATTTATAGAATGTCACTGAATTCCAACATGTTTAACTGTACCAATATGGTATCTGGTGCATTCTTTAAGGTATCATTAGATTTTATGGATTTAAATAAAAATGATAAAACAATTGTTAATGATAATATCCCAACTATGTACCAAATCTTCCCTCCGAAGGGAATAGATAAATAAACTCTTACAGGTTAAATTGCCATAATCATATGAACAAGCATAATTCATAAGATGATGTCAGGAAGATAATAATCAAATAAAGATAATATTTTTATTTTATGTCATTTTCAGATCAGGGTAAATTTTCTTTTCACTAATCAAAATCAAAATTTTGAAAGTCATTGAAAATACTGACAGATTTATTTACTAATAATTTTATTTTTCATAATTATTTGATTGCATATTTAAAAAAAAAAAAGCCCTTTCTTCTGAAATCAATTTGAAAATGAATATTTTACTTAATTAAAAAGAATTTGATGGTATATATTTTTTTAAATCCTTTGTTTCTAAATTCAGTTTGATTGTATATTTTTAAAAAGTCCCTTTCTTTCGAATTCATTATTAAAATTGACATTTCACCGACTATATTTCCTAGCATAAACCCTAATTTTAAGATGGAAATCTTTAAAAAATGTTATAGTTAAACTAAAAATGAAGAATGTATTCCTTTTACAAAAAAAATTGAAATTTTTATGCAATATAGATATTAATAATACATGGAAAATATATTGGAAAATTTCAGTTAAGAAAAATCAAATAAAAAACGAAAAATTAATCAAATAGAAAAAAAATTTACAAAAGTAAAAAAAAAATTAGTGAAAGTCTGGCTTGTTTAAATCTTATTAATGTTTGGTTATTTTGTTTTAATGGTATAATCAACCGTCATGGGTTATTTAATACCTTTACTAATGATATTAGTCTGAAAGAGACTATAATAGAATGACTGGAGTCTGAACTCACTAAGTCACAATCCAGCACCTTAGCCACTACACCAAAAGGACCCCCCCCCTCCATTAAGGTTGTAGCATTAATGAAAATAAAAATAATCAAAAGAGTACATGCAGAATGTGACACAAAGGCATTTTTTAAGCAGAGTACAACTGATTTGAAGTCAGTTTTCCTTCTCCAAGAATGGTTGCCAAACCAAGGTTAAAGGACCCAATCTGCTCTACAATTTGACTATATCTGAGGGCAAAAAAGATAAATTCATACGATTTCCAAGGGTTTTCGCATGAAGTAAAATGGAAACAACCTCGTCACTGATTCCATTTCTTATGACAATAAGCATTACACTAAACATGCCAAGTGAAGAAGACGCCTTCTTCAAAATGCCGTTCTCTATGAGATCTTACCAAGAGGAGTTCCAACAATGAAGCAAAGCAAGCACTCTGTTATTTTTCTCACAAAATGAAGTAATAAAATTATTTGGACTGTGTTGTTATATCATTAGCTTAATGCTTATATAGAGATATGTATAAATTTGTTTTTCTTACTTTATTTTACTTAATATTTTTTAATATTGCGCACAACATTCTTGTGTTGCGAGCAATATTGAACAAGTCCTGGCGGCAACACCCAACAAAGCACCAACTATACAGCCACCTGCCTCCCATCACGAAAACTATCCAAGTTAGACGAACCAGACATGCAGGACACTGCTGGAGAAGCAGGGACGAGCTCATAAGTGATGTACACCTATGGACCCCCACATATGGCCGAGCAAAAGCAGGATGACCAGCTCGAACATACATACAGCAGCTATGTGAGGATACAGGATGTAGCCCTGAAGACCTACCAGAGGCGATGAATGATAGTGAGAAGTGGCGAGAGAGAGTCAGGGATATCTGTGCTAGCGGCACGACATGATGATGATGATGATTTTACTTAACAAGTAAAGCTTTTTAGAAAATATGGGTTTTTTCTTTTTTGAAAGTAATTTTACACCAAAAGGTAACTTTAAAATATAACACATAGAGGCTTTTTAAAGGGTTTTTCTGACAAATAAAAAGTGTGTGGTATATGCCAGTAAATATGGTTTGGTTTGGTTTGGGTTAGTTTTATGGCATATTAATTACCGTTGGTTTTTTAATGTCAAATCCAGTTAAACACATTTGAAGATGCACACAGTTAAATGACCAAACAGTTATATTCCAAAAAATTCAATTTATCATGTCATTTGTTTTCACAATTTAAATGTCAAACAGTTCTATTTGACCCATAGATAAGACCCTTTCAAGGCCAGAGTGGACCTGACAGCGATGGTAATGAAGGAGTACTCTGCATTCCCCAAAGCTCCCGTATTACAGGAGCTTCGCCATTAGATAGTCTAGAGTCATATCTAGGACACTCGTTGGTGGGGAGGAGGGAGTCTTACACTTCGCAAAGTTTTGCTAGTCGACCTATGGATGATTTCGAGGCCAATATTTCATGGCCTCAATATAAACGTGTACATTAAAATTGCTTTCATGGTCAAAGGGAAGTAACTCTAGAAAAATATTCCATAAACAATTTCCCCTGAAATTTAAATCCGCCTTTTTTTTTCTTTTTTTGGTTTACTATAAGTTTACTATAATCAAAATAATAGAGTAAAAATATTATTAGTAGTATTATTGCTGCTACTACAACTGAAGAATTTACATTCACCATCTCAATTAATACATCTCGATATAACATCAGTTATTCCAAAAAAGTCATTTTACAATGCGATATTAACTAAAATAATACAACTAGGAATAAATTTGATATATTTTGTTTAAATTCTTATCTGTAAACTTAAAATTATTCATACAAGTCTAAATAACAGATATCTTTTAATCAAAAATGAGCTTTTTAGAAGTATTGATATGTAATTTCATTTCATTTTTCTGATTCCCATTAAATACAGCTTTTTATTTACCGGGCTATTGGCTTAATGAGTAGAGTGTCGCCAATGGTCGGGAAGATCGGGTTCAATCCCAGGTCAAGTCATACCAAAGATTTTTAAAAAATGGTACTTGATGCCGCCTTCTTTAACACTCAAACAACACTTTAAGCAAGGATCAAGGGTAAAGTGGAGCAATCCAGGGAATGGTGTAGCGCCCTCCCCTACACCTCGGTGTAGTAGCTATTGAAAAGAGAGCTTTCGGGTCACCCTCGACTATAGTCGCCAACTTTACTTATTTAAAAAAAACAAAAAAAAACACAAGACGATGAGGATAAAAGTATGAGCGATAATTCTTTTTACTTTTTTTAGAGTTACCTCCCCTGAGTTTATTCGTAACTTTTATTTAATTTGTTATAGTGTTGAAATTGGTAATTGATTGGTTATATACATTTCTTAACTATCCAGCCCCAAAACAAAAGAACTTACTCGATTGAAATGTTTAATAGTATGTTGCTGGCTTTTTATGAAAATTGGCCAATTGTCAAACTTCTTGACGTGGAGGCTCTTAAGGGAAAGCAATAGAGTAATAAGGGGTTTAACAATCAAATAACACCTTAACTTCTAGAGTGGACAAGGATCTGATAGTAAAACTATTTTTGTAGCAAAAAATTTATCAGAAAACAATCGTTGCAATTAAAAAGGAAAAAAAAAACCCTCATTATCTGATGAGCTCCATTTCAGTTTAGCAATGTTACAAATATTACAAAGTGTTGACTGTGATGATAACTTTGTTATCATCAAAGACTCCAAAGAGAAGCTCTTTGGAAATGGTAAGAACGGCACATATTCCCAATAGGAGTTGACATATACACAGTTTGCCTGAATGAAACTGGAAAGTATGTAGACAATACAGAAAACAAGATCAGGGAAACAAAATTGGAATTTTATAGAAAGTTTCACAGTGAAGCTCCAGTACAAACATCCCTATCAGGCCTCACCTTGTAAATTTGTAGCAAGTCATGCCTATCAGTGATCAGCCTCTATAACCACTCCCACCCTGAATTTTCACCAACTATAAAAAGAACTAGACCATTGGCCTAATGAGTAGAGTGCTGGCCTATGGTCCAGGAGACTGGGGTTCAATCCCAAGTCAAGTTATACCAAAGACTCAAAAAATGGTACTGGATGCCGCGTTGCTTAACACTCAGCATTAAAAGGTATGTATCAAGGGTAAAGTAAAGCAATCCAGAGGAAGGAGTAGTGCCCTCCCCTGCACCTCAGTGTAGTAGCTATTGAAAAGGGAGCCTGTGGGTCACCCTCGACTAAGGTTGCAAACTTTAATAACAGGCTTATTGGCTAGTAGGTAGAGTGTTCACCAATGGTCCGAGAGACCAGGGTTCAATCCCAGGTCGTGTCATACCAAAGATTTTTAAAATCGTACTTGATGCCACCTTGTTTAACAGTCAGCATTGTAAGGTGCGTATCAAGGGTAAAGTAGAGCAATCCAGTGGAAGGAGTTGTGCCCTCCCCTACATCTCAGTGTAGTAGCTATTGAAAAGGGAGCCTTCAGGTCGCCCTCGACTATGGTTGCCAACTTTACTTTACTTACTATGAAAAGAACCATCAATATCTCTTAGGATAGAGAGAGAAAGAGACAGACTCACTGATAACTAATAAAAAAGGTTTAATCTGTAAGAATAGGTTCGTTGTTTGGCATATCAACCCTTAAAGGGTAATTTTATGCTGAATTCAGTTTAACAATAGTAGTTTTCAATTACATACAATGCAAAAACGTACCTTTACAATCATTTTAATCACATCAATACATAGAAGCCCTATCAATGTTTTAAGAGCAAATGGAGTTTAAAATCATTTTAAACATTATCTCAAATAAAATTTATTTGTTGCACAAATGAGCCCCTAACAAGTACTTCCTCTCTGTAAGTATCAATCTTTGCAGGTTAATTAATGCCAAATAAAACCTTGTAGGTTATTCAATGCTAAATCAAGCCTTGTAGGTTATTTGATGCCAAATCAGCTCTTGCAGGTTATTTAATGCCAAATCAAGCCTTGTAGGTTATTTAATGCCAAATCAAGCCTTGTAGGTTATTTAATGCCAAATCAAGCCTTGCAGGTTATTTAATGCTAAATCAAACCTTGTAGGTTATTTAATGCCAAATCAGCTCTTGCAGGTTATTTAATGCCAAATCAGCTCTTGCAGGTTATTTAATGCCAAATCAACTCTTGCAGGTTATTTCATGCCAAATCCTGTTTATTAATTCATATATTGAATATAAATGATTTGTAAATGAATAGTTACTAGGTAACATTTTTAAATGAGCAAGAGTTCATTGGTTTACATAGTTAAATGGTTCCAAGATTTGCAATGGAATATTAATGATTCAATTTAACATCAGTAATTTGTTTGCACACAGTTAAATAGTTTCAAGTATAGAAAATGATTAGATATTTCTATTTGACCCATAGATGAGACTCTGACAGGTACTACCACTCTGGGTTAGAGCAGACCTGGGAGTAATGATAATGAAGGGGGGTACTCCACATTCTCTGAAGCTCCAGAACACGAGTCTCACCATCATATCCAGAACAATCATTGTTGGAGTCTTATCCCTCTGCAGAGATGCAGTCAGCATATTACATAGCTCCAACTGACTGGGCCAGAGTGGACCTGAGAGTAATGGCAACAAATGAGAGCGACTCCACAATCCCCAAACCTCTAAGACGAGAGCTTCACTACCAAATACAATTCAATGTTATACCCTGGACAATGTCAATCCTTGGTGGATTATTTTATGCTCAAGTCAGTTTAACAATTATAATCTCCAGTTATATATGATACAAAAAAATGTATCTTTGCAATCATCTTAATCACATTATATTTAGTTGTAATATCAATGTTTCAAGATTAAATGCAGTTTAAAATTATTTTAAACATTAAGTCAAACATTAAGTCTTGATGCATAGAATGAAGGCACTTATGGTGTAATAGACAGGTCAAACTGAGTTCAAATCCTGGACAAGACTGTTTTCATTTCTTGAGAAAGGTATGAGTAAATAGTAAGGCAGGCTTGGTTCATTGACTTTGCTATGACAACTGGTCAAGAAGAAGGAAAACTCTGAATTCAAACCTGTTAAACTTCACTTAAAACTTGACCTTGTATCACACCTTCCTCATGCAGAGAGGAGGCTAAGTAAGTACATATTTGATGTATAGATGGGACCCTATCAGATACTAACACTCTATGTTAGAGGGGATCTGAAGTTAGAGTACAAAAGAAGTTACCCAACACTCCAAAGACATCCAGAATTGGAGCCTCACTACCATATACAGTTTAGTGTTATATTCAAAACCTTGAAAGAATAAGTAAGAATTAAATTGGTGTGACTAAAAAAGGATACATGTGGTATGCTGTGGAAAGGCGAATGAGGCTTGTTTTCAATAGACCAATTTCATTGGAAAATTTCTTCATCGATGCTCGAATTTGTGCAGACAACTGCAAATAGAAAAAACAAACAGTGAATTTCAAGAAAAAAGAATTTCAAAAACAACAAAGAAACTGGTGGTAAACATAAACCAATACTTTAAAGATTGAACTTGATTTTTTTTTTCATTATATCTAAATAGTATCATACTCATTGATGTAGAATTAAGGGCCAAGACTTAGATTACAGCTGATTATTTATTTGACAATATTTATTATCATTGTCATGCTAATAGCACAGACTACCTTGACTTTCTCTCGTTTATCTGTTCCTATTGGCCATTGCTTTTGACAGGTCCTCTAGATAGCATCCAGTATCCACAAAGAGTTGATGAATGTAAATTTTTGCTGGTTGGCCAATTTGGGTGTGTCCATGTGTGGAATTCCCACAGGAAAATATCACTTATGAATTCATCCCTGCTTCTCCAAACAGTACCCAGCATGTCTTGTTCATCTTACTTGGATGGTTTGTGAGCAAGTAGCTGTACAAATTTACTCAGTAAACAGTAATTATTACAATAAAATATGAAAAGAAGATTGATCAGTTATATTTTTATATTATCACATGGAATTAATATTGCTCTTTACAAAATTTCACAGATTTTTGTAGAGGAATATTTCTAATCCAAATAAGTGATACTTAAGAGATTTGTCAATTTAAACATTTTTGTTTTTCGTTGAGATTGTTAGTCTTAAATAATGCAACAATGAAATGACTTTACATCTAACTTAGAATTTAAAGCAATTTTCATTCCAATAATGGCAAATATAAGTTCAGTATAGTTTGGTTTTATTGCATATCAACCATTGTAGATTATTTCATGCTAAATCCTCTTTATACATATATTGAATGTATATAACCTGATGTGTCCAGCAGTTACATCTGTACTCACAAAGGACACGGTCACCCCCAGGGATACGTCTTCCCAAAACAATCGGAGAGATGCATCCGCATAATCATAACCTCATGGGCAAGGAAATAGATGTACATTTGTTTTTTTAAGTAGAGGAATTATATTATAAATTGAATTACCAAGACAAGAAATCTGACAAACACTGCGTGCTACTTACAGAACCACTGGACAGCTATTTCGACCTTATTAGGTCTCATCAGCATTGTACGCTGTGATCTCCTCACAGAAGATCAAACCAACGACCACAGAAGGCAGAGCTGAAACTCTAACACTGAGCTACTGGTCCACATCCAACATAAGCGATGCCAAATTAACTAGTCATGGTAAATGCGCGGTTAATTAAACTGATGTATCTTGCAGAGGACAAGTTTCTCTCCATGGCTACGTCTTCCCAAGAGGACTGGAAATACGCATCCGTGCAATTATAACCTCATAGATAAAGAAATAGATGTACATTTTTTTAGATACATTATAAATTGAATTACTATGAGCAGAAAATATGACGAACACTATTAAACAAAGTTATTAAATATCAAGAAAATGATCCATGTTTAAGAAAAAAAGAAAAAAGATTAAGTTTTTACTTTTGTCAAATTTTGAACACATACATGCCTTTTTCCGATCCAAAATGCACTGAACATCATCACACTTTTTCTGAGAGACTCAAACACAGCACCTTGATATTTCAAACTCTTAAGCAATTTCTTGGTTCATTGGTTATGTTTTATGGCATATCAACCCTTGTAGGTTATTTAAGGCTGAATCTTGTTTATACAAATATATTAAATATATTAAGATTTGTAAACAAATACTTTGTAGGTAACATAATTTTTAAACAAGCGAGAGCTCATTTGCTTGAACACAGTTAAATGATTTCAAGTATTGCTTTCAAAAATCAAGAGTTTTATTTGCACAGAGTTAAATAGTTTCAAGTATTGCTATTAAAAACTAGTAATTATATTCAACATCATTTAAATATTGCTATCAAATATTAACAATTCAATTTGATATTAATCATTTCTTTGTGCTTTTAGGTATAGAAAATGATGGAATATTTCTATTAGACCCATAGATCAGGTCCTGACAGGTAATACCACTCCAAGTCAGAGTGGACCTGGGAGTAATGATAATGAAAAGGTACTCAAGCTCAAGGACTGGAGTTTCAACATCAAATGGTTTAGTACCATATCCAGAACACTCGTTGGTGGGGGCTTACTACACTGAAGAGATGCAGTCAGCATATTCTACAGCCCCAGCCAACTGGGTTGAGATGGTTTAGAATCATATCCAGGAGATTTATTGAAGGAAGGTCTTACCCTGCTCACTTTACTATGCCGTAGACAATTTCATGTTGAATTATTCTTCATAACATTGCAATTATCTTCAGCTTCTCTTCAAAATTCACTCTTTCCATTATGAAACTTAAGTCTTAGAACCCTGATCTCCACCCACACTAGTGTCCCCAAGCTCCTGGCTGAAAAATAGATGTAAATATAAAATGTAACCTATTATTCTGTTATTCAACTGGCATCAGCGATGTAGAAATGGGGATTCCTTACACTTCTCGGTAGCAACTCAAATGCCAACAATTTGGATTCTAAGGAATTAATTGACTTTATTAAAATATCATGTTGAACACCAAAACATTTATGCAATCTGTGTTTGGACCATTCCTCATGAAAAATTTACATGAAGATCTTAATCTGAGAAATTCACTATGTGATGTATGTTGAGGTGAGAGATCAAATGACTCATAACGTTTGCATGCCCTATTTCAAGCATCACAATGCTTCCAATTTTTATCTCTCCTCATACTAGGTTAATGTGTAAACGACAACTTGCACTACGATCCCAAATGACCAGAAATACAAGGTGGACCACAAAAGACTGACACATTTTCAAAAATTATAACTTTATTGTTCTTAATTTGATTTTCATATTATTTTTCAGACATTATAAAATAATCTTAGGATATGGAAAAAGTCAAGTGAAAGAATAAACTAAAATTTTACTATTCACCTGAGAGATCTGCAATTTTAGCTGAAAGAAAATACTGTTACCCATTTTAATGTGAAGAATCCTCCAAGTATAAACATAATGAATAATATGGGTTTAAAACTCATTGCACAATAATAGACCACTTACAAAGTGCTCATTGCAAAAGTGTTTGTACAAAGGCAGCAGCAAAAGCTGGGTTTTTTTCTGGGTCAGTCTTTTATGGGCCACCCTGTACAGAGGCAGCAGCAAAAGCTGTTTTCTTCATGAATCAGTCGTTTATGAGCCTCCTTGTATAATAAAATAATGACATTTAAATCTTTCATTTTCAAAATTCAAATCAAGATGGATGTTCAGCTAAGCGGCTTACAAAAGACCAACACATTTTAAAAGGTCATAACTGTCTCGTTTATAATTCAATTTTTTATATTATTTGTCAGATATTATAAATAATTTAAGGAAATGGAAAAAGTTAAGTTACAATTTGACTGTTTTTTCATGAGTCAGTTTTTTTATGGGCCACCTTCACAGAGCCAAATGGTTTCAAGCATTGCTATGCAATACCAACAGTTTGACAATCATCTGTTTGCCCACTGCTACACAGCTTCAAGTCCAGCAAATGATTAAAGAGTTTCACTTGACCCATAGACCCTCAAGTTCCACTTGAACCTAACAGGTGCTATCACTCTAGGTCAGAGTAGACCTGGAAGCAATGGCAATGAAACTCCAAGACTAAAGTCTCACCATCAGACAGTTCCACCCTTCTGTAAAGATGCAGTCAGTGTATTCTACAGTCCCAGTAAACTGGGTTGTTCAAACTCTTCTAAAAGAAGATTACTTTGTATATTGAAGATTCTCCATTTAGGTAACTGTTAATTACCTAGTATAAGCTTAAAGAGAAAGTAAAATTCAGCATTTAAGAGACTGACCGATCCTTATCTGCTACTTATTAATGACAATGAAAAGTAATTTAAACATGTTTATTCTGGTCCAACAGGAATATGTCAAACAATATAATTCCTTACAAATTATTTTGTATTAAGTATATTTACTTGAAGCTATCATTTCTTTTTATGAATGATTATCCTAATTAATTACTGGAAATCATATAATTAGTTACAGGAAAAAAAATTACTTTTATTAAATATTTATTGAATTTGTTTTTATTAACAGACAATAAATTACAATGTGGCTTTTAAATGAGAAAAGATTTCACACACCCGTCCCATAAAAGTTGCTACATCTTCATAAAAAAATTGATACACTAAATGTAACAACTATGAGGCAGAGGTTGTATTTTGGATATTTGAAAAAGGAAATACAAATAATAATATAACAATAGACTATGCACATTGGAACTAAGTTCACATGACAAACAATAACAAAAATATTTGAATAGAAAACATTTTTGCTTTTTTAATTAAATCACACAAAAGTAAAATGTGTAATAGAGAAAATCAAGAATATTGCCATTATTGAAAAAGACTTTATGTATTGTGACTGCTGAGTAGTTTGAGGCTAGTTTAGTTTTATGGGATATCAACTCTTATAGATTATTTAATGCCAAATCCTTTTTTATACATATATAATAAATATATGTTTTGTAAAAGCATATTTTAGATAACATTTTTAAACAAGTCAGAACTAATTTGTTTGCACACAGTTAAATGGTTCTGCTACAGAGTTATGTCAACTGGTCAACTAATTTCAGAGGTTTGCCATTTAATGAGAAGATGGTACCATTTTGTTTTAAACACATGAACTCAGTTTTATCTGAGTTCACATAGTGGCCAATGTTCCTTATTGCTTGTACCAGGTTATTCTTTTGTCCAATCAACTGGGACTGTAGAATGCACTGACTGCATCTCTGCAGAAGGGTAAGTCCCCAACAATGAGAGCCCTGGATATGACTCTAAAAAATTTAATGGTGAGGTTCCAATAATGCTGGAGCTTTGGGTAATGTAGAGTACACTTGCAATGCCAAAGCTCCCAGGTCCACACTGGTCCAAATTGGTAGCACCTGATAGGGTCCTATCTATGTGTCATATAGGACTGAACAGCGTACTTATGCTAAACTGAATTGTTTGAAATGGAACTGTTTTGACATTTACTTGTGTGTAAAGAAAAACTATACTTATACTAAGCTAAATTGTTTGAATTAGAACTGTTTGACTAAACTGAATAGCTTGAAATAGAAATGTTTTTGACAATTAAACTGTTCTTTGAGAAGGATGGCTTTGGCATTAAATAACCCATGAAGGTTGATATGCCATTAAACAAAGAAACCAAATTCGGCTATTTTTACAAGAAAAATCAAATGCAATAGCAACAAATAGGGCAGTACCAAGAAACAGAGTAAAAGATGAGCTTACAGGTTTGCTCGGCGGTTCTTCAAACTAATAGTTAGGTAAGTCAGTTGCTTGAGTAACTGGCATTTTTAACCAGGCGTTTTCAAAGTCAAAGAGGATGTGAGATCATTGTTCCTTGTTGAGGCAGAACGACAACTTGACTGATTGATTTTAACGACATACCAACTCATTGAGGGTTATTTTATGCCTAGAGGTTGAGGAATTACATTCACTGCACAGGTAAATGATATCAAGTATTCCCATCTAATACAAACAATTTGCACACAGTTTCATAGTTTCAAGTATTCCTATCTAATACTAATAATTATATGGTTTTAAGTAATTATTTCTACTTGATAATAGTCATTTATTTGCACACATTTATATGGTTTCAAGTAACTAATAACAATTATAGATTCAAGTAACTATTCTTGATACAAAAAAAATTTACAGTTATATAATATCAAGTATTCCTATCAAATAGGAATAATTTTAAAACAGATCTATTTGACTCATAGACGGGACCGTAAGAGGTACTACTACTCCAGGTCAGAGTGGAACTGAGAGTAATGGCAATGAAGGAATACTTCATACCCCCCAGATCTCCAGAACTAGAACCTCATCATCAGATGCAGTTTAGCGTTATACCCCGGACATGCTTTTTCTTTGGCTGGAGGATAAGTTGTACCCACTACAGGGGATGCAATCAGCATATTCTAAGCCTCACTGACAGGGGGTGATAACTAGAGTCAATTTCATTAAACATAAAAAGAAAAAGAATAAGAAAATGAAAGAAAACAGCAATCAAAATTATTAATAATGATAATAAGTGATATCAAACACTTGTGGGTAGTTTGAGACTGTCATAATAACACTCTATCAATATGAGAGTCATTTAATAAATAAGGGGAATTTATCAATCTACAAGGGTCATTCAATAAATAAGAGGAATTTATCTATCTACTAGGGTTTTTCAATAAATAAGGGGAATCTATCTATCTACTAGGGTTGTTCAATAAATAAGGGGAATTTATCAATCTACAAGGGTCATTCAATAAATAAGAGGAATTTATCTATCTACTAGGGTTGTTCAATAAATAAGGGGAATTTATCAATCTACAAGGGTCATTCAATAAATAAGAGGAATTTATCTATCTACAAGGGTCATTCAATAAATAAGGGGAATTTATCTATCAACTAGGGTTGTTCAATAAATAAGGGGAATTTATCCATCTACAAGGGTCATTCAATAAACAAGGGGTTTTTATCTGTCAACAAGGGTCATTCAATAAATAAGGGGAATCTAACTATCTATCTACAAGGGTCGTTCAATAAATAAGGGTTTTTTATCTATTTACTAGGGTCGTTCAATAAATAAGGGGAATCTATCTATCTACAAGGGTTATTCAATAAATAAGGAGAATTTAACTATCTACAAGAATCATTCAGTAAATTAGCAGATATTTTTTTTTAAATAGAAAATAAAATTTCCTTTCAAAATTTTTTTCCTATAAATGTAAACTCTGCCTTTTTTGGAATTGATTTATAGCAATAATCATTTTAATCTTGCAAAAATATTTCTTTTCAGACAATTCAAATTAGTGCCAAACAGTGCTCCAGGCTTGAACAGAGGTCTGTCATCAAATTCTTGGTGGCTGAGTGTAACCCATATGAAATTTTCAGAACAATGTGTGATCTTTACAAAGAAGCATATTTTAGTCAAAAAAATCTTTACAAATGGACTAAACATGGGTTTTCCACTATGAGCGAAATGTCGAAAAGACAATTGATGGAGTGGAAGCACACTGACTCTCCAGTAAAGAAAAAGTTCCGGATACAGCAGTCAGTAAATAAGGTCATGCTGACAGTCTTCTGAGACATAAAAGGACCCATCACTATTGATTTCAAAGATGCAACTATAAACAATGCTTCCTAGAGCTAACGCCTTAGTCAATATTCACCTTATTTTCTGAATGACCCTCATAACATTAGGTCTCACCTTTGTATAAGAAGAACTGGTTCTTGCATGTTTGTCTCGTTCATTGAGTTTCACGAGAATCTCATGGCCCATCTGGGAACATTCTTCAAACTGGGTCAACCTGAAATAGAAAAAACAAAGACAATAAGAAACAGAAAAAAATTAACTAGATGACCCATGAACCCATTGGATTCCTGCTGCAACAGTGATCCATGATGATACTCATACTTCTGTTTAAAGAGTAAACAATTCAAATTAGCATTTTATAGCTCAAATTATATCAAGAACATGGATGGTTAAAAAAAATGTTATTCAGTGCAAATGCACACCCTACCAAATGATCATTCAGTTACAAATAGGACTGGAAATTGCTTTATTTAGAAGATTTTAAGTGTATTACTCAACTATATTAGTACACTTTACTGCAGACCCATGAATTAAAGAATAGGCATAAATATTGGTAAATAAATTTTATAAAATTGTTAATGCTGACCAGAAGATTTATTCATTTGTTCATATTCTAAGAATAAATAAGAGAGATGTATAGAATGATAACTTCTCAGAAAAACTCAAACTTAGATATTACACCTGAAGAACTCATGAATACTGAAATTCTATCTATGAAGCTCCATAGAAATTTGGATAAAGTTGTGAGATTTAAATCACACACTATATATACATAACATTTAAACTCAGGCTTTATCTTGACATTGAAATTTGATAATTGTTTTTCTCACCAAATTTTAATTATTGAAGTTTATTTGATTTGCTTAATAACTTCAACTTGGGTATATATATAGTGTGTGATTCAAATCGAGCGGTCAGTAAATAAGGTTATGTGGCCATTCCATTATCTTCTTAACTATAAATCTTCAATGCTTAAAGAATTCATGGGTAAGCTTAGATACATGACAATTGATTTTAAATGGTCAAAGAATCATTAGGTCAACAATTCCAGTTTATATCATCACACTATTGCTTCCTTGTTGCCTTCTTTTAGCCAAGGGCATATCAGAATTGGATAAACTATCTTTTGGTCCATTCATCATACCGATCAAATGTCACCAGAGAATCATCGATGAAAAGTACTTTAGAAAAGCCACTTTTCATGTATTTCTGAAGCCAATTTTCTCACTTTAAAATATGTGCTTTACAGATCCCAATATACAAAGTTTTCTACACCTTTTGTCCTTCTTAACTGCCTCAATTGCAGCCTTTTCAAAAATTTGAGTGCTGGTCAAAAGTGGTTGTTTCACCAAAACTTGTTTTAGTTTACATTCATCTTGAGGAAGCAAGTTCTGAAAGCTTCTTCCTTGGCTTTGAGTTCTCAATTTTGTTATATTTTCAACAGCCTTCTTTATCATTCAATGATCTCTTCAAAGCTCATTTGCTATCTCCAAAGTGGACATATCCTCACTCAATAACTTAGATATGTTCAGTTTTTTAGCAGTTGTGATATTCTTCCCTTTACCCCTGTTTCAACATATATTATGGACAAAAAGAAAAAAATTGTTTAATCTGCATTCTAACTTCAGTCTGTTCATTTTTGTAAATTCCAAAAATCTCAAAAACTAACCGGTAAAAATGGCAGAAAATTTAGTTAAATATTTTACTAAGGGTGGAAATGAACAATTTTTAATTTCTCAAATATTGGTTAAGAACTTTTTGGGTTATCCAGGTTTATTTTATTTGCATCATAACTTCAGATAGGCTTTCTCTCTCTCTCTTTATATATATATATATATATATAAAGGGTATTTCACATTGGTTGAAACAGAGCAGCAGCCTGTTATTCTTTTTCTCTTTTCAGATTATTGCAGGGAAATAGTAAACATTTTGATATAGTCAACCAAATATAGCAAAATCAAGCTTTGGATGATGGAGCAGAAGATCTTTTTTGTGAAGATATATTACAAAACTAAGTCTTTTAAGATTGTTCAACCAAAATACAGAAATAAGATCAATTTCAACACATTTTCCAAACAGGGGTCAGATTTTTCAGGTTGGTCAAGAATTGTGAAGATCATAGGGTTACTTGCCATTTGGGCCTCCAATGACATGGGAGGAATGTGCATGCATTATCAACAAATTTGCACACCACATTCAACAGAGCCTTCAACTAAATGATAGATATCAGGAGCATGTACTTAAGAGCTCTTCTTGACATTTTTGGTTCATTTTTGAGACTAAATTGTTGCAGATCCTAAAATGTCATCTTTTTACCTTTCAATAAATTAAATTTTCATTACTCTATTATTTATGGTCCTTGATTTATGGCTGATGATTTTGTTTCAAAAATTGTGGAACACCCTATATATGATAAAAAAAATGTATACTTTATATAAAACTATAGTTGGTCCAAATAAAGAAAATATATATACATATAACTATACCCACGTAAACATAGAAAACGTTCGGAGAATTCTGTGTTGAAGTAGAATAACAGAGTTTTTAGGGATGTAAACAAATTGGACTTAAACTCAGGGAGCAAATTGAAACAGACAAAAATTTGTTTATTTACAATTAAAGAGTAAAAAATAAGTCATAATAAAAAAGTTTGTGACCTTAATCGAAGGTGACCTGAAGGCTCGCTTTTCAATAGCTACTACATTGAGGTGTAGGGAAGGGCACTACTCCATTCCCTTGATTGCTCCACTTTACCCTTGATCCTTACCTTATAATGCTGAGTGCTAAGCAAGGCGGCATCAAGTATTATTGTTTGAGTCTTTGGTATGACGCGACCTGGGATTGAACCCCAGGCTCCCGGACCATTGGCAAACAGTCTAATCATTAGACCAAAGGCCCGGTTTAAGTCATAATACATTTGCATTATTTACAACAAATGATAATACTGCATAAAGAATAGAAAAAGAGACAACTTTAAAAAAATGGAAATAATTATAAAGAGAAATATTGGCTTGGTCAAAAAATTTAAGCATAGTAGAAGAGGTGTTCATTTGTAGACTTACTAGTTTAAGGATGATAGGCAAATAGGGGTCTCCTGCCACTGCTCATTCCATTCTGCCAGGGAAGTACTGTGGTAGACCTCAAGTCAAATATATTCAAAGACCAGCAAATGTGTGTCTATAGAGCCACTTGTTTGAGGGCTAACCTTACATAATATCTATTTAGCTAACCTTACATGATATCTATTTAGCTGCTACCATGAGCTGGTATCCAAAATGCTACTGTTGCCTCGTCAAGCCACAATATGTACTCACTTGACAATGGTTTGGATTCAATTGAATTAGTGTTGCCTCGTCTGTTTATTTATGAGTTTTTGATGAATAAAACAGCCTCCATTTGAAATCTCTGAAAGGTATTTTCTGGACCTTTAATTACAAACAGTTGAACTGAAATTGAAAGCCCAATTTACACAAATATATATATATATATATATATATATATATATAAAGGTAGCAGAAAAACATAATCCAAATAGGTGAATTTATTTTGATGTAAAGTTGACATTAACGTTTCGGTTTCAGTAACCATCATCAGGACTTGGATATCAGAATAATTCACATAGCGATAGATGCTTGCTGAGATGACAAGAGCAAATGAGAAATATTCAACAAAAAGATACATAAACGTGCACAGTGTTCATAATTCAGAAGTCATACGAACGTGTCTGATGATGGTTACTGAAACCGAAACTTTAACATAGACTCTACATCATAATAAATTCACCAATTTGGATTATGTTTTTCTGCTACCTTCATGCTGTCGGATTTTAATCCATATTTACTTTCATATATATATATATATATATATATATATATATATATATATATATATATATATATAGAGAGAGAGAGAGAGAGAGAGAGAGAGAGTTTTTTAGTATACCAAATACAAGTACATCTATAATGTAGCAATTTCATCACTTATTGAAATCATTGCAGATAGAAATAGATCCTGTAATTTGATCAGAGTAAAAAATGTTTTTAAATAAAAACGTTTCTCATTTATTCTTAAAAAGAAAAGTGAAACAAACTTTAAAACTAATATCATAAAACATGACGTTTTATCGAAATATAACAAAGGAAAATTAAATTACTTTTATAAGATAACCACCATCAAAATTGATTAATTCTTTAAGTCAGCTAAATTCATTTTTTTTTATCCAATAACATCTATGTGGTTACACACACACACAAAATTTTTCTTTGAATAAATGAATTTCATGAAAAAAAAATCGAAAAATATTCAGGTCTTTTCAAGAAAATCATTGTAAAATTTATCATCATAAAAACTATCTTGGTTCCATCTCAAGTTGTCTCTCCAAGTCTGGTTAATGTTATCAGGTTTTCTACTTAATGAGTTAAGCAATAATTTTTACAGCGAGAAGATGAGATTTCTCGAAACTTTTTACTTAACACATTCTCCGCTCCACCCTGTCCCTCTGCGTCACGTCTGTAATCATTTTGCTTGTTTGTTTGTTTTTAATATATTAGCATATTGTAAGGTTATTATTATGATTGATTAATTGATTTTAATGACATGTCAATCCGTCAGGAGTTATTTTATACCTAGAGGTTACGGAATCAAGTCCATTGTACACTAATATTTACATTTTTGTGTGAAGTTGTTTAATAAGAGCTTTTTTTTTGCACACGGCCCTGTCGAATACGAATAATTTTCAAACAGATTTGATCCATAGATGGGACCCAAACAGGTACTACCACTTCTGAGTGGAGCTGGGAGTAATGGCAATAAAGGAGTACTCTACTCTCCTCAGATCTCCAGAACTAGAGCCTCGCTATCAAATGCTGTTTAATCTCATACACTGGGCACCCCTTTTTTTAGGAGAGGGGAGTTACTACTTGCAGGGGATACAATCAGGGTTTTCTAAGCCCCGTCGATAGAGTGAAAGGTTATTATTAGTAAAAATATTATAATTTTTATTAGGTCTCGTCATCACAAATATTTTCGATACGAACAGTTCATTGTCGACCTAAATGGTTGCGATAAAAAGCAACTAAAATTCAGATGAAAATGAAAGGATACCAAGTTTTCAAAAATAGTTAGTATAATAATGTTTTTTTCCGCTTCATTCAATAAAAAAATTCATGATTACTACGAAGTCACTATAATGAATCTTGTCTCCGACTTTTAATATCATAAAGGTAAAATCCCAGTTTGGTCATCAACTACTTTTGTTTAAGGTTGGGGTTTGTATTATAAGTTATAGTATAGGTATAACCTCACACTTGTCAAAAAGTGAAATAAAAACTATTCAGTTGTATGAAAATGTAAAAGCTTAATCAATTTACATAGAAAATTATAAGTAATTTTTTTTTTCTAATAGAAAAACCTTATATGAAAATTATTTTCTGATCTTAAAAACGAAGTGAATGGTTTTTGAAATTTGTGTTTACATTTGAAAAAAATATTTAATCGACTAATTGATAAAATTTAATATAACTTGTGTGTATTTTTCTCAAATTCTTCTTCGTTTGATTAAAGGAAAATTTGATAAACGTTCTATTTTAATGAGTTATTTTTCACAAAAACGTAAACATTTATTGCTATACTCGACTTTTTTTTTATTTTCTATAATTTGAGTAATCGTAATTTTCCATTTTTCGCGATGAAATGATTAAATATTTTTTCAGGTCAATAAATTTATTTTAAACCTTCTGACCAACATCAATAACTAAATTTAATTTATACTCCTAAAATGAAAAAGAGAAAAAAAACTTGAAAATTTTATAGTACAAAACTTTATTCTGTTCATAAATTTGTTTTGTTTTTTTACTGATGTAAGTAAAACTAACAGATCTAACAGATACTCATCGGTCGATTAGGATTAATTGTAGTGTTGTTGTTATATTCAAGATTTTAAAGAGATTTTTTTTTATTTATCTATTGGTGGTATTTATTAGTAGGTTGATACGTTAACAGGAAATAAGTTTTCATACTATCAAAAAAACAAAAGGGAAAAGTAATAAACACTAAGATCAATAACGAGTAAAAACAGAAGAAAAGAAGTATATTCCTTCAAAATAAATAGGTGTTTTACCAAGTCACAAGACACATTTTTAAAATAAAAGCTATGAGCAACTAATGAAGTCCTATATAAACAATAAAACAATCACGAGATATGAATGTTTCTATTGTAGTTATTATTCACTAGACCTAATTTGGGAGGAGTTTCGAGACTAGGAAATAATTATATACCATGGATTTCTCCATACAAGAAATATTGGATGACGTGAGTCTAAAATATACTTATAATCAACTCAGCATTATACAAATAACTAATTCTATTCGTCTGCAGATAAAATAAATAGGAATATTGGGAACTTACCACGGGTCCATGTTGTTATCTGATAGAAACACTTGCCAGAAAATGTTAACAACACCGTCGGTGTAAAACGGGAATCTGTCTCTAATGAAATGATCGGCCGCTTAGTGTGTGTGTGTGTGTGTGCCATTGTTACGGAAGGGTAATAAAAAGGTATTTGAACGAAATTTGAAAGGAATATTTTTATTTTTCTTGGATCAGTTTATGATAATAGGCGCAAATCGCTATTGTTTTAAATTTTCATCTATTCAGTTACTTTTTATCCCAAATCCAGGATTGTTGTTCGAGTGGTCAGAGTGTTCACTAATGGCCTAGGAGAGTAGGGATCAATCCCAGGTCGAATCATATCAAAGACTCAAAAAATGGTACTTGATGCCGTCTTGCTTAACACTCAGTATTATAAGGTAGGGATCAAGGGTAAAGTGAAGCAATCCAGAGAGAGGAGTAGCGCCCTTCCCTACATCGTGTAGTAGCTAATGAAAAAGGAACCTTCGGGTAACCCTCGACAACGGTCGTTACCTTAACTTACTTTTATATGGCGTAATAAGATGAAGGTACCTTGTTTTTGTTTTGTTTTTTATTTTCATATTTTTTTTTTTTTTTTTAGTGGGAGTTGTCATTGCTGCTTTTTTTTTAGTTGTTTGAAGTTTATTGATTAATCTTCATGGTCCAGTGGTGACAATATTTAATGCCACTTCACACGGTGATGGAATGTGACATAAGGTCGATTTAATATCGAGTACCCCAAAGGAAGCAAATTAATTTGACCGTTGTGGTCTCGTCTCATATTTTCACCCAATTGGGATGACTTATCCCATTCTGTCCGGATGACTTTCTCGGGCAATACAAAAGGTGGTGAAAGCGCGCGAATCTTTCTCTTCCTCTACATATCTTTCGGGTAGGACAGATCTGTCCTCTCTTTCTCTCTAACTCTAGCAGCATATCACATCACCATGAGGAGAGTACATCTAATTTATGGACCGTTTTGTTTTAGGAAATCATTCCTTCATCATTCAACCTTCCTAGACCAACGGCTCCCAGAAGCATTGAATTGGATTTTTAATTCCGCCTCTGACATCAACAATTTTATTCCTACTCTGATATCAGCAATTCAACTTTAGTCTTGACTACAGCAACTCGATTCCTGCTCTGACATTAGCTACATCATTCCTGCCCAACTATTTACATCTGTTTACTCTCCCCTGCGATTTACAGCACAAGGGTTTCTTCATTCAGGCTGCCATTAAAGCATTGTTAAAACTTACCAATATTCTCGCCTTCATCATTTATTTTCTTTCTATCAACATAACAAGAGGTAACTTATCCTGCCTTCCTGTTATAAAGTCATCGTCCAGACAATATCCGGTTAATGTTAGCTTTTATCAACTGAAATGTATGCCTGTGGTGTTTTTATTTGTTTATTTATTCATTTTGCTAGTGAATTGGTTTGAAATGTATAAGTAAATCAGAAGAGATTTCTGTATTTAACAATCCCCGAAATAAAAGGTATCCTTGTCTTTTGCCTTTCGTTCTTAATTCCTTTACGGCTTCGATAAACAAAAAGAAAATAACCAGTGAATGGATTAAGAAGAAAAAGGACTCAGACACAAAACTCAGAATCTCCCAACAATACCAACAATTCACCACTACCTCGAAAAACCTTCACGTACCCCATTGCTTCATCAAATGTGTAGGGAAACAAGAAATAACCGTCTCTCTTAGAAAACAGACCTGTCCGTGGGGGGGGGGCTCACACAGAGAATCCAAGAACCCCACAGACATCCTCTTTTGGCTTTATTCTTTGATCAGTAAAAACGTTGTCTTCTACTGGTCCAGATTTTCCAGTAAATCCAGTATGGCTATCATTATTTTACTGTCCATCCATCTCAAGTAAGCCTTTTTTCATTTTTGGACTCCTTTCATATACTGCTTGTTCATAGATCAATATGTGTACATTTTATCTGTTGGGAAACGTTTGTGTATTCTTTTCAATACTTCTTGTATGTATATTAGGTATATATCAAAAGACTTTGTATATGTAAATGAGTGTATTTTCTGAATTGAAGTTCAGCTTTTTAATACGGGGTTCAATTTTTTTTTAAACTGAAACTAAAAAGGTGTCTATCAGTTTATCGAGGAAGCCAGTGATATCTTCGATTTCAAAAAATATCTTCAATGTTGTGAGATATTTTGAGCTTAAATGTCCAGTACGTTTTCAGGCTTTATCATCTTCAGTTATTGGTTTTCTTCTTAAAAAATGGACACAGCAACCCAAGTTCAAAATCCTGGATAGAGCTGTTTGGGTTTCACTTTGAGCTAATGTTCTTGGGAAAGGCATTAATCCATTTCTTCCCTGTTCAGCTATGAGTAAATAGTAGACTGGATTCTTTTGTCTTGGTTACGGCAACCAGTCTAAGAAAAGGAAGACTGAATTCAAACCCAGCAGTACTTTGCTAAAAAATGAACCGAGTCTTGCATCATGCCTACGACGGAGGTGTTGGGTAAGTGCATTTTGAAGCCGTGTTAAACTTTATTCCAATAAAGAAATATATTTTAGTCCCTGAAGATCGATAGAAACGTGTAGGAATAAATAAAAAGAAATTTTTTAAAAGATAAAATAAATTTAAAAAATGTAGCAATTCCCAGAAACCTCTGACAGGAAACGAAATCCGTGCATGTCTGAAAGATAGACTTGCTGGCACCAAAGAGAAATACGTTCTCACTTCAGAATTCACCGCTAGTACTGGAAAGACCCTTTTTCACCTGGCTACGAGCAAGGTAGCGCAACTGTTTGCCAAGCCCCGGGGCTTCACAGCAGGCTGTGTCTGCTGTTAATAAGTCGCTAGCGTCTGGAAAACACCAACTGGATATAACTAACCACCGACCTTAAACTCACTACCCACCGAAAATGACTGCTAATATATTCCAACGCCTTGTCTGGGAGATGCGACTGTTTCTACTGGTTTCAGGAAAAAATGGTTGTTGAACCCTAAAATAAAGTTGGAATTTAAAAAGGTACCTTCGTCTCTTTCCTTCTTTCTTTCCTTCCGTAATTCTCTTGCAGCCTTTCACAGACAAAGAAGACTACAAATTAATAGGGTAAAAATCAACAACCGGTTGCCTACAATAACGACCACAACTAAAACTAATAAATAACCCAAGAAACTAAACCTTCTTATTCCTCATAAACGTCTCGCTTCTTTATCTGCTAACTGGCCGCAAATATAGACTGAACGGTTAATCATCAAAAGGTTTTTTTTAATTCTTTTTTTAATGGTGTATCAATGGATTATTTAATGCCAAAGCCATCTTAATAGAAGAATAACAGTGATATTGTTTAACCCATAGCTGGAGAAATTAGGGGGTTGATAACTTTCACAGGGGGATTAGTTCGAAAGTGAACACGATTGCGCGACTGGAGTTCGAACTCGTTTACTCCAAGGCCACAGTCCAGTACGTTAGCTATTACAACACGGAATAGGAAATGATTAAACGTGATAAATGCAAAATGACAAATCTTATTGATGTAAAGTTGGTTGGTTGGTTGGTTGGTTGGCAGTTTTCTTTTGCGGCGTATCAACCCTTTTCGGGTCATTTAACGCCGTATTAAATTTCAAAAAATTCAGTTCAGTATATTTTTTTGTTTTCAAACATCTAAATGTCAAAATAGTTCTATTTCAAACAATTCAGTTTAGCATAAGTACACAGTTTAGTTCTATTTGACCCATAGATAGGACCCCTTCAGATGCTACTACGGTGGGCCAGAGTGGACCTAGGAGCGATGGCAATGAAGTACTCTGCATTCCCGAAAGCTCCAGCATTACTGGAACCTCACCATCAGATTGTTTAGTTTCGTATATCAGGACACTCGTAGTATGTGGGGGGGGGGTCTTACCCCTCTGCAGAGAAGCAGTCGGTGTATTCTACAGCCCCAGCCGACTGGACAATATTGGTGTAAGGAGGTATTAAAGCATAGAATAAAAATAAGTAGAAACTTTTTTTTTTTAGTGGAGTTGATAGACTTTTTTTTTCAAAGCTTAAATTATTTTTTCATAAAATTCATAGTGAATCAGTTAAAATGTTTCTCAGTGGATGATGAAAGTTTTACAAGCTTATGATCACTTCACGATCATCTCTTCAAGAGAGTGAGGAACTCTCCCACTAAAAAGAAGACTGAGCTTTTCATAGAAGTTTAGAAGTCTGAGAAATTTTACCGATGAAACTCTGCAAACATTGTAGAGATGTCAGGTGACATAAAAATAGCCTTTCCAGCCAATCAGGACGCATCAAAGGACCTAACCAAAAATCTTTCATGTCCTGGATATAACCTTAAAACATCTGATGACGAGACTTCAGCCATGGAATTTGGGTAATATGCCATTATTCCTATATCCACTCTGCCCCGGAGTGGTAGTATCTAATAGGATCCTATCTATGGGCCGAATAGAACTGTTTGATATTTAAACTATTTACAAACAAATGACTAATGTTTAATTGAAGTGTTAATTATACATAGCAATACCTGGAATAATCTGTGTGCTAACGAATGAGTAATGTTTAATCGAATTATTAGTGTTGATTAGCAATATTTTACCGGACATTGGCATAATGGTTAGAGTGTTCGCCAATGGCCCAGGAGACCTGGGTTCAATTCTAGGTCGAGTCATACCAAAGACTCAAAAAATGCTACTTGATGCTACCTTGCTTAACACACAGCATTATAAGGTAAGGATCAAGAGTAAAGTGGAGCAATCCAGGGAATGAAGTAGCGCCCTCCCCAACACCTTGGTGTAGTAGCTATCGAAAAGGGAACCTTCGGATCACCCTTGAATACGGTCGCTAACTTTACTACTTAACAATATTTTAAACTCTTTAACTGTCCTCGTGGTGTAATGGTTAAAGCAATGGACTGCGGAATCGTAGTGAGTTCGTACTCCAGTCGCGCTATTACGTTCACTTTCGGGCAAATACCCTTGGGAAAGGTATGAACCCCTTTATCCTCCCAGCTATGGGTTAAATAGTACCACTACTGTTCTTCTGGGAGAATAGCTTTGGCATTAAATAACCTACAAAGGTTGATATGCCATTAAACAAAGAAACCAAACCAAACCTAACTGTGTGTATAAATTGAATTGTTTGTTACATAGCGATACTTGAAGCCATTTAACTGTGTACAAAGAAAACTGTTGATGTTAGCAATATTTGAAACTATTTAAGCGAGTACAAACAAATCATTAATACTAAATAGAACTATTCGTGTTAGGCTATTCGGAACCATTTAACTGTGTGCAAACAAGAGTAATACTTGTGTGCAAACAAATTAGCTCTGACTCCTTTAAAAATATTATTACCTGCAACCTACTGACTTACAAATCATATAATCATTTAACTGTGTGCAAACAAATGAGCTCTGACCCGTTTTAAAATGTTATCAACAAATTATGTTTTACAAATCATATATAATCTGTTTAAAGAGGATTTGGCATTAAATAAACTGCAAGGGTTGATATGTCATAAAATCCAAGTAAACCAACCAAAAACCTTTCGTCTGATCTTATGGGGGTAACTGGTAATTTATTTGTTTGTATTATCTCTTCTTAACCCATCTTAATTTGTTGGCATTGTCTGGTCTATGAAGGCTGCAAAGGAATTACTGAAAAATTGAAGAAAGGAGGCCAAGATATCTTTTATATTTGACTTTATCTTTGGGTTCACAAACTATTTTGTGGATAAGAAAACCATTCCTGAATCCCAAGGAAATGGTTGTGTCACGCAGACTAGGTGTTAAAATATGTTAGTAGTTTTCGTGTATATATGTCCATTATTCAGTATTTGTAGCCGTGGTTTGATAAGTCCATTATTTGGTGTTTTTTATCCACGACAATCTCTCGAGTGCTCATAAAGGCAGGTGAAACAAAGCAGATTGATGTTCTGGCTCTGGAAATTAGTCTAGCAGTCGGGCATAGGTATGCATGTCGAGGTTCTGGCTCTGGAAATTATTCTGGTAGTCGACCATACTCACGCAAGTAGAGGTTCTGGCTCTGGAAATTTTTCTTGAAGCCAACCACACAGACACAGGTTGAAGTTCTGTCTAAGGAAACTGTTTTTGCATCCAACTACGCTCACACGGGTAGAAATTCTAGCTCTAGAAGTTGTCCAGGCAGCCGACCACGACCATGCAAATCGATGTCAAGGTTCTTCTGTCAATTACATTCACATCCCATATCGACAGACCTATAAACCAATCTCGGTCCCAAATATTTAAGATGGCACTAAAATTTGTTTCGCTTTGTCAAAAGTTCACAAGTATTTACATAACTAAATACTTTAACTAGTGCTTCGTTCACTTTTCTATTTTTATTTTCGAGCTGTTAATTTGTTTCTCTTTACCAAACCCAAACATCCTCATACAACAAAAGAACTCATTGAATTCGAAGTATAACTCTTATTATTAAAGTATTTCTTCCAGAGTCATTCAACCTTTCATGTGTTTGCTTATTTCACCGACCCTCTTGAGGGTGTCCTCGTGGTGTAATGGTTAAAGCAGAAGACTGCGGGATCGTAGTAAGCGAGTTCACTTTCGGACAAATACCGTTGGGAAAGCTATGAACCCCCTAATCCTCCCAGCTATGGGTCACTGCTGTTCTTCTACCAGGATGGCTTTGGCATTAAATAACCCACGAAGATTGATGTGTTATTAAACAAAGAAAGAAACCTAACTGACCCTAACTATATATTAATTTTATGAATAAATATATATTTAATAGCATGTTTGCTTATGTGTTACCACTAGTTTCACGCCGTCTTTATACAGCAATCATGGCAAGTTGAAATGATTGCCGTATAAAGACGAAACCAGTGATAACACATAAGCAAACATGCTATTAAATATATATATACATAAAAACTAATATATATTTATTCATAAAATTAATATATATCTATATATGAAAAAATATATTTATATACTAAACCTAATTATATATATATTTGTAAACGAATAGTTTGTAGCTAAGATTATTCTCAAATAAGTCAGAATTTATTTGCTTGGACATGATTAAATGGTTTCAAGCATTGCTATTTATTGTTAGCACACAGATGGTTTCAAAATATTGATATCTAGCTCTAATAGTTATATTTGCAGACAGTTGAATAATATCAAACATGGCTATTTAATACGAATAATTCAATTTAATATTAATCATTTATTTGCTTGCACACAGTTAAATTGTGACACTATTGACGCTAGTATGGTAGTATATTGACTTACCTGTCACATATGTGCATATGTGTAGACACATGAATTGGTGTGAATGCATGTATGTGTGTATGTATGCCCGTGCGATATATATATATATATATATATATATATATATTGTGCGGGAACCACTAATCCAACATGAGTATAAGTGGAGATGGTCAGATAAAAGTGGAACCGTTAACTTAAAAGGAACTTCAATTTTATTCGCACACCTTTTAGGATCTGCTGGAGACATACAGTCTGGTAAAATTTTTATTTCCAGTCAATAGGTGGCCGAAAATCCGCAAGTAGAAGAGTTCACTTCTGCATATATACAAGTAAAGTCAGTCTGCTGGAAAGAAGAGATACGGAAGAAATCAGATGGAGACGGCCATTGGATATTGAGTTCTTTAGCTCATCGAACAACGGGTTTATGATAGGACCAAAGAGATATACTAAAATAGAGAGAGAGAGAGAGAGAGAGTGTGTGTGTGTGTAACTAAGATGATCCGCCAGAGGGAAAAGCGACAAGTCCGAAAACCTCACAGATAACTTTAGTTTTTAGTTAAGGGAATTTTATTAGCCGTCTAAGCTGCGAATGTGTGGAATATACACATCGTCATTTTGCGAAGTGTCACACACACACACTCCTCTTCTGTTAACATATATTCAAACATTCGTGTTCTCGCCTTTTTTCTTCTATTGTGGACTTGTCTCAGATTCGCGCATTTCAAACACGACGAGGGAGTGAGATAGTCATTTTGCAAAATGCATGGACCGCAAATGGAATTCCAACAAAATGCTTTCAAGTACTAACTACTTCGATATTGTTGCAGGTGTGCTGCAAGGAGATATATTATCCCCATACCTGTTTATTATCTGTCTAGACTACGTGCTTTGAAAGTCTACAGGTTTAATGAAAGAAAACGGCTTCACGCTGGCAAAGATACCCCACACAAACTATTACGGACGCGGTCTACGCCGATGACATAGCGCTTCTGGCAAATACACCCGCTCAAGCTGAATCCCAGCTATATAGTCTGGAACGAGCAACAGGTGGCATAGGCCTTTATGTCAACGCAGACAAAACAGAATACATGTACTTTAATCAAAGAGGCGACATCACCACACTAAATAGAGGTCCTATAAAACTAGTGGACAAGTTCACCTACCTAGGAAGCAGCGTTTCATCAACCAAGAATGATATTAACACGTGACTAGCAAAGGCATGGACAGCTATCGGTAGGCTATCGGTCATATGGAAGTTAGACCTGTTTGATAAAATAAAACGCTGTTTTTTTTTCCAAGCAGCGGTCGTGTCGATAGTTATATGGATGAACTGCATGAACACTAATTAAACGTATGGAGAAAAAGCTTGACGGCAATTACACAAGAATGCTGCGAATAATATCGAACAAGTCCTGGAGGCAACACCCCTCAAAAATCAGCTGTACGGCCACCTACCACCCACCACGAAAACAATCCAAGTTAGACGAACCAGACATGCAGGACACTGCTGGAGAAGTAAGGACGAACTCATAAGCGATGTACTCCTGTGGACCCGTTCGGTTGGACAACCAGCTAAAACCTATCTACAACAGCTCAATGCTGATACAGGATGTAGCCTGGAGGACCTGCCAGGAGCGATGGACGATAGAGACGGGCAGCGAGAAAGGGTCAGGGAAATCCGTGCTACTAGTACGACATGATGATGATTTCAAATATATCAAATGATTAAACCATTTTATTAGAACCATAGATGGGACCCTAACAGGTACTAATACTCTGGGTCAGAGTGGACCTGGAAGTAATGATAATGAAGGGGTACTCCACATTTTCCAAAGCTTCGAGACTGCAGCCTCATCATCATATAGTTCAGTGCCATATCCACAACACTCGTTGAGGATCTTACTCATCTCGAAAGATGCAGTCAGCATATTCTATAGCCCCAGCCGATTTGATGCCTCCTCATGTGGAGGATTTGGGGAGATTTGAAAAATTCAGTGAGTTGAGTTGAGTCCTGCCTCGGGAGAAGACGGTTGACTTTCGCTTGCTCGCGGAGGCCTTGGGCAGGTGTCGCACGAGATGGTGGGGGGCAGATGTAAAAGCCAGAATAGAAAGAATGTATATCTCTCTCCTTATGTCGAAGAACCTTTAAACTCAAAGGTAATAAAAGGTTTCGTACCTGAACTAAGAAGTAAGTGTTTTTCGGGTTTCGAGATTCCTATGTTTTATATATATATATATATCTATGAACATTATATGTCCATTTCGCATATCCGTATCTGGCTATGGTACATAGGTTTACTATTCCAAAAATAAGAACATCTTATATAAGAGGATTTACGATGAACTTTAAATTCTACTTATTTATTATCAATATATGTATTTAAAAAAATGAAAAATTGGTAGGAGTGTACTTATATGTGATATTGTATACTTTGCAGCAACATGGTTCCCCACGAAGCATTGTTCATTTTCTTAGAAAGTTCTTTTTGATGAGAGCCTACTTTTTCCCCAGGGTCCAATATGTAGGTTTGTTAATTTTGCAAACTCAACATCAAACCGTACATTCGTCTATAAAGTGTATATATGTGTGAAGTCAATGATTCTCTAAGATGTTGATATTTTTTACAAATGTTTTTTTAAACTAAAAATATTTCAACCTTTAGAATCTGATCAGAAGGTTTCTGTGCTACAACCTAAAAGTCCATAAACCCTGGTAGCCTGAATCCTGACCGAAGAATGCCCATTTCTAAATCGCTAGTGCCTACTTAATAACAGAATACAATATTTTGAATTTTCAGCAATTTTTTTTAGCCAGGGATCCATGGGCATGATGAGCTTGTGATTGTTACATTTATTTTATGTAAAATAATATAAAGATTTATTTAGACAACTACTAGTGTTCTATATATTAAATAGAACTGTTTGACATTTAAACTGTGCAAACATATGACTTACGCTAAATTGAATAGAAATAGAACTGTTTGATCATTTAACTGTGTGTAAACAAATGACGGATTGGCATGATGGTTAGAGTGTTCGCCAATGGCCCGGAGGACCAGGGTTCAATCCCAGGTCAAGTCAAACCAAAGACTCAAAATAGTACTTGATGCCTCCTTGCTTAACACTCAGCATTATAAGATATGGATCAAGGGTAAAGTGGGTCAATGCTAGGAAAGGAGTAGCGCCCTCCCCTACACTTAGGTGAAGTAGCTATCGAAAAGAGAGCCTTTGGGTCACCCTCGACTATGGTCACCAACTTTACTTACTTTGTATTGCTGGCATTGTTACCAAGAAGGTTTTATTTTTGTTTTCTTTACCCGAACCCATATTATGTGACAGAAGACTGTAGAAGTGACAGGTTGAAATGTCATACTAACAACGCAGCAAGTACAAAAAAGGAATTCAGTCATTCAAACTAATTTCGGAATAAGGATGATTTTAAAAAAATCAGAATATATTATAACTAGTTAATTTCCTTGCAAAAATTCTAGTAATTTACAAAGCTTTTTGCTTAGACGTGGCACAAAGTCCTATGAATGGGCATCCAATTAGACACGAACTCACAAATGAAGATTTGTTAGTCTAGCTTGCTAACCATTTCCCCACCTGAGGTGCCCTCCTCACAAAAATTATAATTTTAGAAACAACATAAGAAAGAAAAGATAAAAATAGACAACTTATCAACTTATTGGGTTCTAATAAGAGTCTATGATGATACTGATGCTTCTATTTAGGGAGGGGTGAAGCATTTCATAATTATTTCCATTATATTGAGAATTTAGGGGATCAAAAATGCAAGCTCACCACAAAATAATACTGAAATTGAAAACTGAACTGTAAATTACTTTATTCTTAAGCATTTTAAATGTATTGCTGTAATAAAAACTTTACCATTTGTCATTTTTGTTAGTTTATATATATATGTGTGTGTGTGTGTGTGAGAGAGAGAGAGGGTCATTCAAAAAGTTCCAAGCCTCATCCAGAAAGAAGAGTCATAGCTGAACATTTTCATTGAGGCAAATCTATTGGATATTGACAAAGACCTGTTGATCCAGCGGCAGAAGTTGGACCCTGGTTGAACGAAAATAACAGGAAATTGGTGCCTAAAGTAAACAGGATGCAGGTGTTTTCGGCTGAAATGCCACATAAATTGTGTGGGTGGCATGCTAGATGTGTAATATAATGGCCGAGGGATTTCGTTTTATGCCTTTGGGTTTAGTTAGGCTGAGAACCTTTCGGCTCAGTGCATGGGTTACTTAGGTGCAACATTAACGCAGGTGTGCGCACGGACGTGTCACTCAGAGATGTCACAATAGCCCAGATGGGAAACGGGGCTACAGAGTGAGGGTGACGTCACGCACCGGAAGCGCGCGGAAGATTTTGAAAAAGTCAGTTAGTTGAGTTGGTTCTGCCTTGGGAGAAGACGGTTGGCTTTCGCTTGCTTGCCAAAGCCAGGCCAGAGGCCTTGTGACGGGTGCCGCACGAGATGCGGGGGGGGGGGAGATGAAAAAGCCAGAATAGAAAGAATGTGTACCTCTCTCCTTATGTCGAAGAACCTTTAAACTCAAAGGTAATAAAAAGTACCGTACCTGAAGTCATAAGTATTTTTCGAGATCCTATGTTCTATGTATATGTTATGAACATTCTAATGTATGTTTCACGTAGCCGTATCTGGCTATGGTACAGATGGAAGTGTGTCCATGGGCCTTGTGTAGGTGGCAGGCTGGAGGAGGTGTGAACACGAGAATTTGCCGAGGTGATACGCTGGAGAGAGGCATGGCCACATTAATTGCGTGAAGCAAAAGATGATGATCTGTATCATCGACCTCCTGCATACAACTCCGTGTCTTTGACCCTCTCATTTGCTCTACCCTCTGTCCATTTTGGGTAATAGAAAAAGAGAAATTATTTTATAAAATGAAATTAAACTAGAAAAACTAATTCAGATTTCAGTGCAGGTGTGGCTCATACATAAGTGAGATGTGTATGACATCTAAAATCTGGGTGAAGCTTAGAAAATTTTGAATGTCTCTAGAATGTGTGTCTATGTACATATATATAAGTAAAAGTAAAGTTGGTGACAGTAGTCGAGGGTGACTCAAAGGCTCCCTTTTCAATAGCTACTACACCGAGGTGTAAGAGAGGGCACTACTCTCTCCCCTAGATTGCCTCACTTTACCCTTGATCCTTACCTTATAATGCTGAGTGTTAAGCAAGGTGACATCAAGTACCATTTTTTGAGTCTTTGGTATGACTCAACCTGGGATTGAACCACAATCTTCTGGACCACTGGCAAACCCTCTACTCATTTGGCCAATATATGTATGCATGCATGTGTGTGTGTGTACTTGGACAGTAGTCCTTCATTTAAGCATGTGTGATTAAATAATAAAGCCATTTTGTCGAGATAATCTTATTAGGATCCTTTCAAGTGTTTTAGATGGGTATTGTAGTTAATTTGCCTTTTTACAAGATTACACCGATACTTTCAGGTGTCAGTATAAAGTACAATCAGTAAGTAACGTTGGCGACCGTAGTCAAGGGCAACCAGAAGGCTCCCTTTTCAATAGCTACTACATTGAGGTGTAGGAGAGAGCACTACTCCTTTCCCAGGATTGACCCACTTTACCCTTGATACGTACCTTATATTGCAGAGTGTTAAGCAAGGAGGTATCAAGTACCATTTTTAAAGTCTTTGGTATGACGCGACCTGGGATTGAACCCAGGTCTCCCGGACCATTGGTGAACACTCTACTCACTAGGCCAATGAGCCAGTTAAAGTAGAATACCAACCTAAAAAACAAAGCACTTTTTTTATCAGGAAATTCAAAAGGATCCTAATAAAATTATATAGATAAAATATCTTCATCATATATATATATATATATATATATATATATATATATTTATATTTGGTTAAAAAGATGAAAATAAATAAAAAATCAAATGAATGTAAGTTTGAAAAACTGGTAGTCTTTAGAGAATTTAGACAAGGTTATTTTTTATAGTCTCAAGCCTTATAAAAGAATGCAGAAACCAAGTTGATTTTTTTCTATTTTTCTTTTTAAAAAACTCCATTCAGTACACTTATGTTGCAATTTTATTTTCCATCAAAGGCATAGTAGTTAGAGTGTTTGCCAATGGTCCAAGTGACCGGGGTTCAATCCCAGGTCAAGTCATATCAGAGACTCAAAAAAAAAAAAAAAAAAAAAAAAAAAAAAAAAAAAAAAAAAAAATGGTACTAGATGCCCTTTTGCTTAACACCCAGCATCATAAGGTTTAGATCAAGGGTAAAGTAGAGCAATCCAGGGAAAGGAGTAGCACCCTCCCCTACACCTTGGTGAAGTAGCTATTGAAAAGGAAGCCTTTGGGTTGCCCAACAACTCCACGACTAATTCCATTTCATGGTGATATCAGGGATTTTCAAAGTAATATAACTTTACACTTGCAGTACAAGACAACTGCAAACATTTTAAATTATTTTATGCTTAAAGTTATCATTTTTTGTTGTATATATGATTTGTATTGGAAGTTTTTATATAAGATATGCTGGAGAAGTAGAAACTAACTCATTAGTGAGGTCCCCCTGTGGGTACCCATATATGGACATATCATTATTAGCCGACCAGCAATGACTTACATTCATCAGCTCTGTGCAGATATTGTCGAGAGGACCTACCAAGAGCAATGGACAATAGGGACCAATAGCAAGAGAATCCATGTTATCAGCATAAGGATAAGTTTGAATACCACAGATACCTTCAATCGTACTTGATGAATGTCTTTTGCCTATAAAACCATCAGGCCAAGAGGCACCCATGTGGTGGGTATTCTTTTCATATACTGTTGAGTTGGATATGGTGAGAAGGGTGATCTAGTTTATACTGCTTTTTTTTTGCATACATCAATGGCAATTTCCCCCTCACTAGTGCTTAGCTATTTATGTGTCTATACACTATATATACTTTTTCATTTGCTAATTTACTGTCATGTTTAATCTTTTTTATATTTTAGCACATACATATATATATATATATATATATATGATTTGTTTGCTTGTTTAGGTTTTATGGCATATCAACCCTTGTAGGTTATTTACTGCCAAATCTATTTTTATACAAAAACAGTTCTATTTCAACCAATTCAGTTTAACATAAGCATGCAGTTTGAATATCAAAAGTTCTATTTCAAGTAATTTAGTTTAGCATAAGTATGCATTTTAGTTCTATTCAACCCATAGTTAGGACCCTATGAGGTTATATATATGAAAATCATTTTGAGTGTAATTGAACTGTGCTGAGACTGTTAGTAATATGTTTGCAATGAAATTATAGATAACTTCAGTAAATTCATCTGAAGTGTATTCTAGTCAATTATCTATGTACTTCTATAGTAACTGTGTTTTTAAAACTTTTAAACCCAAGTCTCCTGAATGGAAAACAGTCCAGTTAGTGTAGCTTACAATGCAGCCTCTGCCAAAAAGCTCTACATTGCCATTACTCCTAGGTAAACTCTGATCTGGAGTGGTAGTACCTGTTAAGGTCCCATCAATACATCTGTTTAAAAATTATGACTGTGTGCACATTATTTGTATTAGATAGGAATACAAGAAACCATTTTTATAATTATAATAGACAAAAAATGCAATAAGAAAAAAATGATTTTAACAGAACATTGAAAATTTAAATAGAAATGATTATAGTCAAATTTCAGCATTTAATAACCCATAAAGAGTTGATATGCTGTTAAATAAAGCAAACCATATACCCCCTCCCCCACAACACTGAAGTAGTATCTACTTACTTTCTGATGTCTGTCAGGATGTATGTCATTAACTGAAAATAGGTTCAGATGTAGATCTATTTAAGCGTTTGAACCGTCACAATCCAATCTTTAATAATTATCACCAAAGATGTCATATAATAGAAAATCCTGATACAAAAAGTCATTGAGGTGGCTTAGTGACAAACATACAAGACAGCAACATTATAATAAACAAGTTTAAACATCAGTCATGCTATTACATTCACTCTTGGACTAAAATCTTACGAAAGGTATGAACCCCCTTATCCTTGATAGGCCATTAACAAGAAACTCATGCTAAGAGTGTTAATAAAAATTAAACTCAACCCCAGACTGCAGGTAACAAAGTCATCAAATTCTATTTAAAGAAAGGCTGTAAATTATATTAATTACATCAAATCTTTTATTATTAGAAACTGATGTGATCTTCAGCCCGAAATATTAGGTTTATGATATATAATAAAATTTAAAAAAAATTTCATTTTTTTTTTTAAAGTGATTTAGAAACACAACATACATGAGAAAATGTTTTATTTAAAAAAGAAAAAAGAAAAAAATATATATATCCTTGTATTCAGGAAACAGAAACTAGCTGCTTACAGGAACCTCAACTGAGGTGATGAGGGGTTGGGGAAAAAAAAAGAAAAAAAAAAAAAAGAGTTGTTCATTCAACCCTGTATCTTCTCCCCTTGCCATGGCAGTCCCAAACAAAGAATGTAGTGTGTGTGAGTGAAACACTGGAGTCTACTTATATACAATAATTGTCTTTGGGTAAGAAGACAATCTCCCAGCTCCTCCTCCTCCAGCCAAGACAGGAACTGAGAACAACAGTTCTTCCGTTGCAGCAAACATGGCATCGTACTGTGTGGAAACACAATCTAGCAGGTACCGCAGTTTTAAGCAAGAACTTACTGCAAAGATAGAAAAAAATAAAAAAATATATGAGGAAAAAAATGTAGGTATATCTACATTTCATCATGTTATTTATTAAGCAATAGTTAAACCGACAATATATATATATATATATATACACACACACACACATATATATATATATATATATATATATATATATAAGGATACATTATGAATATCATCTCAGTAAAAACACAAAATAGCCAAAAGCTCGAAGCATTAAAAAGAATCTAGTGACAAGGTAAGTATATATATATATATATATATATATATATATATATATATATATATATATACATATACATGAAAAATATAAAAGATATCCAAGATATATTCAGAGATGTGTTTAAAATTAGCTCACCTGAGGATCAACAACATGAAACTGAGCTGTGAGTTTTTATCTCATTTTATACTTCAACCTATGAACATTAATGGGTATATATCCCATTCCTCATAAATACATTAGACACTATTGTGAGGGGGTGATAATATACTAACTAGCACTAGCAGCAGTTACTTTCTTCATGCCACTGGCAAGTATTGTATTTTGTTAATGTTATAAAGATTTTCAACCTCTATTTTAGTTATTTCTCATTCAGTAACATTTTTGCTAGGTTACAACAATACTTGAAATATATTAAGATACAAATCTGTATTTTTGGGCATAGAGCACTTTAAAGATTTTACATATTAAAAACACATTTAGCATTAAATTTCAATCATAATTGTGTGTGTATGTATAAACACACACACACACACACACACACACAGAGGAATCATTAGATTTGGTAAGGAGACCAGTCTAAGAAAAGGAAAAATTCTTGAATTCAAAACCTGAATGTTGTTTAGGATAATTTGTGAACCATTTTTCTGTTATCAACTTATCCAAGAAGTGAGGCTGGTCTGAACAGTTGAGCCCTCATACATCAGGATTGACAGGTTTGGTTTGATTTTATGACATATCAACCATTGTAGATTATTTAATGCCAAATCCTCTTTAATCTATAGCAGGAGAATAAGGAAGTCCAATACCTTTTCCCAAGAATATTAGTTCAAAAGTGATGATAATAGTATGACTGGAGTTCAAACCAACTCACTACAATGTCATGGTCCAGCACCCTAGCATTTATAACATGAGGATTCCCCAGAAAAAAGTATAAATGCAACTATTTTCTCTTCAGCTATGTATAGTAGGGCAGACTGGCTCTCTAACCTTGGTATGGTAACTAGTTTAGGAAAAGGAAAACTGAATTCAAACCTTGGCTTAAAAATTGACCTTGTTTCTCATCCTGCTTGAACAGAGGGGTTGGTAAACACATACATATGTTGCAGTCCAGCAAATTAGCCACCACACTACGGGGACAACCTCTACAAAAAAGTGTTTTCATATACTGTGTGTAATGTGTTAAAACACCAATTGTTTCTGATGCCGATGATTGGTCTTAAATGGTTGCTTATATATATATATATATATATATGGATCCTTTTCACTAGTTTTCAAGCCTTAATCCAACAGGTTTTTAATGGTTTAGAAGGTCTACATAAGAAATTTTATGATTTTCTTTTTGTACTGTGACACAAGAGCCTGGCCTGCCACTCCATACACTTCTATTGCCCCATGATGTTGGACCCTATGTAGTATTCTGCAGATGCATATCATAGTGCATAAACTCAACTAGCCACTGCTGCTAGGTCTGGTGTGACGGCACATCTAAGCTTGGCTGTGCATCTGCTCACTTCTTTGCAATGTTTATTGCACAGAGCTGGAGGTGGTGTCACAAAAGACAAAAAACATTGAAGGACTTGACTCGTTCACAGATGGAGGGATTTGTGCCATTTTTGACCTTATCTTGACTATGTCCCCTCCCACTGATGAGTCCAGCACAAATTTAACTTAGCCAGAACCTACCAGATCATCCAAGCTCAAGGGGTGCTAGCAGATTCTGAGTGCATCTCTCTAGTTACTTTCTCTGATTAACTTGATCTGATGGATTCCTCTGATCAGTTCTTGTCACTTCGGACTCCAAGTACTTTGAGAAAACAAGTGTTTGGTCATTTCCTTTTTCTTGGTTCTCTTTTCCCATGTGCTCTTTAGCCACATTCTTATTCAAGGATGTAAGGTTGTTTTGTTCAAATCCATGGCTGACCTACTAGTCTGCCAGGCTGGTGGTGGGTGGGTGAACTGCTCCTTCCTTCCTTCCTTGTTTTCTTTTAATATACCGCATGGATACATCTACACATGTATGTATGTACTCACACATCAAACTCTAAACTATCATGCCAAAGATCTATTGTGTTACTCCAACAAAATTGCTTCCTGGTTTCTGCATCAAACAACTCAGATCACAGCCAATCAACTGACTATTTTAGTTAAATCTCACTTGTATATATTGAAGGACAAATTCTACCTACTTATAGATATGGACCACCCAGATTTTGGATACTTAAAAAGGATCAACTCCAATCAACCACAAATGCCAGTTTATAGTAGACATTGAAAAAAAAAAGTTTTTAAATTCGGATTTTATTGCCTTTCTAACTTTAACAGAGAATTCAATTTATCACCACACTTGCATGTCCACAACACATATTCCATACATACACCTGCACAGATATGTCTAACGATATATATATATATATATATATATATATATATATATATATATATATATATATATATATATGCATGCACAGCCATGCCCAACTCACAACTATATACAGACACTTAACTATATGTACAACATCAGTACACTATTTTTACTACTTGTCTCTTAGGATGCATTTAAAAACTAAGATTTAAAAAGAGACCTTTCTACAGTTGTTTAATAAAAAAAATAAAAAATAAAAAAGACTAATATTTGTCAGTGATGATATACAAAGACAATTGATATTTCAAGATACCATTCACCATTTTCTCAAATAACTTACTTCATCTGATTCAACATAATCTTCATCTTCTTTTGAGTAAACTTCATTTCCATCAATGCTATCATTGTCTTCATCTTCATCATCTTCATTTTCATCATCATCATCATTATCGTCATCATCGTCATCATCATTTTCATTATCCTCATCATCGCAATCTATCACAATCGTTTCTTCTTTGGCTTTCTTTCTTTTCTCTGAAGCTTCTTTCTTTCCTTGTTGCTCTCGGCGGAATGCTACAAGAATACAAAAAAAAAAAAAAAAAAAAATGAGGATATTGTTTAATCGATTGATTCCATAGATTATAACCAAATAAGAGGAACTTTTTGAAGAAGAAAATCCATAAAAGTAAACTTTACATTATTTGGAATTGGTTTATGGCAAAAATCATTTCAACCTTGCAAGAAAAATTTCACTCCGGGGTTGATTTTTTTTTTTTAAACTGCATATCATATTTTAGTGACAAATCCTGTGTATACATATATATTAAATATATATATATGAATTGCAAATGAATAGTTTTAAAGTTAACAGGACTCATTTGTTTGCACACGGGTAAATAGTTTCAAGTATTGCTATCTAACATTATTAGTTCTGCCACAGTTAAATGGTTTCCAGTACACTAAATGATTAAACAGTTTCATTTGAGCCATAGCTAGGACCCTAATAGATATCACCATTATGGGTCAGAGTGGACCAGGGAGTAATGACAATGGGTTACTCCATTTTTCCTAAAGCTCCAGAACTGGAGTGTCATTATAAGATAGTTTAGTGTTATATCAGAGGTGGGGGGTCCTACTCCTCTTCAGAGACACAGTTGGTGTATTCTAAAATACACCAACAGCATCTCTGCAGAGGAGTAAAAGAAAATGACACCAGATCAAACAGAGTGCTTCAGGCTTGAATAGAGGCCTGTTATCAAATTTTTGGTGGCTAAAATGTATCAACAATGTAAAACCTATAGAACAATGAGTGATGTGTACAGAGAAGTATTTTTTTTTTGTAAAAAAAAAAGATGTTTACAAATAGACTAAACAGGTTTGCCACTATAAGCCTGGGTCAAAAAGATAGTCTGGTAAGACTCTTTTGGTAAAGGAAGTATCGTGTAAATTTATAAGCTTTATAGACCAATTACTAAGAAATAAAATCTGTTTTATAGATCAACCCATTTTGGATTGGTGAAAAAAAAAAATCCATTTAGATGGAAGATGTATCCAAAGAATATTTGTAAGCATTTACAATCATACAAACAAGAAAAAGAAAATAAGCATGCATAAATTCAATTAACTATTCACCAATAAGTGTGCTTAGTGTAACACTCCATTAAAAAAAAAAAAAAAGTTCCAGGCATTGCAGTAAGTAAAGAAGGTCATGTTGACAGTCTTCTGGAACATGAAATGACCAATCATTATCATATTTACCAACCCCTCCGCTCGGGCAGGATATGACACAAGGTCAATTTTTAAGCAGAGTTTAACAGGTTTGAATTCAGAGTATTCCTTCTCCTAGACTAGTTGCCTCACCAAGGCTGAAGAACTCAGTCTGTCCTACTATTTGCCCATGGCTGGAGGGAGAATAATTGGATTCATACCTTTCCCAAGGGTATTAGTGCAATGTGAAATGCAATCAGTCTCGTCTAGGATTTGAACTCATGTTGCCATGTCCATTTCCTACGACGATAACCATTACACCAAGGGCACCATCATTATTGATTTCCTTGAAAAATAAAAGTAAATTATATTATGTAGTGTTGAAAACTAGCTTTGAATTAACTTTTGCCAATGCCATTCAAGAAAGGCATATACTTGAAAACTTTAATAAATTTCTCAATCTACCCCAGGCATGGACGACCTTTTTCAATAAGTGGGTTGTATCATCAACATGTCGGCTGCACTATAAAAAATTAAAGGAAATTTTTTTAAGGGTACCTCAACCACTTTCCTTACAGAAGACCATATGCATTAGAATCTACTTTAGAAATAGAAAGAATTTGATTCTTTTTACCTTCAGTTAAAAGATCTTGTCTATAAAAAAATTGGAGGCTTGATTTGGTTTCTTTATTAACGATATATCAACCTTTATATAGAACAGTAGTGGTACTATTTAACTCCTAGCTGTGGTTATAAGGCGATTCACACAATCCCCAAGGGTATTAGTATGAAAGTGGACCTAACAGTATGATTAGAGTTGTAGTCCAGAACAAGAGCCACTACACCATAAAGACTTCCCCCTGAAATCACAGATATCAATATGATTAACACATGCTGCTGCCATGATACATTACAAAATATTTTAAAAGAAAAAATCTATGTATTCAATATGAATACGATCCAAGTTCATTTGTCACTTTTCAATTGAAAGATTAAGTCAGTTTGAATATCCATTTAGATAGAAAATGTATCGAAAGAATATTTGTGGGCACTTACAATCATAAAAAAAAACATGTACAAATTTAATTCACTATTCATCAATAGGATCTGTGCTTAGTGTAACAGTTAACATAAGAAATGAAATCTATGTTTCACTAATGCCCTTAGAAAAGGCATGAATCCAGCCATTCTCCTAACAGTTTTGGGTGTAAAAACATAGTGAAGAATTGAAGTAAAGAAAGTCTGAAAATTTCATTGTCCATTTGGTTATTTTTCATAGAAATGTTTTAAACTAAACAGTTCATGTTGAACAACCATCAGGGGATATTTTTTTATCATCATTCCACAATTACATTGAACAAAATTTAAATCCTGATTATGGCTGACTAAGACATTTTTTACTAATGTGCTTGGGAAAGGTATGACTATTTTCTCCTCTCCCATGTATGGATAAACAGTTAGAGAGACCAGTTTGGTTTGATTGGGTTTTATGGCATATCAACCATTGTAGGTTATTTAATGCCAAATTCTATTTATATATTAAATATATAATTTGTAACCAGGCTTGAGCTCATTTTTTGCACACAGTTAAATGGTTTCAAGTATTTCTATTTACTACCAATCATTTGCCAGTACACAGCTAAATAGACTCAAGTCTTACAACAGTCATAATCTAACATCTGTCATTTGTTTGCACACTGGTATTTCTATACAGTTAAATGGTTTTAATTATTGCTTTCTAATAACACTTATAACTTTTCAATATTAATCAGTTTGAACACAGTGAAGTAGTCACAAGTATTGCTATTTAACACTGATTATTTTATTGAACACTATTCATTCATTTGCATATAGTCAAAGGGTTCCAAATATTGTTATGTTATACCAATATTTCAATTTAGGCACACAGTTTCAAGCATTGCTATTTAACACTAATACCTCTGTTCAACATTACTCATTTGTTTGCACACAGTTAAATAGTTCCAAGTATTGTTATGTATCATTAACAAATCAATTAAACATCGGGCATTTGTTTACACAGTCAAATGAACAAACAGTTCTATTTCTAACCATTCAATTTAGCCTAAGTCATTTGTTTGCACACAGTTTAAATGTCAAACAGTTCTATTTGACTCACAGAACGCTATCAGGCGCTACCACTCTGGGCCAGAGTGGACCTAAGAGCAATTGTAATGAAGGGATACTCTGTATTAACCAAAGCTCCAAGACTGGAGCCTCACCATCAAATAGTTTTGTGTCATATCCAGGGATTTTGTTGGTTGGGGGTCTTATTCTTCTACAGAGATGCAGTTAGTATATTCTGCAGCCCCAGCCAACTAGGCTTCAAAGAGACCATGTTCTTTAGCAAGGTGATGGACAAGTTGGGTAAACACAAACTATTTATCAAGTTCATAACCTTTTCATGAATCAAAATGCCTGCTACTTAATTACTCATGTATGATTAAGACATTTGCATTTCACAGGGTTAATCAACTTGGAAAAAGTATGAATCCAACTATTCTCCTTTCAGCTATGGGTAAATAGTAGGGCAGACAGGACTCTTTAGCCCTGGTATGGTAACTTGTCTAAGAGAAGGAAAACTCTGAATTCAATCCTGTTAAACTCTGCTAAAAAATTAACTGTGTATCACATCCTGTTGGTGTGGAGGAGTTGTTAAATATATACATAATTATTAATATGTTTTCAGCCAAGAGTTTTAAGAAAATGTTGGTTAATCCTGTTTTTAATGTTATATATTTATATGAGGGTCATTTAATAATTAAGAGGGATTATTTTAAAAAGAACTCCTCCCATTTTTTATTTTATTTATACATAGATGTAAACTATATTGTTTAGAATTTGTTTATAGCAAAAATTATTTTTGTAAAGATACTTAAGGCAAAATCAAAAATATTTCTTAGTGCCAAACCAAACAGTGTTCCAGGCTTGAAAATATCTTAAATTTTTGGTGGCTGAAGAGTGCAAACCATATGAAATTTACAGAACAATGTGTGATACGTAAAGAAAAGAAAGTTTTTAAAGAAAAAACAAAAACAAAAAACAAATAGGCTATACATGGGCTTGCCACTATGAGGTTGAATTGAAAAGACAGTCCATTAAGTGGAAACATTCCTACCACAGCAGTCAGTAAATAAGGTCATGCTGACAATTTTCTAGGACATAAAAGGATCTATTCTATTGATTCCCTTGAAAAAAGTTCAACTGTATACATTGCTAAATTCTTCATCAATATTTCACCTTGAATAATCCTCATATTTACATAATTAAAATATCACCAATCCTCTGATAAGGTAAAGCCGAATTTCATAGCAATTACACTAATAGTTGGGGAAAGAGAGAGAAAAAAAAATCATACTCACAATCAAGACAAAACTTTAAGGGATCCAGAAATTGGTCAAATTCCATGTCTTGCATAGCTGATAGAACATCTTGAGCATTGATAGTTTTTCGCTTGGATCTTAAGGCAAAATTATTGGAACTAAAAAAAATAAAATAAAAAAAATAAAAAATAATTAAAACCCAGAAAAAGAGGCGTGAAAAAAAATAAAATTAAAAAAATCAAGTTTCAGCCTAAAAGGTAGTAGGAAAGAAGATGCAAGAAAAAGTTTGGTTCATAAGATCTCCCACAACTTGGTTGTTGGAATCTCTTTTCTATGTAAAAAAAAAAATTTCCAGTCAGATTACTCATTCACTCATATTTCCTGAGCTATGATTAGAAAGTATTGACACTGAATCTTTAAACTTTTTTTAATTGTAAAATTTTAAGTGGGCATAGCTGAGGAACTTAATATACAAGGAGACAATCATCTGGAGGTTGCAGGTTCAATCCGGACTGCAGGAGAGTAACAATACAAGAGTACTTAACACTTGTACCTGGTTATGTCTGCTTTTCAATAACTAGCCTTCAACATACGATTTCAAAAAAACCTGTCAACTTAATCATCTGCCAATGTGTGCAACTAATGTACCCTATGACCTTTGCGACCCACACTTCCATTCAAAGTTTCCAGCTACCTACAATCCATCAACACAAACAAAACAATCATTCAATTATCATTCTAAATTTTTTTTACAGATGCATTTGATTGGTTGATTTTATTGGATAACTAGTATTTGATGGTGAAGGCATAGCCAAAAAGTGTTGTGACCCCAGCATTGTAAATAGACTGATGTCTTTCTTAGATTTGAAAATATTAACAGGGGTGAAATGTTGCCCATATAGCATTTTATGAACCTTTACACAGCAAACCTGATTGCAAAGGGTTCTTTTTCAATTTGGCCATAATTACATTCAGCATGTATAACAGACTTGGATACAAGAGCTATTACTTTTTTTTACTTTTGTCAGGAAAAATGTATAAAATAACTGATCTGCTTCCATAGTTTGAAGCACTTGAGACTACAATAATATCCACAAATGGATTGTAATAGATTAGCAATAATTCAAAACCAAGTAAAGGCTTAATTCTATCAAAACTAAATTAATATTTGCTTGATCAATTCCATGATACTTTTTTTCAAAAAACAATAGGATAAAAACCTGGTGCATTTCTGGCAAAAATGCATTTTAGTGGTTTACTAGGAAAGAGCCATGAGTTATTAAAATTGTCAGTCCTGTCATACATTGGATAGCACAAATATTTTTTGAGTCTGGTCTATGACCACTTTTATCTGAAATAAATCCTAGATATTTAATCAATATTTGAAAAAAATTCACATTTGTCTGCTCATAGATAGAATCTACATCATTGAGTTTGGTCAAGTACCCCATTCAAATTTTGTAGGAGTTTTTCTGGATTTGAACCTGTGACAATCATATTGTCAATGTAAGCAGCAACACCTGTCAGTAGAGATGGGCAATTTAACTGAAAAATCAACATTTTTTTTGTTTCATCTTCACGCTGTGAAACTACATTGAAATTATTTATGAAACAGAAATTGTTCAGTTTAATGCCATCACTACTGAGTGACCATATTCAAGGAAATACTGTTGAAAGAGACTTTCAGATTTTAATAAGATCAAATTTTATTAACATTTATACCATTGTAAGAGGAAAAAATTGAACACAAATATGATAAAAACATTTGACTAATCTTAGGAAATAAATGTGAAATCTATTTGTTTACTGAAAAAAAAAAAAAAAAAAAAAGGAAATATGACATATATGATACTTGGAAATCTTTCATATCATAGAAAGTTAAAAAAAAAAAAAAAAAGGAAATACGTCATGATGTCTGAAATCTATTCATTTTAGTTTTCCAAAAAACACTTTGTAGTATAATTAAGTTAACAAAATAGCAAGTAAAAATAAAAAAATAGTAACAAGTTTTGCCTTAATGTTAAGATTTTATTTTATTTTATTTCCAACCATATATCTAAGATAGAACAAAAAATGCAGGAGAAATTGCGAGTTGAATGGACTAAGTTGCAAATTTGTCAATCTCAAATGAAATCAGACATCAACTGGAAATGCTATCATTACACAAGCAAATGAATGGCTTCCTTAGAAAGCAAAAATACTAAATTAAAAACCTAAAAAACAAATCAAAAGCTGGTATCAAAGGGGAGAGAGAGAGAGGGAAAAAAAAGAAGCTAAACCACCCAACTCTATTAGCCTGGTAGTCATCATCTGTTGGAAGTTGGCACCAGCTGACATCGCCAAATGGAAGACGGTAAAACCAGAACCACAATATTTATTATAACTAACTACAAAGAATCAACTTCCATCTGAGGGTAGGCAACAGTGAGGACAAACATTAAAAAGCAGGTTTCTCCACTGATAGGATGATACTGATGTGAAGCCAATGGGATCCACCCACAAGTAATTTACCAGTTGGATTACTCCTGCTCGTTGAAGATGGTATAATATTTTATTTACCATGGCAAAAGTAGTGTATGGCACTGGACATTTGGATCTGAAAATTGGTTTCACATTTTCCTTTCATTTTAAACTAGCTTTGACCTTGATACAGTACTGAAGGTCATTCAGGAAAACACTGCTGAACTTTGTTTTAAGTGTGTGTGTGAGCAAGACTATTTTTTTTCATCAATTTCTGAAGCAGAGGTTGAACACACAAGAGGGACATTCCAAAGATGAAGTTCTTCAATCCAGTCAAGTTCAAGTAAATTAAAATCACCAAAATAACATCTCAACAAATTTTTCCTTGTGGAGAAATAAATATTGCTTGCTTATTAGCTGAATAATGTTGCCCTAAACCTTTTAAACTACATGGTTAATTTTTGCTATATTTTAATGTCCTAGAGAAATGTATTGCTATATAACAGTAACAGTTTAACATCAGTTATTTGTTTACACACATTTCAAATAGTTATACAAGTCAAATAAATTTGTTGGTAACTTCACTTTTAAATGAGTTAGAACTAATTTGTTTGCACACTCGTATTACTATCGTTTCTACACAGTTAAATGGCTTCAATTATTGCTATCTAACACTTATAATTCTATTCAATATCAATCATTTGTTTGCACACAGTTAAATGGTTCCAACTGTTATGTATCATTAATAATTCAATTAAACATCTGTCATTTGTTTAGACACAGTTAAATGATCAAATTCCTTGCCATCAGATGTTTTAATATCATATCCAGGATACTTGTTGGTCTTACTCCACTGCAGAGATGCAGTTGGTGTATTCTACAGCCCCAGTTGACTGGACTGAGAAGAACAGTAGTGATACTATTTAACCCATAGCTGGGAGAATAAGGGAGTTCATACCTTTTCTAAGGGTATTAGCCTTAAAATGAACATAACTGAATTGGAATTCAAACTTTTACTATGATTTCACAGTTCAGCACACCATTATGCCACAGAGACTTCCAAAAATAAAAAATATATAATTATATATATATATATATATATATATATATATATATATATATATATATATATATATATATATATATATCACTGGGAAACAAAAAACAAAAAAGGCAAAGAGATTGAACAAATAATTTACTTACCAGGAAGTAGCATACAGTACAAAGACACTGGCTGCTTTTGAAATTGCAAGACGGGCCTCTTTTGAAACATTAACTCCTTCAGGAATCTAAAAGCAAAAATAAAAGAATCCATAATCCTCATTCAACTCATTTGACAATTATTTTTCAGGCTCAGGCTATGTAAGTTTCTTGGTCTCCTTTTATGGTGTTGCTATACAAAATTCTCAGAATCAGTGTGTGTGTGTGTGTGTATATATATATATATATATATATATATATACACACACACACACACACACACACAACAGTCGTGAGCAAAAGTTCATTAGGTTTGTAGTTCAGTCTTCATAGAATTTCCTCTGGAAGAACATTTTGAATACATTGATGCAAAACATTGGGAAATAACTTTCTATGCTTATTTCCATTGATCAAATTCAAGTCATAAGTAAATCTTAACTTAAAACATATGCAAGATAAAGTGATTTCCATGTGCATTGAATTAACTAATTCTTTTTTTTTTTTTTTTTTATTGCTAACTTTTTATATGATTATAATTAATATCAAAATGTAAACCTATTTTAAACACTAAAAATGCAGCCTCTCAAGGCCTCATAAAAAATAAATAAATAAATAAAATTGCACACTTCCATTTTAGAGCCTGATATTCCAAATGTCATCTCAAAGTCATTAAAAGGAATGCTTTTTTTTTTCCATTTCTTTTAAACAGTATATATCAAATTTGAACAATTCTTAATTAAAATTGTTAATCTTAGATTTCATTGGGAATATAGTAAGTTAATTAGAGTGGCTTTATTAATAGAAAATAAATTTACATGCAGCTTTTAAACCCGAAAAGGTTCCCCAATCCAACACTAAAGAAACAGGTTCTAAAAGGTCCCAAAAGACAATATGATGGTTTAGTTTCTTTGTTTAATAGCATATCACCCTTTGCAGGTTATTTAAAGCCCAAGCCATTCTTGTTGGAGAACAGCAACAATACTTATTTAACCCAAGGCGGTAGGAGATTCGTACCTTTAGCCATTACGCCACAATATTGTGATTGTTATATAGCAATACTTGAAACTATTTAACTGTGAACAAAAAAAGAATTAGAATGTATAATGAAAAAAGTGTTTTTATTTTCCAAATGTACATTAGATACCATTTTGTTTTATTTCGTTTCAGGTTAGTCATATGGATTGGGCAGGCTAGCATTGCGCTTTTATTGTGGAAACGTTTATCATGAATGAGTCAGTAATTGCAAAGCAAAGAGAATTCCGTGTGCACTTTAGGCTTGGTAGATTCGATCCTGTACCTACTTGAAACACGATTTTATTATGGGTTATTAACTTTAGAGCTTCTGGACCAACATTGAAACGAAATTGTTGCCATTCTACATGAAATAATCCGTCGAGTTATGGACAACTTCCGTAAACATCTTTGTCAGTGTGTCAACAAAAACATTTAACAGATGTAATTTTTAAAATGAAATAAAACAAAATGGCATCATATGTACATCCGGAAAATAAAATCACTTTTTCATTATTTATTCTGATTTGCTTTTATTAAACCTATAAATGTGTCAGATCATTTTGACTGTGTGTGTGTGTGTGTGTGTGTGTGTGTGTGTATATATATATATATGATTTGTAAACATCTTGTAGATAACATTCTTAAACGAGGCTGAGCTCTTTTTTACACAGTTAAATGGGTTCAAGTATTGCTATATAATAGTCAGAATTTAACATTAGTCATTTGTTTGTACAGTTTTTTTCCCCTATTTAAACCATAGATATGGACCCTATCAGGTGCTACCACTCAGAGTCAGAGTGAACCTGGGAGCAATGGCAATGAAGCGGGGGTTACTCCACATTCCCCAAATCTCAAAGATTGGAAACTTGACATCAGAGGGTTTAATGTCATATCTAGGACACTCAATGGGTCTTACCCCTCTGCAGAGATCCAGTCCGTGTATTCTACAGCCCCAATTGACTGGGCAAGTAAAGTCATTGGATTTACATGTAAATACACAGAATCCCAGAAATTCTTCAATTGAATCTTTTCTTGGAATTCTTAACATTTTAACAGACCCTTTCTTTAATCTTAATCAAGCATGAAAATGCAATCGGAAAATGGGAGGAATCCCAACAGGAAAAACAAATAGAACAGAAAAAAAATTAGTTGTAAATATACCTGGAGTTGTGATTTGTCTCAATCTAAGTGCATTCACATCTGCTCTTACAAACCAAAATCTAAATTAACCTGAAATTTATGCTTTTCAATATTGAAAAGTTTGTATTCTATCGCATAATTTGTATGACAAAGGGCAAACCAGAAGTTAAAGATGCTTCCTGTTAGCTTTAACACATGAAGCAAAAAATAGCGGAGTTATAGAGGATTAAAGATGAGGCAGCAAAAAGTGTCAAATAATATAAGGTTTTGAGAACTGCCAATTTCAAATTAAAAAATGATAGTAAGAATAAATCTCACATAAAAACAAAATAGTGGTTTATGAAGATATAAACTCACACTGCATGTTTTGAAAACAATGATACCCATGAGGGGGATAAATTAAATCATGCAAATATTAGGCCTAATGAACTTTAGGTGTGAACATAAATGCATCACTACACAAATGTTTACTGAGACAACATCTCACACAGAAAAACAAAGGACAATATAAATATCACAAAGATAAGGGAGCTGATAATTCATATAATTTCATCATCAAGACTCCCCCACCAAACCCCTCCCAAATTTTTTTATTTAGTATTTTTCAAACTAATTCTCATAAAACTTCCAGAAAATTTCATGGACAATACGTGAAAGGGTCAGATAACACTAAAACCTCTGCCAGGAAAATGTGTGAAAGGAGTCCATTTACTCCTTTAGCAAAGGAATAAACCAAAACCGTTTTATATTGGCAAATAGAAAGCTTGGTATTTTAAGTATTCATGTTAAAGTACGCATTATTATTACTGTATTAGGTGTGCCAATATCCAAATCAACCCTTTTCTAAACAGTCGCCACAAAAAGAAAGTGAGCTATAATAATTATCTATTCAGGAAATAATGTATTAATTAAAAGAAAAGTTAACTGCAGTAATTCTTTAAATTAATTACTGTTAAATATCTTGTTATTTTGACAGCTAAGTATTATTTTCTCTTTTATATTGCAATATAAAAATAATTGATAGCCATTTCAGAGCTTGTCACATGCATATTTAATGGGTACATCTGTCAGCATAATTTTATGAGATTCACAATGTTCCAGTAATGTTCAATCAGATTAGAGTTGGGTGTAAACATGACCAGGCCTATTGTAATTAGAATATTCTAGACAGCCTTTGAACCTACTGGGTTCAAAGGCTGTAACAGGAGTTCATGATGATATTGACATTTCTTTTTAGGAAGATGTGAAGGATTCTTATTAGTATTTCATCAAGAATAGGGATGATTATTATTGATGTTCAGCAGACCCCACAAAATTATTACTTAGTTATAAACTAGAGTGGAAATTGCTTATTCTTTAAAACCATTTCAAATGTATTGTTCTAATAAAAATCGTCATTTTTATTGTATTATGATCATGTACGAACATAAATTTTAGTAGAATATAGATTCATATATCATTAAAAGTGAATTGAGAAAAAATAGTGTTATCAAATTTCATTTATGAGTGTTTTTAGGTTTAATTTTTAAACAAAGTGCAAAAACAAATCACCTCTTTTCTAAATAATCAGATTTTCCCCCCAATTTTTGTTTTTAAAGATATAAATTTAATGAAAATTGATTAACCCAATAGGTACCATTTATGTGATAATTATAAAATACTAGAAACACATTCTAAATCAGGCCAATATCCAATGAATAGGAAGGAATTTTTACATACAATAAATACTTGTACCTATCTTAAACCATGTATATACATTATTTTTTTAAAGTACCCCTTTAATTAATAAAAAATATGCTAAAAATTCCCCCCTGTCAAATAATTCTGGCAGGTATTGGGTTAAAGTTTTAGTTTTCTTTTTTGCTAAGGGTGTGGTTAGACCTACTGATTTTTTTTAAAACTGAAAATCCTTTCTTAGAAAAATGGAATGAATTTTTCTATCTCCATTCATTCACAACCAGCTAGCTGTGTTGTATACTGGTTTTAGTAAATATCCACTACATTATCCAAATAGGGTAAAAATCTGTGACTAAAAATAAAGTAGGAGTGTATGAAATTGATTACCTCCACCCTTGTTAGGCAAAGAATCAAAGGTAAAATTTACTAATTTCTTCAAATAAAAATAAACCAGATTAACAGTTTCATACATATATGTATATCCTGAGTGTAATTGCCTTGAATAAGATTAAAAACTTGAAGATTTTATCATTTTAATATTTGCCATTTTAACTGTATGATTATGTTAGGCTTTTAGGGCAGGCTGGTTTAAGTAGGGAGACTATTGTTTTAACAGACTAAAGGTACCAATTGATTGGAAGAATGAATACAATCCAACTTGTATTTCAAGAGATATAATTTTGGGAAAAAAAGGTTAAGTCAGAAACTCTGGAATGTTGATACAGAATGAACATATCCAAATTCCTCTTAAAAATGCCAAATTTATACTTCCAGATAAGGTTTGTTGAGAAGAAAAATGGAGGGAGAGGAGAAGGAAAAGGTTAAGTTATTGGGTTTAATGACATATAAACCCTTGATGGCCACTTAATGCCAAATCCTGCTTATACATATGATTTTTAAGTGAATAGTTTGTAGGTATCATTTTTAAAGGAAGATGGGGAAGGAGTTAGAAAGTTCAGCCAATTATAGGGAGTCTAAATATAAATGGGACCCATGTGACTGCTAATAACTCTAATAATCATGTGTTCTTTTTTGTTTCTGAACTGAAAATAGTATAACAACTATTAACCATTGATCACAATGCCTTGGACAAAAGAAAAACTATTTTGCATCACTACTTATTTGGACATAATATTTGAGTGTGGGTCATGATAATCTTTCAGTGGCAGTTTTTATTCTCATCTATAGGAGCCACCCTTATAGATGAGCAGCAGTAGTTCCCCGATTGAACTAATTGATCCTGTCTGAAGAACGGTAGGGTTCATACACCCAGAGTCATGTTAGGTATTGCATTGAGCCGTCAGAGGGTTTATCCGTTTGCCTTTACATCCACCCTGCTGCTTCCCATGGATTCCGTTATGTTTTTTTGGGGGGTGGGGGAGAGAGGAAAAGGTTAGAGGCGTTTACAGGGGGTCTGATTTTTTCTTTTTTAATTATTAAGTTTTAACTTAGTTAAAGTCTACATCTATTATTTTTTTTAATTCATTAACATAATTTTTTTTATGTCTCTTAGCATCCTTAAAGGCATTATATTTTACGTTTGCTTAGGTTCTTTAGGTCTGTAGAAAGGTCTTTGATTCTATACACAGAGGGAAGATGGAGCAAATTCTACTTGCATACGGTCTACCAAAAGAAACCTTCACAGCCATAATGATTCTCTACAGAAACAATAAAGTGAAAGTGTGTTCCCCGGATGGAGACAGACTACTTTGAAATTGTAGCTGGGGTACTGCAAGGAGACACACTTGCCCCATACCTCTTTATCATCAGTCTAGACTACGTGCTTAGAACATCGATCGATAAAATCAAAGAAAATGGTTTTGAGCTGAAAGAAGCAGAAGGTACCCCGCAAAAACAATCACTGACGCTAACTATGCCGACGACATAGCGATTCTGGCAAATGCACCCGCCCAAGCCGAAACCCTACTGCATAGTCTGGAACAAGCTACCTCCAAGTCAATGCACACAAAACAAAATATATGTGCTTTAATCAAACAGGCGACATTTCCACACTAAATGGTAGCTCTCTGAAACTAGTATACAAGTTCACCAACCTAGATGATGACTTATTTGAGACAAAAAACATTCAAAACTGTCTCAAAATAGAGGCAACCCATTAATATGATAATGAGTTATTATTGAGACAAGAAACTAAAAAAAAAAAAGATTACATGTCCTGGAAGCTGATAATAACAATTAAAAAAAACAAACAAACATTGATTTGATGTCTAGCTCAGAAGATGCATTTTTTACAAGACATGTTTCAAATGACTGTCATTGCACTTGTCTCAGTAGTAAATCATTATATTAATGGGTTGCATCTATTTTTAGATACCCTGTATATATCCTCCTGAAACAAAGTGCAGTTTTTCTCTTAAGGCTTTGAAAGAGAAGGAAAAAAAATGGTATGGTTTCCAATATTGATTTTAAGTGAAAAATCAATATTCAGTTAATAAAGGATAAGTTAAAAAAGGTGAGTAATTAAAAAATAAAAAAAGTTAATATTTAGTTAATAACACAAAAGTAAAAAAGCAAGACATCAGTTTCTTAAATAAAATTGTATTCAAGGGAAGAAATAAAATGTATTTGAGATCAGTGGAAAAACGTATTTCATGAGAGAGAAAGAGGTGGGTGACATACAGTTGTTGATGGTTTGGTTTCTTTGTTTAATGGCATATCAACCTTCGTAGGTTATTTAATGCCAAAGCCATTCTTCTAGAAGAATAGTAGTGGTACTTATTTAAACCCATAGCTGGGAGGATAAGGGGGTTCATACCTTTCCTAAGGGTATTTGTCCGAAAGTGAATGCAATAGCATGACTGGAGTTCGAACTTGCTTACAATGATCCCGCAGTCCATCGCTTTAACCATTACATCGTGAGGACCCCCCACCACCACCAACAGTTGTTGAATTCTTTCAAAAAGACTTACAGAATAATAAGCATCCTCAGAAGGTATGAAAGCCTTTGTTTATATTTACAAACAGTATTAATAATTTGAATTTTGTTAAGATGAAGCCTTATCAACTATTTATCATTGACTCATTTTTCCATTTTAATTTCAGTCGCTTTTCATTGCAACTAACCTGTCATTCAATGGCAATTATTAAATTATGAGTTTAGATTCCCCATCAAAAAGTAGCAAGGCAAGTTACTTTTTTTAATTGATTTTTTTTTTTAAACTACTTGTAAAAAATACACCAGAGAAATTAAAGATTGCTTCGAGACAGTTTAACCATCCAAGTTGCATTTTTTCTTTTCAGTTCATATCTTAAAAGAGATCCTAGGTACTACAGTTCTACATTTTGCTAACAGAAGCTGTGGCCTATAGAGCAAAATTATCAAAGAAAGGCACAACGGGATATTTGGAGATATAATAAAGAAAACCATACAACTGTTTGTTGGACATTACACATGTTTTGTTATCTTTTTTAAAGAAAGGTAAATCAAGTTTACTATTATCATGAGCAACATTTTCTTTTTTGTTTTTAGCCCCTATTTAGTCACTTTTCATCAAAACTCACCCGATTCTAAACAAATCCTAACTTTTTTTTCTAGCTTTCATGTAACTAAAATAATTGAAATTTGTAAAGATTTTTCTTTCTACCATTCTTTTATGCCCAAATTTAATAGAATTTTTTATCATCTCCATAGAATTATGAAAATCTTTATACATTAGGTTTGATTTCATTACAAATTCCTTAATTATAGATACAGCTTTAGATCTCACACTTAGCTCAAAAGCATACCTTTCCATTGTCTTCAATTTAGTTGTGTATACAGGGTGTTTGGCAGTGGCCAACATCAAAGAATTCATATGCTTTTCGAAAGCAGATAGATTTTCATCAGGGTAGATTTCAGATTTTATCTTTCTCTCCAGAGCATAGGGGGTAATTGACTTTACCTCATAACCAAGTTTTGATGGAGATTTTACAAACTGACAGAGGGCTGAAAAAACTTTCGCCCATTCAGTTTCTGGATGAGTTGATACTTTCTTCCTAAGAGTTTTTTCGAAGGCAGACACAGATACAGCTTTCATCTCTTCAAGAATCACTATAAATGCCACTCTTCCACTTGGCATTGCCATTGTTCTTAATACAGCCAGACAGTGTTTCAAAGCTACATTTTTCACAATGGGTAATAAAACTCTTGCCTTTATATCTTGCACAATGGCTTCTATAAACTTATTGATTGTAGCTGGATTTATCATTGGTATACTATGGGTATTCAGAATTTGCTCCAAGGCTAATAAATCTTGCAGCCTTGTATCCTCCTCCAAGATATAGAGCTCAATAACCTTCCTATGTTTTTCTGTTAGTAAATCATGATTTGATAGCAAAGTTGCAAGATCAGACATCATGAGACTCTTTTGCAGGAAGGGAAAAAGAAAATCAATTTCTTTTTCTGACATGGTAAACAGAAGTTTAGCCCTCCTGTACAGTTCATCAGATAATGACATTTTATGCCTTGTGTCTTGTAGTAAGGACAATAAGACTGTATCTTTGACATTTTGCAATGTGGTGTTTTGTTGCTTGTAATTTTCAAACAAATTTTCATTACCATCAGATTTTGCAAATATAGATTCAGAATAGTTATCAATGATTTCTGTAGAAAATTCTAAAAGTATTTTTACTTTGATCATTAAATCTATTTGATTTGACATTGGAGCAGAAAATGTAGGCAAACAGTTTCCTATCTGGTTCTGCTTCTTAACATCGACTTCTGTGAAACACTTCTCCATTGATGCTGCTCCTTGGGTTTTCATATTTTCTTCCATTGGTTTTTCATGCAGTTTTCTATTCTCCTCTGTTAGGTTTTCACATTTTCTTTCATTTTGCAAGCCTCTCTTAAGATGACAATTAAAGAACATAGAATTATAATACAAATTTGAATTAAACTAAATTTGTAGAAAGCAATTGAAAACAAAAAAATAATCCTGAAACAAGATTAAACATTTACTTTCACTTACACAAATTGGGGACAGCTTAATCAACTTTAGCAAAGAAAAACAAAATTTAACTACAAGGAATAGAAAACTTTGTGCAACACCATATTGACAAGAGTTCAAGGAAGACTAAACAAGAAACATGGCTGACAGGAATGAGTGTTTTTTTTTCTTTCTCAGGAAAGAAGAAAAACACTATCCCTATCTCCCAACATTTGAACTGTTCAATCACTATAACTGAAATAAGAGCTTCACCAGAAAATCTGAATTGTTTAAGCAAAAAATATCTTGCTTATTTTTCTTGAGTATCTACAAATTCTTCAATTTTGTTTCCTTTTTGTTTTAAGGCATATCAACCTATGTGAGTTACTCAATGTCAAAACCACCTTAGCAGAAGGGAAGTAGTGAAACCATAGCAGGGGAAGGGACATTCTTTAACCCAAACAGTACTTGCATTCATTACATTAAGCAGAAATATAAGCTTTTGCTTAGTGAATGAGATTTTAGTGATTGTCTTAAGTGTTGCCAAGTAGGGTTAGTCATTTATAACAAAGTTATTGAAAAATGATAAAAATCAGCCAAGTTTTTCCTTTCCAGCTAATTCTATTGCTGTTTTATATACTTATTTAAAATCCAAGTATTAAAGATATAACTGAGAATTCAGAACAAATTATTAATGAGAAAATGTTTATTTTCATTAAACTTAGAATTTTTTTTTTTATCCAAGAGACCAAATTTTCACTTAGAGTAGATCTGAAATTACAATGTCAATTATCCAAATCTTAAACATAAAAACTAATTTATTATACAGAATATATTTGGAGCTTACTATTTACTATCATAGATTTTAGTGCCATATTTAGGACTTCTCCCTCAACACTACAAAAAATAGTCAACGTATTTTAAGCCCCACCAACCAAATAAAAATTAAATTTAAAAAAAAATTTCAAATGATCAAGTTATTAAACAATGAGAAACAATAGTAATTCTTTATCATAAAATAACTTTACATGCAATTTTATCTTGTTCACAATATTTTTAACAGCTGCACAAATACATGCAGACAACCAAGAGATTTGGTCATCTGTACTACTTAAAAATTTTTTTTTTGTTATTGTTACATCAAAATATAAAATTATTCATGATAGTATCTTTTATGAATGTAAATGTGCTGGAGCAATTGGAGGCATAAGGTCAACTGTCATAGAAAATGAACTACCCAAGTTCAAAATCTTGAATGAGGCTGTTTATGTTTCACATAGCACTAATACCTCTGGGAAAGGAAGGAATACAACTATTCTTCCTCCAGTTATAGGTAAATAGCAGGGCAGACTGAGTTTTTTTAATCTTCTAGAAGGAAAACTGAATTCAAACCAGACTTGGATGAGATCTGCCAGGCTATTTCTGTCCAAGACGTGCTACTCCACAACCAAACCAGATCAAGGAAAGTGTTTTCAATTTGCTGACAAAACTAACCAGAATCTCTATTTCTGGCTAACAAAAAAGCCAAACAGTCTTAACCAATTTTTACATGAGAATTGAATTTTCTTTTTAAAAAGAACTTCTTAAGGGCAACCTTTTTCAAAACAATTACATTTATTTGTTAAATTTTGCCCAGTTTATCCCTCTTCATCAGGCAACCTACTTTATTATCATTTTTTTAAAAATCAGTATTGGCTATCTGCACTATTTCATTCCTAAGATACTGCTGAATTCTATCTCTCACTTGCAATAAATATCTTTTCAATATTGGTTTTATCACCATTTTTTTCCCTCCACAGCAGAAAATATACTTTAAAATTTTACTTGAATATTAACTTTAAAAAGAGGAATATGTTTTTGAATACAAATCTCAACCCACACAGTTGCAAAATGTATCTATTTCAAGCAAAGCACAAAAAGACAATAAAATCAGTTCATGTGCCAATTTTCAAAGTGCTATCACCACATCTATCACATACTATGGCATCAAGTTCTTGCTTCAAAGTAATACTAAATCTCTTCCATTTTTTTTTTTGTAGTAGAAGCATTTCAATACAAATATTTTCCATATTTATTATGGATGACCAAAAACAATACCGGTGGTATTTGAAGGTGCAGTATGTTATCACATGATGATAGTAAAAAGCAAAATTAATGAGTTATAAAAAATATGACAGTTTAATTTTCACTAGACAAGCTGTGAACATGCTGGGTTCTTTCTGCAACAGTAGTCCATAATAACATTGCTACTCCTATTAAGCAAGAAGTGAGGAACTCTAATAAGCATTTCATAGTTATCCGTTATATAGAAATTTTGGAAAACTACCATTCTATCGAACCATAGAGTGAAAGTGTAAAAATAAAGGAATACTTGGATCTTGCCTGAGTGCTTAAAAAAGAGCTGTTATACATGAAAGTAAAGGTGATACCAATAGGAGTTGGTGTTTCCCAAGAGACTGGAGATCAGAAGTAGAATAAAGATGATTCCGATCAAAATGCTGTTGAGATCAACTAAAATACTTAGAAGGGTCCTGGAGACATGAGATTTGCTGTCACTGACTTTGGTGAAAAAACCACCAGAAAAAAGACAAGAAAAATATTGATTTTAACAGTATGTCAATCTGTCTGGAGTTATTTTATACCCAGAGGTTAGGGAATCGCATTCATTGTATATTCATATTTACATTTTTTGTGGAGTTATTTAAAATTTATTTTGACAATATCCTATTGAATACAAATAATTTTTAAAGAAATCTATTTGACTTATAAATGAGAGCCTAACAGGAACTATCAATCAAGGTCAGAGTGGAGCTGGGAGTAATGGCAATGAAGGAGTGCCCCACATTCCCCAAATCTCTACAACTGGAGCCTCACTATCAAATATAGTTCAGCGACATAAGGATAAACCCCCTTATTTTGTGTGTGTAGTCTTACTTCTCGGCTGGAGATACAGTCAGTGTATTCTAAGCCCCACCGACAAGGCAGAAACTCGCATAGAGTAAAAATACTTCATAATATCAATTTTGATTATGTAATGCCCTAAGAGAAATAAAAATCTGATAGCTTTGCTTCCAAAGAAAAATTTATATATATATATATATATATATATATATATATATATATAAAACAAAAACATAGAATGTACTTATTTATAAGTGGCCTAATCTTATACAGATGTAAATACAGTACAATAAACCTTGCATAAAACACAGGAAAATGAGTAGAATGATGAATCTGATGTAATTTATCATGGGGAGAGTAATCAGTTATTTTTTTCCTGAGTTTAATATTGACCATTTTGGTGATTCCTGATTTTAATAATAGAAAATAACTAATTCACTTTAACCTATATGTAAGAATCAGAAAGAGAGGAAAAATAAAATAAAATGTTACATATCAATAATCAAGAGCAAATATCAAATAAACACAGTTCCATGTCCAACAGTTTACGAAATTACTTACTGCCTCTTTGATAATTCTTGTGATGACTGCATTGGGCAAATTTAGATCTTCAGGTCTTTCAGCCATCGTAGAAGAAATGATCAATGGTACATCTACAAGATAAAAAGGGATATTTTGAAGAACAAGATCACAATTAATTAAAAAGGAACATTTCAAAACAATGAGAATGAAAGTAAATCTGAAAAATTAAAATTTGCATCCCTTGCAATATATATATAAGTGAATAAAAAAAAATAAAATAAAAATACTTTTATTTACCATTAATCCCAAAGTAGCTTTTTGGTCATTAAACTAGATTTATGAAGAAAAAAGATGACATGGGGTTCAAATGAGGTTTACCAATAATGTTTGGCAGACAAAACTTGATCAGAATTGTCAGTATTAAGTAAAATATCAATATTTAAAATCCAGGTTGAAACATTAAGCCAGATGTATGATAGTAATCATATTACTTAAATTCTCATGTTTGTGAGTGTAAATATGGCACACCATAGCAAGATTTTTAAAGGCTCTAAAATAGAGAATAAAGCAATTTCCAACCCAATTAGTAATTGAATTATTTTGTGGGGTCAGTGTTGAACATCATATTTTTAATCATCCAAATTTACTATATAACAAACATAACTATGAAATGTTAATTAAAATCTGTCACTCCCTGCTAAATAGAAGAAACATTAACATCATGAACAGTTATTACAATGGAACCCAACAGACCATTCACTTTAAACACCACCATTATCATCATGCCATGCTACTAGGACGGATTTCCCAAACTCTCTCTAATCTATCATCCATTGCTTATGGCAGGCCTTCCAAGATACATCCTGTGTCTGTACAAAGCTGTTGTAGATAAATTTGAGCAGGTCATCCTACACTTGTGTGTCTGTGTGAAGGGGTCCATTGGAGAATGTTGCTTATGAGTTTGTCCTTGCTCCTCCAGTAGTGTCCTGCATGTCTTGTTCTTCTTAATTCGGATGGTCTTTGAAATGGGTGGTAGGTAGCTGTACAACTGCTGTTTTGTAGGATGTTGCTTTCAGGATTAGTTCAATATAGCTTGTAGCATCCTTGTGCAATTATAATCAAGCTTTTTCTCCATATGCTTAGTCAGCATCCAAGTGGTGCATCCATACTGTAGTATGGACATGACTGTAGCTTGGAAAAATTGCGTTTTATCTATCAGATATTTTATCTTTCAAATGACTGATAGCCTATTGATAGCAGTCCATGCCTTCGTTAGTCGTGTATTGATGCCATTTTCCATAGATGAAATGCTGCTTCCAAGGTAGGTGAACTTGTCTACGATTAAACACCATAATGTCCTGAAATAATTATATGACCAATGACAATATACAATATTAGTATGCTATCCAAAGTTGGAATTTCATTTTAGAATAAGTCATCTGTTTGCACTCAGTTTAAATGTCAAAACAGTTCTATTTGACCATAGATAAGACCCTTTAAAGTGCTACCATTCCAAGCCAAAATGGACCTGGGAGTGATGGCAACGAAGGGGTACTCTGTATTCACCAAAGCTTCAGCATTACTGGAGCCTCACCATCAGGTGGTTTAGTGTCATATCCAGGACACTTTTGTGTGTGTGGGGTCTTACCACTCTGCAGAGATGCAATCAGTGTATTCTACAGCCCCAACTGACTGGGCCATTCTTACACTCAGTAAAATATTTGGGACTAAATATTCCCCAAGCTCAAGCATCACTGGAACCTTACCATCAGATTATTTAGCGTTATACTCAGGACACCCGTAGGGTGGTTTACCCTTTGCAGAGATGCAGTCAAGTGTATTCTACAGGCCCAGCCAACTTGGCTGTTAGTTAAGTGGTTAGTAGAAAAAAAAAAGACTACAGAAACGTGGCTGATGACCGAATTGTGACTAATTGAAGACATATCTTGAAACTTAACTGTTCAGACAAAAAAGAAAAGAAACTAGAGATAAAATTGATAGTTAATGTTGTGCTTATTAAGAAGAGTTCTCCCATGAAAATGTACTTTAATCAAGATTTAATGTATAGAATTAAAAACAAATATAAGACCTTCATTGTCCAGTCGCTTCATTTTTTTTACAGAACAGTTCGGTTCAAAAATTACAAATCGGCGATAATACTTCAAGTGGTTGGGTGAAGAAAAGATTGAAGAAACATAGCTTGGGATCGAATTATGACTATTTGAAGACATTTTTGGGAATTTAACTGTTCAATCAAAATGAAAGAATGAAAGTTATTCTTATTGGGACAATAAAATAAAATTAACATAAATTTTCAATAGTGGGTCATTCTGTACAAGCACTCTTTAACAGAAAAAGAAATTATCAAAGATTTGGAGAAATAAAAGCAGGAAAAAATGATCTTTTGCTTAAAAAAAAAAAAAAAAAAAATTCAGTGGAGCTTTTTAAAGGAATAGAGACGGAATAAAGAAAAAAAGAAAACTAATTCATTTTTACAAAATTGGGCGGAGATTCGAAACAACCACACCTCTACTCCCAATTTAAAAAAAAAAATTCTTTTGTAACAATTTCTTCGGATTATTAAATAATGAATCACGGAAATTCAGATTTTGTATTTTTAAAAATTTTTCTTAGTTATTTTCTTCCAAGTTTGCATAGTATGCCGCTGGCAGTGTCCGGTGTCAGACTTAAGTATTCCTTTTCAAATACAGCCACCCCACACACGTGACTGCGTTAATTGTTTTGTGATTTTTAATAATTTCTTATTTGGCGCTTGCTGAGTCAGATAGAGGTGGGAGCATATTTTTCAAAAGGGAATCCTGAAGTCTGAAACTGGAATCAAAATCAGGGTCCATTTTTGCATCAACTTTGAACCTCCCTCCAAACTTGATAAACTTCTCTCTTTCTTTTTATTTAGAATTATTAAATCTCCGCAGCTTAAAAAAGATAAACCGATGAGAAATTTATTTTAAAAAAGGGGGGAGGGACTGAGGTGCTTATTCAGAAACTGAATAAAAATAAAATTTAGAGAGAGGAAGATTGTCAACAGAAAAAATAAATCACTCGAGTTTATATAGAAGTTTGGTTCTGTTTCTTTGTTTAATGGTATATCAACTTTTGTGGATTATTTAATGCCAAAGCCATCCATGTAGAAGAACAGCAGTGATTCTATTTAATCCATAGCTGAAGGGATAAGGGGGTTAATCCGAAAGTGAACAGAAGAGCCCGACTGACTTCGAACTCACCAACTTGAAAGGCACAGTCCTGCACTTTGGCCATTACACCACAGAGACTATATACAGAAGGGTTCAAAGTCACCGTTTCCTTTCTTTTTAAACAGGGTTACTAATTCTTTGATTTAACCTAATTTAAAATTAATTTTAATTCAAGGTTTTAAAATGACCCATCGTCATTTTTTAAAAATGACTTGAATTTCCCACCATCTCTAAATCACGTGGCAAAATTTATTTTTGGAAGCAGGAAGCTTAAAAAAAATTACAAAACAAATTATTTCCAAGTTGTAATTGACGACCGATAGCTTTATTAGAATATTAATACATGAAATTCTAAAAGCTTGACAAGAAAAAAAGAAAGAAAAAACAAAGTGATGCAGTTTCTTACAATTTATTCAGGGTTTTTCTACTTGCTCCACGTGTATTTTAATGTTTATATTTAATTAATTTTTTTATAAATTAAGTAATCATATTCTGACTATACATATATATAAAAAATTGTTTTTTTTCTAAAGTATAATGCACGTTGCATGATTTTTGTGTTGAATGTAAAACTCATTTTTAAGCAAAAGCGACAAAGTTTTCGATCATTGTTTTTATGAAGCAACGATTACTAAACTTCTTCATTTACATTTAAAAAATCCAAAATGATATTAGAACTCCAAGTAGGTAGATGCATTTTTAACATGCTTGAAGAAAAATTAAAATTTAAAAAGTAAATGTGAACTGGTTTTGGAAACGTTAAAAAAACATAAAAAAACTTACAATAACAAAACGAAAAACGGCAAATGTCGCTATCATAAATAAATTTGTAAATGCAAAGAAGAAAAAGATAGAGCAGAATGAGGGATAACGAACGGATATAAATTTACTAATATTCATATCGAAAGTGTAAAGGATTTTAAAATGAGGGGAAAAGCCATTTATGTGATTAGTGATGACTGAGGCAACAACAAAGAAAGTCTTGCAACTCAAAAAAAAAAAAAAAAGAACACCGGCGCCTCGTTAAAAAAAGAGAACATGATTTGCCAAGCTATAAAATAGGTTAAGGAAATTAGCAAAACCAGGTAAAAGTTTCACATAAAAATACTAATTTTAGATTTACCTAGAAATCCAGGAAACAGTACGTGGATAAGCCAAAAGATAATGAGGAGACCACAAACACAGCTCAACGCGTCTTCTCGCGATCAGGCATCAGCCGGAAGTAAGGGTTGGCGGGAAATAAAATTCCAAACATTGAATACCGGTTATCACTAAAAACGTTAATAATTGCCGAAAACATAATTCAAAAAATTCATAAAATTTTTACATTGTTTTATTTCATGAAAAATTGGTATAAAGTAAGAAAAACAAAAAGTAAAAAACAAAAAAAGCGGAAGTAGCAATTCTGCACTTGCGCATGCGTTATTGTCTAAGTATAGGGGAAGACATTTCTTTTTCAATTTTATTGTTGACGGTTCCTGCGTTTGATTCTGGGGGAACGGTGAGAAACACATTTAAACTTGGATATTTCGAATTTTTTGAAAGAATTATTTATTCTCTAAATTGGTATATAGTTAAGCTGTTCATTACTGCTTTTCCCTAATCATTTCCGCTTGTCTGTCTGTATGCATAAACCGAATCGTAATCGTGTCATTTCTTTGATCAAATGGAATTGTTGTTTTAAGCATTTTTTGGTTATTGACTCTCATTTTGCCACTTTCTTTCCAATCAATTAGGACGATGGTAAACCCCCGCCATTTAATAATTTTGTTGAACATTATTTGAGAAGTAAATATTGGCTCATTTCGTATATTTTTCCGAACAATTATGATGTCATTGTTCATAGAGTTGAGTGCAAATTATTGAATTTATCGGGGAATTCATTGATAAAAAAGAAAAAGAACGTCTGATTTTTTTAAAACCATATTTTTCGATCCACATGCTGTTTTGGTCTTGCTTACTAATTAACTCTTGAAAAGCACCAAAACAAACTAGAAGCAGCCCCAATCTTTCTCAGATTTCTTTATTTGCTCCCACATTTAAATAATAATCTCTTAAATATTTTAAGGATCTTTTTTTTTTTAAATTTTCTTATCGCTTATAATCTGATTTTTTTTTTTTAATTCCTAAATTCTTGTAAATGTTGGTTATATTTTAGTCTTTAACTCACCTTTGCTTTATAAAAAAGGTTGTAGTTTAACTTATGGTTATTTTTGGTGGAACCTTTCTGGAAAGAAACACCTAATACTAACAAACATTTTTCTATGATGGTTCAGGATTTAAAATGTTTTTATACCGACATAGTGGTGTAATGGTTAGCGAGCAAAGCTTAATCTTTGATTTTTCACTTTGTGCTCCATATTTCTAGCCTTGTACCAAACTTTACCTCATGTCAATGAAAATTGATTTTAATTTTTTTAACCGGCACAAGTGAACATGCAAAGCTCCCCCCCACACACTTTTGGGTACCAGTGACTTCGTATGAACTTGCTCCTAAAAATTTAAGAAATATTTTTGAGAATTTTTTTTTAGGTTAAGTAGAACTTCTCAGGTAATTTGTCAAATTTGAATTAGGAAAAAATCCACTGTGGATAACTCGTGTACGTGTATCACGGAAATTCAGACCATTTCGCCATTGTATTTAGACCCTGTCTAATTCCATAAAAACGGTTAATTTGACAAATTGCTTAAACTTTTTCTGAATGAAAAGCAAGCTAAGTTATATCAGAAATTAAGAAGAAAACAAAAAAGAGAACTACGATATGAAGTTACGTGTGCCCCCAACTCTTTTCTTTCTTTTTTTTTTTTAACTAATAAGTGAGTTTGTGTGAGGGAAAATATTTCCGAGGAGTATTTATATTTAACCGGTAAGAGTTATCTTCCATGACATTTTGGTATTTACTTCTAAGAAAAAATACTTGTAATTAAACTGTAATTAATGCTAAAGTTTAATGAAAAAAATAGTGAGCATTACAAAGTAGGTGTATGTAGTAAATAATGCATACTAATTCATGTTTTATGTAGTCCACTGTAGAGGTGTTAAAACAGGAATTTTTTTCCTTTTTAAAATTATTTATGGAATCCTTGATTGAAACAAAGTTTTTATGATTATTTTGAATAAACATAAAAGACGAGGTTGAATAACCAAATCAGTTATTCTTTACAATCGTTACATTAAAGAATCTTGGTATTATTCATTCACCATTTCTTATAAAGTGGTTTCATTTTATCCAAAAATTATGACAAAAGTTTCAAATATTAGACATACCTGTATTTGTTTGATTAGGCAGAACATAACTGTCTTTGTTGGAATCGGTACCAACCTATGAATTGTGAAGAAAAATGTTTAAATTAAATATTCAATGGGTGTGTCATGATTCTGGCCTTGTACCAAGCTAATCTCAATGAAAATTAATAATGTATAAAACTTCTTTTTTTTTTTTTTTTTTTTCAATCCCAGCACAAATGAACTTTATAATAAGTTATATTGACTCGCATCTAAAATGTGTAATCCCTACCTTTCTTTTTTTTTTTTTTTTTTTTTTTTTTTTGTTGTTGTTGTTACAAGTTACTCTGTATGATCTTGCTTGTAAAAATTTTCATCCACTAGAACTTCCTCTACTAAGGGTCAAGGATTTGTCAAATTTGAAGTTGATTGATTTAAAAAAAAAAAAAAATTTATACCCTGAAGAAGATGACTTATGATATTTAAATAAAGAGAATAAATGTTTTACTGAAATTAAGTTTTGATTAATTTCGCTGCTTCTTCATTCTTATTTGTCATATACAAAACTCAACATATGGGCTTGCACTTGCATTTTAAGTTTTGATAGAACTTATATATACACACATGCATGTAGATAATTTATTAAAGGTGACTGACAAAGATTTGGTGTTAATTTTTATTTTATTTTTTATTGACCTTTCCTTGTTGGAAGGTGAGATGCTGTAACTGGGGATGAAGGCTACAGCCAGTGATGGTTGAAAGTACATTTACTCATATTACATTAGAGATTTCAGCTAATTTTTAAACTGTATTCATCTACAGTTGCAAATGCTTGCTCACTTACAAGAAAAGGCCAATAAAAGATGAAACAGGAAACGTCTATCACCTTTAATTAAATGTCAACAAGAAAATATTGTAATGGTTATTATTGTAGGAAAGGGACATGGTGACCTGAGTTCATATTCTGTTTGCATTTCATATGACATTAATACCTTTGGGGAAAAGTATGAATCCAACTCATCTCCCTCCAGCTATAGGTAAACAATAGGGCAGACTGGGCTCTTTAACCCTGCTGTGGTAACTGGTCTTGGAGAAGGACAGATCTGAATCGTAGCCTGTTAAACTCTGCTTAAGAAATTGACCTTATGTCACATCCTGTATGTGCAGAGGGGTTGGTATATACCTATACACACACTTGAAAAAAAAAAAATTTCAATTTTGTGTTAGAAAAAATCAAATTTCTTTAATTATAATATAATTTACGCTATTAATGATTAACTGTCATTTAAAATATATTTATTAAGTTCTTTATTATCAAGCAATACATTGTATTGCAACAATGATCTGTTAGACTATTTCACTAACCGTTACACCACTCAAGATACTCCTATAGAATTATACAAATGATAATTATTTATAAACTGTTTCAATTTTGAATTATTATGTTCCTGTTAGTCTGAATAATACTTTATATACTCAAATATTATCTGATCTCACATAGTGTGTGACCCCTCAAATTTGATCTCCAAAAGGTGATTTATTCATATATCCATGTATCATGAAAGTTCTATTTTTGGTAGACTAGGCTAAGTCTAATATGTGTTTGAGAAAATATATTATCTTCAACTTCCTTAGTTTTATGTCATTTTTGGAGTGATTTTTTTAACAAAAATAGCATATATATATATATAAAAAGAATGAAGGTTTTGTTTACATTGTTTTTGTTGACAACCATTAGGGCTGGTTCATTTACACTGATAGCTTTTTGAACCATTACTAATCATATAATTCAATAAGAAAATAAGATAACCTATTATATAATGGTAAACAGTAAGTAAAACTATTTATCATAACATCTCTATTTTATAAGAAACAGAATTGTTAACATTTGTAAAGAAAAATTGTAGGTGTACCAACGGGCCTAGGCCTAACCCAACTATTTACACACTCAGTTTGTATCTCGCATATTCTGCAACCCTTTAATATTAGACTAAAAATGTAGCTCTCTGTTATGTAATATGTGTGTATGTATGGTACTTGAGTATTGGGGTAAAAAAAGTGAATTTATATAATGCAAATTTGTCATGGAGCTATTGAGAATCAAAGACTTGCCAGAACAGCATGTAAACCATTGCATTCTGATTACATATTCTTGAGTGCTTGAATGTTGGTTTTAAGTATCTGAGACTAATTAATAGAATAGACTTGAAGTACTGCCTACTAAAGCTACTATTGCTATTCTCATTCCTTAAACTTATTTTTGGAATGGAATATAATTTTTTTTCATCCCTGGTAAAGTTTAGCCAGGCATCTTAGTTTATATGATTGTGCACAAAGTCTTTTTATAATAAACACATTTTATTATAATGATCACTAGTCTGGGTTGTTCAGTGCAAATGTTTTCAAGGATAACCTTGTTGCATTATCAGATATTTACCTTAGAAATTGTGTTTGATGTTGCAGGAGTATTTAATTAATCTATTATAGATAATTAAACGGAAAGTTTTATTGGCAATTTTCCTACTTGATGCTCTGGTTTTCTCATCTCTTTTCTTTTGCTTTGTTTGAAGCATCAGGTCATGTTGAACTTTTCATTGTTTTATTTCTTTATCAGATTAAAATATTCAAACATTCTTAAAAGATTGTTCTGGAAAGAATTGTGGCTAATAGCTGTTGCCAGATTTGAAAAGTGATCATAACTTATTTCTCTTTGAGAAAGAATTGTTCATGTTTTTTTCCAAGTGCTGTATATACTCATGTGTCATACAACTTTTGAGTCCTTGATTTTAGCCTAATACATTAATATATAAAAAACTAAAATTTTGTATATGTAAATAGTTGGCCAATGCTAGGCCTAAGCCAACTAGTCCACTTACAATTTCCAACTGCAAAAGTCAACAAATAGTCTGGATTGTATCAGATGATACTTGTCTATATACAGTATTTATCTCTTTATCCCAAGAACTATAATTTGTAATGGGTCCAGTTGGCTGGGGCTGCAGAATACACTAACTCCTTCTCTGTAGAGGGGGTAAGACTCCCCCATGAGTGTCCTGGATATGATACTAAACAATCTGATGATGTGGCTTCAGTAATTCTGGAGTTTTATGGAATGCAGAGTACCACTTCATTGCCATTGCTCCCAGGTCCACTCTGGCCCTCAGTGGTAGCACCTGATAGGGTTCAATCTATGGGTTAAATAGAAGTATTTGACGTGTACTTATGCTAAACTGAGTTGTTTGGGAAAGAAATGTTTTTACACTTAATGGTAAACAAAAAAACTGTACTTATGTTAAACTGAATTGTTTGACATCAAACTTTGATCATTTAACTATGTAAACAAATGACTGATGTTTGATTGGTGCATAACAATACTTGGAAGTGCTTAACTGTTGGCATGCTAAACTTAATTGTTTGAAATAGAACTGTTTTTACATTTAAATGTGTGTAAACAAGAAACTTTGTATTTATACTAAATTGAATTGTTTGAAATAGATCATTTAACTGTGTATTTGTATTAAATAGGAATAAGTGAAATCATTTAACTTTCTGAAAAAAATGAGCTCAGGCTCATTTAAGAATATTGATCATATATTTAATATGTATTTATAGATAGGATTTGGCATTGAATAACCTAGAATGGTTGATGTGCCATAAAACTAAACCAAACCAAAAAAACAAACAAACTATAATTTGTAATCTATCTTCCATAATATTTCTGGTTTGAAAAGATCTTATAGTGTAATCTGTGCTCTGTTCAATTTTTAGAATTCCTCATCTAATGAAGTTGCATGTAACTTATTGTTCTGTCAATGGCCTAGTGAAGAAAAGCATTGGTTAAAGTGTATCTTGGTAGTTGTGAGTTCAGTCCCCGAGTCCGGCAGTGTATGGAAATAATATTCTAGTTCAGTGGAAGTGACATGTCGGATGAAATAACTAGGAAGAGTTAATGATTTCAATCTATCCTCTCAGCATATTAGGGCACCTCTGGTGGTGTAACGGTTAGCAATTTAGACTAGCAAACCTATACGAGTGGGTTCGAGTCTCATTGGGCGCCCCTTTCATTTGGCCTTGTGCCACATCGAAGCAAAGAGCTTTGTAAATTACTATCCTCTCAGCATATTATTTATTACTCTTCTCTTTACTTCCTTTAGAATTATATAATATCTTTTCTGTTTTTTAACAGTCTGAAATTTCAAATTTACAGTGTATAATAAAATAGCACTGTCTGGAATATCAGAATTACAAATTCCAAAGATTCAAAAGTGAACTGATTATCTCAGTAATGAAAATGTAAAATCTGTCTTTGTATAATTTTGTTATCTACTAAATATTTTTATATTATTTTCAGATGGGTATTTCCCATGGTGAACTGTTGGTAATTGCATTTGCAAACATCTTTTTTAGAAGCTCTTGTTAAAAGGGGGAAAAAAACAAACTTTAATACTAAATCTTCTCCAAACATCATAATCACTTTTTTTTTTCTTTTTTTTTTTAAATGTGTGCATTGAAAAAAAAATAATTCAAACAAAAGCTCTGTGATTTCAAAATACCTTTCTCATGTTGTTTTCTATTTTCACTATAAACCTTTATCCACTCTTTAAAATTTTCAAATGTGAAAACATCTCATAAATATGTTTCTTTTAGACTTGACATTATATGGTTGTTGGGTTTAGATAAGGCTGGTCATTTAAAAAAAACTTACTAAATTAAATGAATATTTGCCAATAAAAAAATGTTGGTTTGATCAACCTGTAGGAAGGAATATTTATAGGCAGAATATATTCTAGTTTACATTCAAAGTAAAAGTTCCTTTTGTAAGCAAAGTACGTTTCAGAATTAATATTTTTTCTTTCTGCAGGCTGAAAGATGAGTAGTTCAGAAGAGGTATCCTGGATTTCTTGGTTTTGTGGTCTGAGAGGAAATGAGTTCTTTTGTGAGGTGAGTATTATGTACAGAATTGATCAATTCTTTGCAACAATTTCATTCATTTTGTAATAATTTAAAATCAGATTGTGGTAAAAGAAAAATAATCAGTGTATGTAACTAAGAAAATGGGTTTTCTCAAATAAAAAATTTCATCAAAATTTGTACATTTTAGAAATAAGGGTATGTTTATATCAGTTATATTTTTTTAGATATGTTGCATTGAAAATAGTTTAGTAAAATAAAGAGGAATTACTGTATTTGATGGCATATAAGACCACTTCCTTTAAATTAAATGTTTAGCCTACCAGATACCTTGATTTCATATACATGATCTAGAAATTATTTTTTTAGTGGGTGGGTCTTGTAAGCTGTCAAATATATGAATTGTTAGTAAACATCTAAATTTAGCTTAGTTTGCCACAAGACTAGAAACATGGGGCATTCAAAATCAAACTCCCTAACTATGCCCTAAAAAACTAATCATAGCTTAGATTTGGTACAAATGATTTGTTTTCAGTTCTGTGAAATTTGAATTTTTCACAAACTATTAGTTTGTGTTAATGATATTTTCAGTTTACTAGTTGTTTTCTCTCATATTTTTCTGCCCAATGCTCATTTTTGATTATGGTAACTGTCATTTTATTGTCTTTGGGACAAAAATTGATTTGTATGGTGCTAATTTTTATTAAACTTCACAGCTTATAAATTTATTTGCATGATCCTAATTTTGAATTGACTTTTTATCATTAATATACAACAGTTTTGCACCAAGAATCAAACTCACTACTCGGGAATAATTAATTTGCGAGACTTGCTTGTTAACCATTACATTATAATGAAGTGCCTTTTCAGTAGTTGCTAGTAACTGATATTTTTAATGGAGAAATAGTCAAAGGTTTTTTTAATTTTTTATTTTATTTTTTTATTTTTTATGAAAATGGCTCTAAACAAAAATAATTTGACTTGTTTCTATAGTCAAGTCTAGTTTTTCTGTTTTAGTTAAAGTACATTTTTTATTTTTAAACTTTAGGTTGATGAAGATTACATTCAGGACAAATTTAATTTGACTGGTCTCAATGAACAAGTTCCCCACTACAGACAAGCACTTGACATGATTTTAGATCTCGAACCAGGTAACTATCCCATTTTATTATCTTTGTGACAAAATTAATTTGTATTAGATAGTTTACACAATGCTAATTTTAAATTAGCTTTTTATCATTGATATACAACAGTTTTATTTTAATTTAATTATATAGAACAATTTTGGCCTTTTTGAAAATTTTAAGTTTGGCCACAAGTGATTGGAATTTAAAATTAAAGTCTTTTTCTTTTTTTCCAATTTTGTGAAAATTATATTTTCACAAACTATTAGTTTGTATTTAATATTTTCACTTTTTACTCACTGTTTTAGCTTATGTTTCTTATTAGATATTTAAACATTCTATCTTTAATGATTAGGCTGTTTCTTATATTCAACACATTTTATCATGTAAACTGCCTATTTGTTCTGTAGCTTAGTTTTAGTTCATTTTAATTTTTTGTTAATTAGAAAGTGGCTTTCAAAGTACCTTTTGAATAAGAGCTTTTCATTTCTAGTCCAACATGATTCAGTTATGCAATCAAGATTTCAATTAGAATTAATAATCTTATCTGATACATCTTATTACCCCTTTGGTTCATTGCTATTTCTTTTATTGCTGTATAATTTATAATTCCCTCATATTTCTCCCTGCCTTCTCTGTGGAACTTAAAATATGCTGACTCTATCTCTTGCTGAGGGGTATGTCTCCTTTCAAATGGGGCTGTCTTAAGTATGACACAAAACTATCTTCTGGTAAGGCTCCAGTTCTGGAACTCTGGAGAGTATGGAGTACCTCTTGATTGTCATTACTCCCAGATCCACTCTATCCTGGAGTGGTAGTACCTGTCAGGGTCAAATAGATCTGTTTGAAAATTATTACTATTAGAATTACCTGATACCATATAACTGTTTAAAATTATTTGTATTAAGAATAGTTATATGAAGTTATCATTGTTTTTTTACAAGGATTATTATTGCTTAAAACTATAAAATTGTGTGTAAACAAATGATTATTTGAAACCATATAACTGTGTATAAATTATTAGAATTGTTATAACTATACAACTGTGTACAAATTATTTGTGTTAAATAGGAATACTTGATATGTAATTGTAGTGTAAATACTTGATACCATTTAACTGTAAATTATTTGTATTAAGGACAGTGGCTTCAATCTATAATTGTTTACCAAGGATTATTATTATTAGTTACTTTGAATTATATAACTAAAAAAACTCCTAAGAAACAACTAAAATATGAATATGAATGTACAATATATGTGATTCCTTAATCTTTAGGCATAGAATAACCCCAGATGGGTTGACATGCCATTAGAATCAAATTATTTACTCTAACGTAATTTGAACAACTCATAGAAAATTGAAATTAAATAAACAAATTAATAAATAAATAAAGCAGACGGTAGTCTCCGAATAGGAAGGCTGAATCACTCATGGTAATTAAAAATGATCAGGGAGGACTGGAGGTCCAAGGATCGTGTGCCCATGTGCAGAGTGAGCGGAAGTGGATGTTTCTGCTCCTGACATGACAGGTGGAAGTGAAGAGACAACTCATGTTTTTCCTTCGGGAGTTGATGGCGAGACGTGAGAAGGTAAAGACAAAGTTGAACACGAGCCACGAAGACATAAGAAGGTGAAAGTTTACAAACCCCAATTTTGGGGGTGCATTCCAAAGGGGGCGTTAGATTAGATGTCATCCAGCAGACAAGAATGTTAGAACCAGTCAAAAATTCAAGGTCTGTCTGTTCTCTCTTCCCCACCATGATATGTTGCTTACTTTGTCTCACTGACTCGGTTATCTCATGTTTCTATACTCTTTCTTTCTCCTGGTGACTACTTACTATCTAATAGTAAATAAACCTTTTTGTGTAGTTTAACAGAGTTCTTGCGTTTATTGCTTTTACTACAACAGGATCACAATATCTCTAGTATTGCAACAGTACAACTCTTAATTCAAATTCTTATTCTCTTTAAATGATGATGAGGCTGTTTAAGTTAAAACACTTATCAACTGATTCTTTTTCCCTCTTTATTACAATCAAGAAATGATATTTTAACATATTTACTGCCATGCAATGTGCTTTCTTTTTTTTTTTTTTTTTTTTGGCATGTTGTGTATTGCCTCTAATGCAAGTGCATTCATTCTACATACAAATACATCATATGACGTGGGGGGAAAAATCAAAGCTAGTTCCAATAACACTTTATAGTTTAATAATTCAATTTCCCAAAGTAAAGCATAAGTAGTCTTATATAGCAATTTCTTATGGTAATTAAAGACAGAGATGAATGGCATTATGTAATAATATTCAAGGTCACAGTGAATAAGTTAATAAAAAAAAAACCTTTAGTGCTAGTAACCAGATGTTCAAAATAGATGTACAGTTATGTATTCAAAACATAAAATGGAATGGTTGATGACTTTACATTCAATTGTTGAATGTCTTTTTAAATAAATTTGTTTGCATGGTTTATTGACCAAAATTTTTTTCTTTTAATACATAATCTAAATTTTTGAAGAAAATCACAGAATTACTATATTTATCATATAAATCACATGTTACAAGAAATAGTAATTTTATCCTTCTACACACTTCTTAGCAGTTCTTTGGTCCAATGGCATGACTATTAAATTTCTTCAAGCAGTATTTTTTCCCCTTAAATGTTGAGGTTGTACAATTTAAATTAAATGCTTATTATTATCTACTGAATTTCCCAGGGCTCTTTTCTAAATTACTGCCCATTTGATGGATTCTGCATATGTATTTACCCAACACCTCCACCATAGGCAGGATGTGACACAAGACCAATTTTTAAGTACAGCTGGTTTGAATTCCCTTTTCAAATTCTCTTTTTTGGTCTGTTACCATACCAAAGCTAAAGAACCCAATCTGTCCTACTATTTATCAATAACTGGGAGAGAAGAGATGGATTCATGTCTTTCAATAAGAAAATAAGGTAACCTATTATATAATGCTAAACAGTAAGTAAAACAATATTTGTCATAACATCTCTATTTTCAAGAAACAGGACTATTTGTTGACATTTGTAACTGAAAATAGTAGGTGTGGTGTACCAACAGGCCTAGGCCTAACCCAACTATTTACACACTCAAAGTTTGTATCTCGCATATTCTGCAACTCTTTGTCCTAGATTAGAACTCGTTTATTTTCTTTATTACAATGATAACTGTTATGTGGGATGCTGTGTAATGCTTTTGTTTTTGTCTCTTTAGAAGCCATCTTGCATTTAAATCTTTCTGAAACTTAAGTTAATTGTTTTTTATGTAAAGGGAATGTTTGAGTATTTTCAGAATGCCTCGTAAAATGAAAGGCTATTCAAAATTAGATAAATTCAGTTATGCAGTAGTGAGTGTATGATATATATATATATATATATATATATATATATATATATATATATATATATATATATACATACAAAAAATTTTATTTTTTAAAAAATGAATGAAATACTCCTCCTCTCTATCTCCTCAAAGTATTGCCTTTGATTACATAACATTAAAAGTTACTATTGAATTACAAAAATAAATGACCTGATTTCAGTTGCCCAATATTATTTAAATATCAGATGATTTGGAGTCTTGTGTGTGCATATATAAAAGTCAACAAACTGAATATTGTTGCTTATTTTCACTTTTAGGACATTTCTTCCTTTCAGCTGTTCTTAGTAACTTTAATTCCATGACAAGTGTTTTATTTCAGTAGACAATTACTCGAGTATGTTAATACATTATTAGATTAACTACTGAATACTGAAAAAATATGCTAGAAAATTTAGTTACCTAAAAGGAATTTATTATATAACCCAGTTGGCTGGGGCTGTAGAATACATTGACTGCATCTTTGCAAAAGAGTAAGACTCCCCTCCTTTCTAAACACGTGTCCTGAGTATGACATTAAACTATATCCGCTGGTGAGGTTCCAGTTCTGGAGTTTTGGAAGATGTGGTGTACCTCTTCATTGCATTTACTCCTCAGTCCACTCATCTATTAGGGTCTGATATATGGGTCAAATAGAGCTGTTTATTTGATTGTTTGCAAACAAATGAAAGATGTTAAATTGTTAGTGTTTCATAGCAATACTGGAAACCATTTAACTGAAAACAAATGACCTCTGGCTTGTTTAAGATATTACCTATAAACTATTCATTTATAAGTTATATATATATATATATATAGGATTTGGTATTAAATTACCTTCATGGCTTGATATTCCATAAAACCCAACCAACCTTGATCTCTCTTGACATTCTAGAATAAAATCAAAAGACAAGTTTGTGTTAAGAAAATTTTATGGAAGCCAGAACATTTTAAACCAAATATCATGTCTTAAGATCATTTATGTAATGTTAATGGTTATACATAAGGCTTGTAACTATAGATTAGAACACTTGCCTCTTAAATAAACTTGAATTTTTTTTATCAGTAAATATTATCTTGCATTTTATTATATGAAGCATTGTCAACCATTATTATTGACTGGTATCTCTTTTGAATATTCTTGGAAAATAAGGAATATCTGGTTGTAACCATTGATCCTCTTAGCTCAAGAGGTAGGGCATTTATCACAGTAAGGTAGATTTCCCATGGAAAAAAGTGAAGCAAATAGCTTATTATTTATTTCTGACCCAAGTTCATTAACACTCATGTAATAATTTGAGTAGTTGTGATAAAAAGCAATTGAAATTAAAATGAAAGAAATAGAAGTTAAAATGATTAATAGTTTGTTTGGTCTGTTACATTTTTATCTTTTTTTTTATGATTTTACAGTTTAAAATTATAGAAATGACTTGAAATGCAGTATGACATAATCTAAAAACTGATCAGTTAAAATTTAATTATTCAATACAGGGATAATTCTGTTGGTTTATAGAATTAAACGGATATATATATATATATATATATATATATACACACACACACACACACACACACACACACACACACACACACACAGGATTAAAATTTAATGGATAAAAGCTTTTCCAATCCATAAAATCATTACAATACTCAATGCAGAAAAAATGTTGAGCAATATGGCAATATATTTAAAGTATTAAAAAGGATAAAAACTCAAGACTTGGTTTCATATCTTTAAATGTGTTGAATACTAGCTCGTTTGAGGCTCAGGAGTTGTGAGTTTTTATCCTGTTTTATTTTCTTGTTTTATGCTTGATATATGGGTGTGTATCAGTAGCTGATTGAACACCAGTCATAGATGTTAATTATATTAACATATAGCTTAATATTTTTGTATTTATGAAGCAAGCAGATTGTTTTTATGATAGTAATATGTAACTTAAAATAATGGATCTTTTAATAATACACAAATTTTGCATGCAAGGAATGAATGTAGAAATGCTTAGTATCTGAATAATTGAATATATATTGATCTTTCAGTCTATAAGTGGCAATCATCTATTGGTTGCTGTTAATGTTTAAAAAGTAAACAAGGCCAAATTAACTTTTAAGACTTTTCACAGTGCACCAAAAATTATGGGCACTACCTTTAAGTTCTGGTGCTACAGCATTTATAAATCTAAAAAGAAAAAATGTCCAAATTGCCATTGGACTAATGAGTAGAATGTTCACCAATAGTCCGGGAGACCAGGGTTCAGTCCCAGGTTGACTCATATCAAAGACTCAAAAAATGGTACTTGATGCTGCCTTGTTTAACACTCAGCATTATAAGGTAAGCATCAAATGTAAAGTGGAACAATCCTATACCTTAGTGTATTGAAAAAGAAGCCTTCGGGTAACCCTCGACTAAGGTCACCAACTTTACTTACTATGTGTGATTTTATGTTTGTAACACTGAACTGTTTTAATAAAAACTTATACATTGTTGTAAAGTTTAAGTTTCTTGACTCTTGGTTGATCATTGCTTGTACTATGAATGTAAACAGAACATTTTTATAAGTTTTTATTTCCAGTGATTGGTGAAATATCATAAACAAAAAGGTCGTAACTTACAATTCTGGCTTGAAAATTTTCAACTTTATATGATTAATCAAAAAGATAAAGATTCAGTTTAGCTAACCTGATGGACTCAATGTTTTGATAATTTTTCATTAAGTTTATTCTTAACACTGATAACTCTTGAAATATAGAAAAATGAATTAGAGACGGGAAAACTATTTTTCATATACACACAACTATCTTCTACATGGTTTGATTAGTGAATCATTAGCTTATTTGGTATAAGGAGGCATGCTTAGTATAATTAGGTTATCGGCATAGGAAATAAAATTGCTGACCTGAGTTCAAATCCTAAATGACTTTGTGCTCACTTTGCACTAATACTCTTAGGAAAGGCCTGAATCCATCTGTTCTCTCCTCCACCAGCTATGGGTAAATAGTAGTGCAGACTGAGTTCTTTAGCTTTGATAGGCAAACAGTCTAGGAGAGAGAGAGAAAACGGAATTTAAGCCAGCTGTATTCTGCTTAAAAAATGACCTTGTGTCACAGGTGTAGATTAAGTACGTATTTGGTGCAAGTAAGATTTCCAGTGACCAGAAATGATTATGCTTGTGGGGTGGGGTGTCTTCTCTGGCAGCACCTATTGCACTAAAAGATGGTTAGATAAAGGTCAACCTCCTTGTTCTTGATGCACCTTGAAACATGGCATTGCTCACCTGTATTGAATTCAATCTTGTATCAAACCTGCATACCTCTTCATAGATCCACTCTGACTCGATTTGGTAGAGTCCTGTCTATGAGTCAAATAGAACTATTCAGTTATTCACTAAAGATTATTATTCTTATTAGTTGTTTGAAACATACAGCTGTATGCAGATTGTTTGTATGTGGGAATACCTAAGAAATAAAATTACCAATGTTAAATAATACTTAAAACCCTTTAACTGAGTGTGAACAAATGATTGATATTATATAGAATTATTAGCAATACTTGAAGCTATTTAGAATTATTAGTGTTAACAATGCTTGAAACCATTTAACTGTGTACAAACAAATGAACCCTGGCTCATTCATAAATGTTTCCTATAAACTATTCGCTTACAAATATATATACGTGGTGCATTCAATAAGTTTCCAGACTTTTTTTTGTACAGGCATTTAAAATTGTCGTAGACTCTTGAAAATTCAGTATATTATTGCTATGCATCTTATGAGATGACTGACCAATTTTTATGATTTCAGGTTCAAATGAACAGCTACAGCAGGAATTGGAATACATCCTACCAAAGTCTGATTGTCACAGCTGGTGAATTCCAAAAATGCAATCTGGACGTGAGGACACTTTAGAAGAACAATATGCAATAAAATTGTTTTAAACTTGGAAAAAATGCCAGAGAAACGTATGGAATGCTTCAGACTGCTTTTGGAGCATCTTGCATGAATTGAGCATCAGTTTTTGAGTGGCATAAGAGATTCAAGGAAGGCAGGGAGTCAGTGAGGTATGATGAGAGGTGTGGGAGGAGTAAGGGAGTCAATACACCAGAGTTGATTGGCCAAAGGGTTAGGGTTACTATGTTGAGGTTTTAAGGGAGTTCAGGAAGAGATTCCGTTGGAAGAGGTGAGCACTCTTCAAATCAGGTCAGTGGCATTTCCAGCAGGACAATGCACCAGTCCACAACTCCATCCTTGTCAAAGACTATTTGACCAAGATGGGCATCAAGACAGTTCGTTACCCTGCCTATAGTCGAGACCTTGCTCCCTGTGACTTTTGGTTATTCCCTACACTTAGAGGCTGTTGTTATGAGACAATTGAGGAGATGAAAGAGGCTGTGACGAAGGTCATTGATGCGCTGACACAAGAGGACTTCCATTGGGCCTTGCAGAAGTTGTTGGAACGGTACAACAAGTGCATTGCAGCCGGAGGAGATTACTTTGAAGGGGACTAGAGTTTCATGTGTGTGCTATCAATAAAAGTGCCCATAGGAAAAAAGTCTGGAAACTTATTTAATGATCCTCACATATATATAAACAAAATTTGGCATTAAATAACTCACAAGTTTATATGCTTTAAAATACAACCAAACCAAACCTACATATGCATGTAGTTAGGACCATAAATAATATTAACTGTTTTTTTAATTGATATTCAAAGATAAAAAATTGAATGTTAATATTAACAATGCTAATAAAAATCTTTATAAAATTATGAACAATCCTTCATTGTACAGAAGTTAAGGGAATTGATACCAATGCAAAAGCCTTCTTTCGTCCTCATAAGACATATTGAATTTCCTAAACTTCTGTTTTTCATGTTCCTTCTTTTTAATGAATTAACCTTTTTATTTTTACCTGTTCTCCTTCCCCATGTAGCTTACAGGAGGGAAAGAGAGATACCTTGCATCAAATCTGTGGCCTCTTTCTTTTACGTTTGACAGCACCTGGAGGCTACTTGGGAAGGCAGGTATCCTTACTTATGGAAGTGTCTAATATTTGTTTATTTTTGTACAGATGATGAACTGGAAGACAATCCAAATCAGAGTGATCTGATAGAACAAGCTGCTGAGATGCTTTATGGTTTAATACATGCTCGGTACATAATGACTAACAGGGGCATAGCTCAAATGGTAAGTCTAGGCACCAGCCATGTTTTCTATCTACTGTTTTGTCAAGTTTGATGCCATACTTTTGTTTATTTCCTCATCCATTTTCTGTGTTTGTGTGGGGGGGGGTTATGGTGGGGGGATTTTTTTGTCATTTGATATGAAATCTTAGTGTTTTTCTTAATTCCCTTTTAAGTTAAAAACTAAATGTATTTCAGCCCAACTGGCTAGGTCTCTAGAATACACTGACTGCATCTCTGCAAAGGGGTAAGACTCCCCCAATGAATGTCTTGGATATGACACTAAACAATCTGATGGTGAGGCTCCAGTAATGCTGGAGCTTTGGGGAATGTGTAATATCTCTTCATTGCCATTGCTTCCAGGTCCACTCTGGCCTGGAGTGGTAGCACCTGACAGGGTTAAATAGAACTGTTTGACATTTAAACTGAGTGCAAACAAATGACTGGTGTTTTAATTGTTAATGATATGGAGCAATACTTGGAACCATTTAACTTTGTTGACTTATGTTTACACATCATATATATCAATATGTATAAACTGGATTTTGCATTAAATAACCTACAATGGTTGATATGCCACCAAACCAAACCACAAGATTTTTAACCTTGACAATTCCTACTTAAAATGCTTAAAGCTTTTTATGGGATGAAAAATAACTGCAGTTTATAGAAAATAAAATTTTGTTTTAATAGCAAAATTATTGACAACTTGACTAAGAAAGAAATTGACTAATGCACCTTTTGCTATGTCATAAAGTGTGACATTTACTAGGTTTTTTTTTTTGTTTGTTTTTTTTAATTGTAAATTTACCTAAATCAATTTACATGTGATTTCTAGAAGAATTTAACTGATTGCTTTCTTTAGATTTTACCCTGATAAAATAGAAGAATTAGTGTAACTCTCTGTTTGGATCTTTCAACTTGAAGACCAAACAGGATTTTGGCATTATGTTATAATGGCAAAGATGTGATTTTTAATTTCATGATTTTAGATCTATCAGAAAGAAAAGCTTCATAGAGAACCTGCAATAATTTGCTATAATTCAACTTAAATTGAATTTGAGAACCAAGAATATGAAAAAAAGATACAGTAAATTCAAATGTTTCATGATTTTGTTAAAAAAAAATTTTAATATGGATTTTAAAGTTTAAATATCCATTTAATTCATATGCTGAGTGAAATTTTTATGAATACATCTATTTTTAAAGGTAAGTTAACATCACACATAAAATCATTATTTGAACAGTCTTTAGTGTGGAATAGATCACTACATCGATGCTGTTGATTACATAGAAGCAATTGACAGTTTGGATAAAGGGAGACTTTGACAAGAATCAGTAGGCACTTTAAGGTTCTAAAAAAAGTTTGATTCATGCAGGACATATGTTAAAAGTTTTTAAGGTTAATACTGAGGTTTTATTATCTGTTTATCTTGTCACTTTGATGGGATTGGATCATGAAACTCAAACTAGATGGTTTGAATATGATAGACATTTGACTTTGCTGATAGTTTAACACTTTTTTCTCCTAGCCATGTTCAGATTCTGTTGAAAATAAATGTTCTTTACTCTATATCACAGAAAGCAGGGTTGCATATTCATAAAGGAAAAATAAAAAATTACACCTGCCTTTTCTTCTTGCAATCTCTCCTTGTGAAACTGATCTTGTGTCTCATCCCAATACCTTGTTGGGAGGTGGGTGATTAAATATCAACATCAGTATTAACAAAAAGATTCAGACCTTCATATACAAATGTTTGTGCTATATTTTAAGACTATGATAAATAGATTATATAAACGATTCAGAAATATGTCATAGAATCAGATACTTATTGAGATCAAGAAAGGAAATTGTGAGAGATTAGAGACTTTCTGAGAAAGAAAGCTCTGATAGTTTTACTGGGCATGTCTTCTTGTGGAATCTGCAAATAGATGAAATGACAGAAGTAGACTTAAATCCCTGTGGAGGAGGAAAGATCCTGCAAGAAGCCATTAGATTGGGAAATACATGATCCCAATTGGAGAAGCTTGTTTCTGACCAGTTGAAATTATGGCCTTGCACTGTAAAAACTTACAATAATAGGGCGATGAACGATAGGGAGGAGTGGCGAGAGAGGGTCAGGGATATCCGTGCTGCCAGCACGACATGATGATGATGACATTACCTAAGAAGTTAAGTTATTTTTCTTCAGATATAACTTCTAAACAAAAAAAATGTTAATCTGTACCTAAAATTTACAAATTTTTTTTTTTTTTTTTTTTTTTTTTTTAAATTCTTTCTTTGGATTTCATACAGTTTTTATCCTCCTTCAAATATTTTTATCTTTAATTTGTTATTATAAACAAGAAATTGACATTTTATAATCAACATTTTTATGATTTGAATGTTAAGACACTCAATGTGTATAAGATGTATAAAACTTTACTAGATTTCTGACTTGTTTTACAGAATGGAAAATATGAAGATTTTACTAAAAGTCTATCTCAAACCAGCTTTTATTTTTGCTAATGCTTGTGAATCAGTCGCCTTTAATATTTTCAATATTTTTTTAATCCTATAATATTGATATATTTATTTAACATTGATGCTTATTCTTGAATTACTTCATACAAATTTCAAATGTTGGAATGAATGTATTTTTATCAACTTTACAAAAGTAGTTAAGTGCTTCAAATTTTATTTAATTCTTTTTATTTAGATAGAAAAATGGCAACAAGGAGATATTGGTTATTGTCCAAGGGTTTATTGTGAGAACCAGCCAATGCTGCCTATTGGTAAGATCTATTTCAATGACCTATTTTTTCTCATATATATATATATATTTTAAATCTCTAACCAGTTTATTTTTTTCTTTTGCTCAGCACTTGTTAACTTAATGTTGATGCCAGAAGAAATGCATTTGTCTACTTCATAGAATATTTTATGTTCATGTTAAATATGTGTCAATGAGTCATTAATAAAATGAACAATTTATGATAAGAATACTTGATACTGTGTATAGATTATTTGTATTAGGAATAGTAACTTGAAGCTGTAATTGTTTACTAAAAATTATTAGTTACTTGAAACCATATAATTGTCTGTAACCAAACAATTTTTTAATAAATATTTGGAGCCTAAATTCTAAGCTCCAAATTATATATAGTAGAAAAGTTATTACAAACATTGTATCTTTTGGAGATTGTAAGAATTTTGATGTAAATATACATAAGTATTTCCTGTTGATTTTAGTGTAAGAAATTCTAGAAATTCTTTTTTTTTTTTCTTTTTTCTTTTTAATATAAAGTATTTTTAAAGTTGGGCTTGATAAGTATTATGAAGTATTTAGTAGCCTACTATGTTCTTATTTTCTTTTTAGGTTTATCCGATGTTCCTGGTGAAGCTATGGTGAAACTCTATTGTCCAAAATGTCAAGATGTTTACTCACCAAAATCAACCCGGCATCATCATACTGATGGAGCATACTTCGGAACAGGTTTTCCTCATATGCTTTTCATGGTGCACCCAGAATATCGACCAAAGCGTCCTGCCAACCAATTTATTCCGAGGTAAGCAGTTCTCATCTCTCTTTTTGTTTTTATTATCTTTTAAATGTTAGACTTCTCATTAAAAATTAGATTTTTACATATTTTCTAAAAAAAGTCATTTACCTACCCAAGCCGAATCTCTGTTACTTAGTCTAGAACGATCAGCAAGTGGCATAGGCCTCCATGTCAATGCAGACAAGACAGAATACATGTGCTTTAATCAAAGAGGCGACATCTCCACACTAAAAGGTGGTCCTTAGAAACTTGTGGACAAGTTCACCAACGTTGGAAGCAGTGTCTCATCAACCAAGAATGACATCAACAGCAACTAGCAAAGGCATGGACAGCTATCGATAGACTATCAGTCATATGGAAGTTAAACCTGACCGATAAAATAAAATGCAGTTTTTTCCAAGCAGCTATATGAATGCACCACATGGATACTAACTAAACATATAGAGAAAAAGCTTGACGGTAATTACACAAAAATGCTGTGAGCTGTATCGAACAAGTCCTGGAAGCAACACCCCACAAAACAGCTGCTGTATGGCCACCTACCACCCATCACGAAAACTATCCAAGTTAAATGAACTGGACCACAAATTCCAACTTGTACCAATTATTTAATTACTTCACTACCTATCTGTCTTTGTATTGACATTAAACTGCATCAGGTGGTGAGTCTTCTGTTTTTGAGCTCTGAGAAGTGTGGAGTCACCCTTTCATTGTTATTACTTCCAGGTGCACTTTGACCCAGTGTGGTACAGTGTAACTCGGATATAAAAGAAACCTGGATATAAGAGAGATTTTCTCTGGTCCCAAATTAGAGCCTGTGTTACCTAAACAAAATAGACCAAACCCGGATATAAGATACCTATTCTCCGGTCCTAACAACTCTCTTATGTCCAGGTTACACTGTAGTACTTGTTAGCTCCAATGTATATGTCAAATAGATCTGTTTAAAAATTATTATTACTGGATAGGAATATTTGAAATCATATGACTGTGCAAATTATTTGTATTACCATAAAATCATATTACTGCAAACAAATTATTTTTAAACAAAGTTCAATTTAAAAAAACAAAGATTCCAATGGAACATTCCAAATTCAGATAGGATTATAACCAAACCGTTATAAATGAATCAAATTTTGGCATTAAATAACCTTGCAGGATTTGATTTGTGATTAAATAAATAAGTCAAAAAATACTTATCTTTAGTAACTACAACTGTATCTCAGAATTATTGATGGTTTCTCATTGGCTTGGAAAATACTTCAAAGCATCACCTGCTGGAAAAGTTGTTTTTTTTTTATTTATTCAACCTGATGTTAACTTGAAATTGTTGTAGTGATTCTGTTCTCGTAAATATATTTTATTTTCCTTTTGATTTTCAAATGGAGTCGAGATATAACTGATGATCAGAAGAAAAAAAACAGAAATAATTATTCAAGAACAGTTATTTAACCATTTATGAAAACTTAACCCTCAGATATCCTGCACTTTGCTTCTGAAGGGAAATTCTTAGATATCATATTACATCACTTTAACGCTTTCATTCGTATCAGAAAAACAAGAACAAATGATAAATAAAATACAGCATTTTCTATCCAAAATATTTCCCTTTATTTAATACCTGTCTCTAAAACACGTGTACCTTCTCTCATTTGTGTGTGTGTATATATATATATATATAAATACTGAGACATATGCAATTAATGAGATAGCAATAAATGGAGAGAAAAAAAAAATCTATTGGAATTGCAAGGGCCCTTTCATCCGATATTTGTCAATCGACCCTATTGGAAGTTGTTTAAAACAATGTAAATAGATGAAATTGATTAAAAGGAGGGTGAAGATGAGAATGGTAGCAAGACCAAGGGGGAAATAGATTTATAAATTAATCCAAATTAGATGAATTAATCTTGATGTAAAGCCAACGTTAAACGTTTCGGTTTTAATAACTTTCATCAGGACTTTGATATCATGAGAATTTTTCACACAGCAATGGATAATTGTCATGATATCAAAGTCCTGATGAAGGTTATTAAAACCGACACATTTAATGTTAGCTTTACATTAAAATAAATTTATCTAATTTGGATTATTCTGTTTTTTTTTCTTTCTTCTTATATATATATATATATATATATATATATATTACATGCACGCATACATACACGTGTATATAAATATATTTGTGTGTATGTGTGTCCATTAAAAGAAATAGTTCTTATTAGCAGTGCCAGTGCCCCTGTCAAGTTTAATGCAAACATTGCCAAGAGCTCCTTGATCAAGCAATGTCTCTTTACTTTTCCCGTCTGTATTTATCAAATATTCTGTTTCTGATTCATATGATCGAAATATTTCATTGGCTTTGTCTTATGGCTGGTCTGTTCTTTATGGTTATTATTCATTCATCCAGACTCTGATACTGATGTGGACTGTCATAGTTGTGGGATTTAGACAAGAGGAAGTTGAGAAGTTTGTTAACTTTGTAAATCTTGTCTTTATCAACAGTTCTGTCCCTTTCCTCAAGTATATTGATAAATCACTAGGAATCTATCCCTTTTGATAACCCCATGAAACTTCAGATTATATGTGATAAAATTCATTCCATAGTTTTGTCTGTGTTCTTGTTTGCAAGGTAGCACACAGCTGGATTGTAGCAAGATAACCTTTAATTATTATTTGATGTGGCCTCCTTGAACTTGAGATGTTAAGTTTCTAATGTATTCTGAAACAGTGCACCTCAGCCCAAATTTTCAAGCTCTCTTGCCCTAATAACATCTGGCTTATGAGTTTAGAGTATTAAACATCCAAATGATCCTTTCTTATTGATTTATATTTATTAATTTACTTTTTTCTTCTTTTTGTAGGTTGTATGGTTTCAAGATTCATCCATTGGCTTACCAGCTGCAATATCAAGCAGCTGCCAACTTCAAAATGCCAATGCGTGGAATGGGACACAGCAACAGTAAGAGGTGAAGATTATGATGATTATCAGGGCAAGTGCCGAACATGTCGTCAACATGCCAGCCGCCAGAACATCAAACAATAAAGAAAGGAATAAATAACTAAATCAACAAGGATACCAGAAAAATACTGACAACCAAAACACTAAAAAAAAAAAAAAAAAAGGAATACCACACAATTCAGTGTCATATCTCAAGCCAATTTTCATCTAGTTGACCTGACATTTCTTAATAAGGAAAAAAATGTGGTCTCTTGACTTAACTCACTGTTCAGAGAGATGGGCAGTGGGAATCCCAAAAAATGTATCTAGGAAACTAGGATTGCTTTCTCTTTCTCAATCCCAAAATCGTTTTTTCTTTTCTCTTAGTAAAATATTTCTTCCTTTTTTTTTTTTTTTTTTTTTTTTTTTTTCCCCACTCTTTAAAAAAATCTCTTTCAGGTGGATGATGGATATACAGAGTCAGATTTTATTCATTAAAAAAAAAATAAAATAAAAAAAATAAGCATGAACATTTAATAATAAAAGATAAACTTTATAAATCTGTTTAAAATTTCAGTTTATTTCTCTTGATTTAATTTCTTACCTTCATTGCCTTTCTCCCTCATTTTTGATTGCTCTTGCATGCCTGGACTCATTTCTCTTGTGTTTCTAGCTCATGCACGAATAAAAATTACTAAGTTCTGTGTCCATCTCTCTGGAGAAGAATCTTTCTTTCTCCTCGCCCCCCCCCCCACTTCCACCACTTCTCGTTTTCTTTTTCATTTCTCTTCTCCAGTCTCCCATGATGGTCAAGAACTGCATCAAAGGCTAGAGGTACAGCCTTTTGCCACTCAGCATCTGACTATTGTTTACAGTGGCATTTACTGGTGGAGAATACTTACCTCCCTATTCATGTTTGACTCAGTATATCTTATTGTGTGAATAAAGTTAACGTTATTGATCCCATGCAAAGGTTTGTCAGTTTGCAATTTGCAGATATTTTTTTTTCCTTTCTTTTTGACTTTTTTTTTTCCACCTGCAGATACGAGAACAAGAAAAGATATAAATTTTAATCATTTTTTTTTTTTCCTGTCACGAATAAATCATTTAATATTTTTTCTCTCTTCTTCAGGTTTATGTTCAGTATTTCAGCAGATGACAACTTTAGTATATGAGGTTGGTTCAGAAAGTAACGAGACTGATTTTTTTATCTTTTAGGTTGACAACCCTGATTGAAAATCAGCTGATCAATGTTGACTTTGAACATATCTGAAAACATTAATTCATGCATCTCAGAATTTCCATTCTGCTGAGTCATCTTGAATTATTATAAGGGTATTTTGTTAAGTGTGTCAACAAAAATGGAACAAGATCCAATTCTATCTAACCCCAAGATAATGTGACAAATATTTAACAAGTTAACACAGGTTTATGAAGATCAAGTTCTATACTGGGCACATAATTTAGAAGGCACAGTTTTTTTTTTAATGTTTGAGAGACTGGAACCTCGTTTGGGCTAACTACACGAACTAAAGAAAATCTGATAAAAATGAGAACTCTCATAAGGACTTTTGTCAAAGTTTGACAGAATAATTGATGATAGATCAACAGTGATCTGCTAATTTTCAATTAGGATTGTCAACCTGAAAAATAAATATCAACCCCAATTTTAGGCACACTTCCTGAATTGTTTTTTGGTTGAAAAGAATATTTTCATTGTATCACACCTTCCTTCCTCTCCTAATCTGAGTTCTTATGACTCAAAAAAAATCAAAACCCAGCTCTATGGTAGCCATTTTAGAAACTGTTTAGGATAAGACGATTTTGTATTAAAGTAACTGAAGACAGTGTCAGTTTAAGACTTCCATGAGTAGGAAGAATGTCTTCATTGGTGTGTGGCATGCTAAAGGCACTATTTTGAGGAAAAATAAAGTTTTGTGATTAAGTAGTATAACAATTATTGTTGGAAATGGACTTGGCAACCCGAGGTCAGATTTCCTTGGAGGTTTGCATTTCTCTATGTGCTAATGCCATTGGGAAACGTATGAATCCAGCTCTTCTATCCCAATTATGGGTAAATAGTTGAGTAGACTAGGCTTTATAACCTAGGTAGGTCAATTGGTCTAGAAGGAAAACCCAAATTTAAAATCTATAATGTAATCTTGCTGAAAGATTGACCTGATGTTGCATCCTGCTTGTGCTGGAGGGGTTGGGTAAATTCAGTCTCATTACATGATAAACCAATCTTGTATGCCCTTAAAAAATACAAAAATATGCAACATACATTGTATAGCTAATAAGACTTTTATAACATGGTAAAAGAAAAAAGTTAATATACATAGCATTAACAAATGTAGTGAAAAAATTAAAAATCCCTATCTTCAAACATTATTGTAATCATGTTTCTTTTTTTTACTTTTTTTGTAACATTGATCAATATGAATGTCTTTTTTTTTTTTTTTTTTTTTTTTTTTTTTTTTTTAGGGGAAGCGGTATTTTTAATTGTATATTGATGGTTGTTATGGTTACAATGTTTTGTCTGTTGTCCCCTTCTAGTCTTCTTCAAGTCAGTGGCATACTGTGAATTTTAGAGATGAATGCATTTTTCTTTTCCTTTCTTTTTTTTTTTTTTTTTTTTTTTTTTTTAAGTGTTTATTAAACATAGCACAAAAATATTAATAGTTAACCCTTTGAGCCTGTTAAGCTGGTATTTTTTTCTCTACACCCTAGCACTGGTTTAACAGTGTGGAAATCATGCTAAAACAGAGGTTAAATCTTGGCCTGGAGCTCAGGGCTCAACAGGTTAAGATTACAGTGACTTAAAATAGAGAAATAGATGATTTAATGATGACTTTAATTTGGTTTGGAAAATAGTGTATTTTTTTTCTTTAAATATATACACAGAAAAAAACAGTTGATTTTTTTTGGGTTAGAGGATTAAATTCCGATAAAACCTTTTTTTTTTTTTTTTAAATTTTTTTATAAGAACTTTTAGTATTAATACATTGCACCCTTCCTTATTTTTTAACCATCAAAAATACCAGTTAATACCACCCTGACTCCTCAGAAATACGTGGTGCATTCAATAAGTTTCCAGACTTTTTTGTACAGGCATTTAAAATTGTCATAGACTCTTGAAAATTCAGTATGTTATTGCTATAGATCTTACAAGATGACTGACCAATTTTTATGATTTCAGGTTCAAATGAACAGCTACAGCAGGAATTGGAATACACCCTACCAAAGCCTGATTGTCACAGCTGGTGAATTCCAAAAATGCAATCTGGACGTGAGGACACTTTAGAAGAACAATATGCAATAAAATTGTGTTTTAAACTTGGAAAAAGTGCCAGAGAAACGTATGGAATGCTTCAGACTGCTTTTGGGGCATCTTGCATGAATTGAGCATCAGTTTTTGAGTGGCATAAGAGATTCAAGGATGGCAGGGAGTCAGTGAGGGATGATGAGAAGTGTGGGAGGCGTAAGGAAGTCAATACATCAGAGTTGATTGGCCAAAGGGTTAGGGTTACAATGTGGAAGTTTTAAGGGAGATCAGGAAGAGATTCCGTCAGAAGAGGTGAGCACTCTTCAAATCGGACCAGTGGCATTTCCAGCAGGACAATGCACCAGTCCACAACGCCATCCTTGTCACAGACTATTTGACCAAGATGGGCATCAAGACAGTTCGTCACCCTGCCTATAGTCGAGACCTTGCTTCCTGTGACTTTTCGTTATTTCCTAAGCTCAGAGGCTGTCGTTATGAGACAATTGAGGAGATGAAAGAGGCTGTGACGAAGGTCATTGATGCGCTGACACAAGAGGACTTCCATGGGGCCTTGCAGAAGTTGTTGGAACGGTACAAGTGCATTGCAGCCGGAGGAGATTACTTAGAAGGGGACTTGAGTTTCATGTGTGTACTATCAATAAAAGTACCCATAGGAATAAAAGCCTGGAAACTTATTTAATGATACTAGTACATGGCTAATGTTTAAATACTCAAGATTATTAGGTGAAAAAAAAGCATTTCAAGTAAATAAAAATTCAATCGTTTCCATTCTCAGTCAGTTACCGATAATAACAGCTCAATGAAATAAGTGTGTTGATTGCGTTTTTAACCTTTTCACTGTTTTGAGAAGCACATGTGACTCAGTGTTAACCGTGAAATGTTTGAGGGCCATATGTGACTTTCAAACCATATTTGAAATAAAGTATAAAATCTTGTGAAAACGTGAATCGACACCTAATTTACCTTGGGAGGTTTAGATATTTCAACAATTTTGTCTGAGAAAATGTTGAATATTCGTTTATAATTAAGTGTGGAAAGTTTTATTGAAATGAGCATAACTGATTTTTTTTTTAATTCGCCTACAGATTTCTTGTGTTACTTTTACACAAATTTTGCATTACATTAAAAATTTTCCTTTTCTTTTTTTTTTTTTTTGTCATTTATTTTCTCTACATCTGGTTCTAGTAATTTTTATAATAAAATTTTTTCATTTTATCATTCTTATGAATAATGATACAAGTTTCATGTCAGTTGGATTATTGTCTTGGTATAAACCATAAACAACTTGTCTGAGATAAATAACCATCGACGCTGCATTCTTGGAAAAACTAATTTAATTACTTTCAAAACAAGAAATTTGTGTAAACCATTTGATGTGGTGTTTCCTGCAAGGAAAGAACATTTTGCCAATGTTGGAATATTTGGAACGTTACTTTTACTGGATTATATTATTGAGACTTTATACCAGTTATTTGTGAGTTAACAAGTTTATTCTCTGCATTATTGTTTAATATGTTATCTTCAGAGCATTTTAAAAACCTTGAGGCATTCGTGGTTTAATGCTTATCGGCTTAGGGAGTGAATACAACGACACGAGCTCGAATCCTAAACGAGACTGTGTAGTATTGGGTTAGTCAGCGTGTATGCTTACCGAGTCTGTATTAGAAGGTAACAAACGAAAATTTTTAAGTCAAACGAAATGTCGACAAAAGTAAACAAACAGTAAAAGGAACAATCAAGAAGTTTGAGTCGGTACAAAATTGTCTTTCAAATATATTATTATTGTACAAACCCACTTATAAAACTCTTGTGTAAATTAAAGAAAATATCAAATAACAACGAAATACTGCTACGTCGGATTCTAAGTCACACAAGAATTAGTGGAAATGCGCAAATTGATAAAGCGACTAGATCTGCCTTAAGTATGGTTCTTGAAAAAAAATTCCATATACGAACTTAATCAAAATATACAAATATATACTACAACAAAATCAGCATCGCTGGAGCAACAATAATTATGATAAGCTTATAGAAATCAAGCCGATACAAGGAGAATAGAAGTAAAGCTTCCAAAAAAGCCGAACAGAAGAAGTATTCTCTAGACTGCACATAGGTCACACAAGAATTACACATTCTTACTTGCTTAAAGAAGAAAAGCAATCAATGTGCCATGCATACCAGACAGCGTACACAATAAACATATTCTCATTGAATGCTTTGATCTGCCCCCTACAAGAGAAAAATTTTACAACACAAGCTGTATGTAAGAACTATTTAAAAAAACTAAAGTGGGCGCCAAAATGTCCTTCCTGAAAGCAGTAGGCCTATATAGAAAAATTTAAAGACCTAACCAATATAATATAAACAATACCAAAGAATATAAAAACAAATGAGTATCTTAAAATTACTGTATACCATGAATAAATATTTGAAGATACGAAGAAACAAACACACTTTCATCAAAATGACTTGATTCGGTGTTAAATGACCTGAAAAGGGTTGATACGCCGTAAAATAAAACGACCAACCAACCAATATCAGGTTACAAAGATGTGATAATCTTATCAGAACTGATAACTTCCGTCCATGTGTTTCTAACGCCTTCGTCTTCGCTACCGCTCAAGACTCTTATCTGTTTGACCGTTTAAAATCAAAATGAAGTCGGTATATTAGAAAAGATATATGTTATCTTCTTCCACCAGATAAGGGTCAGGAGTTGAGTGGGTATAAGTTGTTCTTCGCTGGCTGGCTTGGCGTGTGGCGGGGGTTGGTAAGCTATGAATAAACTTGGTCTTGTGGTAGAAATGCCGAAGACTTGATGGTGGATGTGGGTTGGTAGGCGTCAGAGGTCTTAGATCTTATCCGACATGTTGATTCTTAAAGGTTTTTAAATTGGGAGTTCGCGTTGGTCAAATCCATTCTTGATAATATATATACTATCTACGAGCCGTTACAACTGTGTGCATTTCGCATAGCGCAGATATAAAGGTATGAATCCAATTATTCCCCCTCCAGCTATTGGTAAATGGTAGGGCAGACTGGGCTCTTTAACCTTGGTATGGCAACCAGTTCACATGAAGGAAAAGTGAATTAAAAGCTGTTAAACCTCGCTTAATAATTGCCCTTGTGCCACATCCTGTCCGTGCTGAGAGGTTGGTAAATATATTAACCCCCTCCCCAACTGATTCAAACTTGCCAGAAGGCGCAATGATTGTCAACAGTATTCCATGACATTTATTGGACTTACACTCCTATGATTTAAAATGGGCGTTATGCCACTTGTTCCCGAAACAAAGATGGTGGACGCACGTAAACAATCAGTCTCGGGAAACCACTGGCCAGGAGGACCACGTGGTCAGTGCTTAAAACTACGTCCTCATTTGAATTTCGTCCCGCGTTTTTGGAGCCGACTTCATGACACGTATTATTCTATAAATACTTCGTCTTCAAACACTCTTTCTCTTTTTCAGATTTTCGCTTGCAGGGCTAACACACTCTCTCCAGTGTGACTTCCAGAGAGAATACTATCACTCTCTCATATTCACCAACAGCCGTCAATCGCCACAAAATGTATATGCTATGTAAACATTCCTTTCCTCATTATACCTTGTCTGTGAGATTTTTTCCAGCCTCGAAAACAGCAATTGCGTCGAACTACAGAAAGAAACGAACATTTAGACATGTCAACATGCATAGGACACTTATATTATTTAGTCCCTTTTTGTAGTTTTAGTTGTGTTAGTCACACACACACACACACACAGAGGATTATTTCACGAACAGTAACAGAACCATAGTAATGTTTTAAATGTTTTCATTGTATGTATTGTTAAGATATAAATTTGTTTTGTTTATACCGCCTTGTTTTGAATGTTCCTTTCGTCCGCGCCGTTTCATATCGTTTCACAATTTTCATATCGTTTACACATCTTTACTACAGTTGCCTCCATGTGCCTTTTTCCAAACAAAAATAACAAGCAAACCGAATATAAACCAACATAAATTTTGGGGGACCAAACATATCTACCAAATAACATGTCCCCCTACGCTTTCTCTCCAGTACTTTCTCGCATTAACATAAACGTCAACTAACATGATCATCACTTTTAACCAGTATACAATGTAAATAAGTTACCTAGATATTTTGGCAACGATTTCCTCTATTTTGTCTCTTTGTCTCAGCAACTACTATCATCTGCAATTAACAAACAAGAACGCCTTATTCGCCTATCCTCTTTCTTTTTCCCTGCTTATTAAACCGAACCCAAACTATAGTAGTACTAGCTTCGGTGGTACATCTACCAAACTGTAGTTGTTGCGGCATTATCAAAACATCGCCATTTTCGCCTCCGCAACAGAAGTTAGTACTACATGTTGATAAACCATGATAACATAAGCGACCCTAATTCGACGAATTTTGTGTGAGCACCGTAGCTGCGAGAACAATTTGGGATAGGATAGCCGCTTCGGACTGCTGTGTTATGTGAGTTTTTTTTTGAGAGGATGGTTTTTAATCTGTATTTTCTGAGAAGGGTGGTCGAATTTCCGTTGTCCTTTGGTTTTCCCCCAAAGCAAACAGTTTCCTGACTTCTTTCTGGATGCGATATATTTCTTTGGTCACGTTAGGACTCGTCGGCACAAACGTAAAGAATTTCTGTTTTACTTTCATTATTTGTCCGTTAATCATCATCATCATCATGTCATGCCGCCAGCACGGATATCCTTGACCATCTCTCGCCACTTCTCCCTATCGTTCATCGCCTCCGGCAGGTCTTCAGGGTTACATCCTGTGTCCTCACATAGCTGCTGTATGTAAGTTCGGGCTGGTCGTCCTGCTTTTGCTTGGCCATATGTGGGGGTCCATAGGAGTACGTCACTTACGAGCACGTCCTTGCTTCTCCAGCAGTGCCCGGTGTGTCTGGCTCGTCTAACCTGTATAGTCTTCGTGATGGGAGGCAAGTGGTCGTACAGTTGGCGTCTCGTGGGGTGTTGTCGCCAGGACTTGTTCAATATAGCTCTCAACATTCTTGTGTAGTTGCCGTCAAGTTTCTTCTCCAGCCGTTTAGTTAGCGTCCATGTAGTGCATCCAGATAGCAGTATCGATACAACCGCTGCCTGGAAGAACTGCGCTTCATTTCATCGGTCAGGTCTGATTTCCATATGATTGAGAGTCTATCTATAGCCGTCCATGCTTTCGTCAGTCGTGTGTCGATGTCGTTTTCCGTTGATGAGACGCTACTTCCTAGGTATGTGAATTTGTCCACTAGCCTCAGAGAGGCTCCGTCTAGTGTGGTAATGTTGCCCGTTTGGTTGTAACACATATATTCAGTTTTGTGCGCATTGACATAGAGGCCAATGCCTGCTGCAGCTCGTTCCAAACTATGCAGTAGCGTCTCTGCTTGATTAGGAAATTTACTAAGCTTTTTGCTTAGATGTGGCACAAGGCCATATGCGTCTCTGCTTGATTAGGCGTATTCGCCAGTAACGCTAAGTCATCAGCGTAGTCGGCGTCTGTGATTGTTTTTGCGGGGTACCTTTTTTAGTCAGCTCGAAGCCATTTTCTTTGATATTGTCGATCGAGAGAGAGAGAGAGAGAGAGAGAGAGAGAGTGAGAGAGAGAGAGAGTGAGAGGGGGTTATTTATTCGTCTGAGATGAGACTTAATAATTTTTATCACTTAAAATATTGAAACTATTGTCTTCATAGTTATACACACAACGTTTCGGGAGATGTGTTCTTCAGCATTCTTCAGGTATTTCATGTCGAACTCGGAAGCCTACATAGAACCTCGTACTGAACCCTTTATTTAATCCACGGGGTACGTAAGTAAAGTTGGCGACCGTAGTCGAGGGCGATCCGAAGGCTCTCTTTTCAATACCTACTAGACCGAGGTGTAGGGGAGGGCACCACTCTTATCCCTAGACTGCTCCACTTTACCCTTGATACATACCTTATAATGCTTCGTGTTAAGCAAGGCGGCATCAAATACCATTTTTTGAGTCTTTGGTATGACTCGACCTGAGATTGAACCCTGGTCTCCCGGGCTATGGATGAACACTCTACCCACTAGGCCAATGGGCACGGTAATTCACGGGGTAGATTGTTTTAATTCCGTTAACCATGACTGGGTACAAGTGTTAAGCTATAATAAGTATTCCTTATTATTCGTACCTTTAGTTGGGTTGGTTGGTTGGTTTTTATAGCATATCAACCTTTGTAGGTTATTTAATGCCAAATCCATTTTTATACAAATAATCAGTTCTATTTCAAACAATTCAATTTAGCACACAAAAACAGTTTTATTTCAAACAATTCAGTTTATCATAAGTACGCAGTTTGAATGCAAGTATACAGTTTAATTGTCAAAAACATTTCTATTTCAAGTTATTCAGCTTAGTCAAACAATTCTACTTCAAACAATTCAATTTAGTGCAAGTATAGTTTTTGTCCACACACAGTTAAGTGTCAAAAAAGTTCTACTTCAAGTAATTCAGTTTAACATAAGTATGCAGTTTAATTCTATTTGACCCATAGATAGGACCCTTATCAGGTACTACCACTCCGTGCCCGAATGGACCTGGGAACGATGGCAATGAAGGAGTACTCTGCATTCTCCAAAGCTCTTGCATTGCTGGAGCCTCACCATCAGATTGTTTAGTGTCATATCCAGGACACTCGTTGGGAGAGTCTTACCCCTCTGCAGAGATGCGGTTGGTGTATTCGACAGCCCCAGCCGACTGGGCAACCTTTTAGTTGGGATTGAACATGCAACCTCCTGATGATTTCTCTCCACTGCACCATGTCATCGGCTGGATAATTCAGGACATGATAGTATTGAGTGGTATATCTCATAGGTTGATGGAGACATTAGGTAAACAAGAACCAAAAATTCACTCTGAAGAGAAAGGTATTTGCCGTGGCTCGCTTCTGATACCAACTTCTGGGCTCTTCGATTTGGGAGATCAAAACTTTCTTGATTTTCCTGGTTAATAGTCAGATACACTCTCTTTTGTTCAAATACACACTCTGACGGTCGAATATTCTCTGATCTACCATATGAGACGTGTCTCCTTATGACCTAAAAACCTTCATCTAAATTAACAGACTGTCCAACATGAACTTTAAAGAATGGCTGTCAAAGTTTGGAATTTACTCATTTTGTCTGTGTTTGTGTGTGTGTGTGTGGGGGGGGGGCGATCGCTGATTTAGTTAATTCATTTAAACCAAGCAGAACCATTTACCCTCTGACACTATTTGACTGATTTCCCACCAAGTCAGAATGCGTCGTAAGTTCGTTTTAATCGAGACATACACCGCCGTCACAAAAAAATGCTTGGTCTCTTCGGCATTCCCCATTTTGGGGCCCCTCAGCCCTGCAAAGTTGATATTGCCTGGGAGGACAGCCCTCTAAAACCAAGTGATTCAGTTCGACAACAATGCCCACTTGGCACGAAAACCAGGCAGGGACCTGTCCATCTCCTGACGTAATGCAACATCAGGCTGCTCAGAAAATAATGTCCGATTTTAAAATAAACTTTTATTTCTGAATAAATCAATTTCAACTTTGTTTTAATGAGTCAAAATATGACCACTGAACATTTCTGCCATTGATCAACAAGGTTATTCATGACTCGATAATAAAATTTTAGAGGTTTTGATGCCAATAAATCTTCCAATTTAATTTCTATTTTTTCTTGGGAACGGAAAGTTTTTCGACTTAAAAAAAAGTGTCTTGATTATTAGAAAAAAAAATAAATAAAAAAGGTAGTCGGTGGCTGAGAGATCAGGAGAATATGGTAGATGTTATTGGGTCAGTAAAATGGTAGTTCCTGTATATGGAGTGAGTGAGGGATAGGCTCTTTGTGATTGGATGTACTAATCACGTGATGAGCCCAGAAGTCTTAGCGCAAAAATCCCAAATCCTGCCAGACAGATTCCATCTGACGTTCCGTAAGACGGGGATGTTAAAAGCTTTCAGAAAGACGACCCTAAGAAACCAGATATCTTCTTCAGCACGCCGATAAGTCCCTTAAACTCAACTTTATACACTGGAAGGATTGTATATTGTTATTAATTATTTCACGTGTTGATTAATAAATTGTTAGAATTAAACGAAGTATCAATTCATTTATTTGTTCCTGTTAGCCTTAGAATAAACGCTTTACTGACACAATAATGTGGAAAAATCTAATCTCTTAAGTCAATGAGCTTCTGCAGTTTCATCCTGGCAACATGTGGCCGAGCATTGTCATGTAGCAAAATTAGAACCAAGCTTGACGAATAAATGCATCATTTCTTTTTTTAGGTTCATAATTAGGGGCAAGTAACCTTCAAAATTTACGTGCTAAGAACATCGATTGATAAAATCAGAGAAAACGGCTGCGAGCTGACAAAGAAAAGAAGCAGAAGACACCCCGCAAAAACAATTACCGATGCCGACTACGCCGATGACATAGCGATACTGGCAAATATGCCCAACCAAGCCGAAACACTACTGCATAGTTTGGAACGAGCCGCTGCAGGCATTGGCCTCCATGTCAATGCACACAAAACGGAATATATGTGCTATAATCAAACAGGCGACATCACCACATTAGATCGAACCCCTCTTAAACTAGTCGACAAATTCACCTACCTAGGAAGCAGCGTATCATCAACAGAAAAGGACATCGACACGCAGCTAACGAAGGCATGGACGGCTATCGATAGGCTATCGATCATATGGAAATCAGACCTGACCGATAAAATGAAACGCAGTTTTTTCCAAGCAGCGGTCGTATCGATACTGCTGTATGGATGCACTACTTGGACGCTAACTAAACGGCTGGAGAAGAAGCTAGACGGCAATTACACAAGAATGTTGCGAGCAATATTGAACAAGTCCTGGCGGCAACACCCCACAAGGCACCAACTATACGGCCACCTGCCTCTCATCACGAAAACTATCCAAGTTTGACGAACCAGACATGCAGGTCACTGCTGGAGAAGCAGGGACGAGCTCATAAGTGATGTACTCCTATGGACCCCCACATATGGCCGGGCAAAAGCAGGACGACCAGCTCGAAGATACATCCAGCAGCTATGCGAGGATACGGGATGTGGCCCTGAAGACCTGCCAGAGGCGATGAACGATAGGGAGAAGTGGCGAGAGAGGGTCAGGGATATCTGTGCTTGTGGCACGACATGATGATGATGATAATGAACCTTCAAAATCAAATTCTGAAAGACGTGATTGAAAATTAACGAAGAAGATACTTCATTAGGAATTTAAGTTATTTTTTTACAATTGCTATTAAAATAATGTTAGAACAGAATTAGATAGTTTTATTTTTTTCGAGCAAACTTAATTGATAAAAATTTATGTTGGGAATATATCTTGAGTTGGGTGTGACAACACACTTACATTTGAGCTTGTAAACATACCCCTTCTTTACGTTGCTGGGTGTTCCCTTACGCTTGTTGAATTGAATTGCAAATTGGAGACATTGTTTACTGCACCCTTTCAAAGAAAAAGCCAGAGAAATAATTATATGAGCTCGAGAAAATTTAGTATTCAGAAGATTAAATATTTCACAAAGAAAGGTAGGAATTGTAAGGAAAGGTTGATATGAATAAAAAAAATATTGAATTAAAAAAACCTAAAAAAACAAACTTATACAATATTTTTGTTTTTGTTTTTAGAAGCATCTCAATACGTTGTGCTCTTGGTATATACACCTATAATTCAGATGTCTGTCGACGTAACTTTTTACGAAATTTGACCAGAATCAGGTTAGCCAACCTGAAAATAACCTTAAAAAAAGATCCACCTTGAGCTAGACGCGTACATTGAATCCATAAAAACGGGGGCAACAAACAACTTTTCTATGACTTGCGGTAGAACAATGAAGGGTAGTGTCCGTGGCTAAAGTTCTGGATTGGGGCTTCCAAGTTGGTGAGTTCGAACTCCAGTCGCGCTTTGGCGTTCACTTTCGGATTAATACCCTTGCTAAAGATATGAACCCCCCCCTGATGCCCCTAGTTATAGATTAAAAAGTATCATTATTGTTCTTCTACAAGGATGGTTTTGGCATTAAATAACCGACGAAATTTGATGTGCCATTAAACAAAAGAAACCAAAGACCAATGAATATAAACTCAATGAACTGTCCAGGTGAAAAAGTAATTTCGTAAATTGTTCTGATGAAAGAAAATTTTTAGACTTTTCTTTTTATAAAGATTTCAATTCTGTTTATCAGTAGGGTCAGCTGCTAACCACTGGTATTTTCTGGTAGAATTAAGATTTTATTCTAAAATTATATATCAAACTGAACTGTTTAGATTAAATTATTCATTGATATCTATAAGATAGATATAGAAAAAATTGCTCTTATTGGTATTAATGATTAAATTTGAATTTATTACATAAAAATAAAAATAAATTTACATTTCAATTTTCAGATAATCAAATAAAAATAATGAAAGAAAAATATCGTGGAGGATAATCAAATTAGGTCCTAAATTATTTTAGGATGCAATGGGTAAAGTAACATAGAATTTTACAAACATCAAAGTAGCAAAACAGATTTTGAATATAACATTATTCTGACAAAAACATTTTCAGAATTAATAACTATATTGCAAATAAATCTCACTATAAGTATATATAAACAAATATATAGGTACATCAATAAATGTCATCAATTTTACTTTTATATATAATTTGCTTTTTGATTTAGATTTGAAATGTTTTTAACATTTTTTACAAAGATTTCTAATATTTCTTTAAATATGATAAAACTAATAATTTTGTTTTTGTTTTGATTTTTAAAAGTTTTTGGCATTTTTTAAAAGCTATCTGATATTTCTTTATTATTAAAACGAAGAAAACAAAAGCAAAATTATTCGTTATATCCTAATATAACGAATAATTTTGCTTTTGTTTTCTTCGTTTTAATAATATTTATTGTATAATCTTATGTAATTTACCCATGAAATGCAATAAAATGGAAAAATGGAATTTATCAAAAGTGAAAAAACGAAGAAAGTGAATTTACCGAAAGTAATGACAGAATTAAGGAAAATTTAAAATAGAAAAAATTGTCCTCCTGGAGAAGTAAGGATGATCTCATAAGCGACGTTTTCCTATGGACCCCTTCATAAGGATGTGCAAGTGTTGGACGACCAACTAAAACTTATCTACAATAGACACAGAAAGTAGTCTAGAAGACCTGCCGGAAGCGATGGATGATAGAGACGAATGGTGTGTGTGTGTGTGTGTGTGTGTGTGTGAGAGAGAGAGAGAGAGAGAGAGAGAGAGAGAGAGAGAGAGAGAGAGAGAGAGAGTTAATGAAATCCGTGCAAGTAGCACGGCATGATGATGACTTTTTATACTAATTCACATATCCCACTTATTATCACATGCGTATTCATTTTGACGAAGAAAATTTAGATAGCTGTCGGAATTGCAGATAAGCATTATATCTGGTAGAAATTACGTTCTACGTTCCTATTTTACTTTTAGCCTGCTGTCCTTCTTCCCTAGAACGCAATGATCAATTTTTAAACTTTGACTTTTAAACTATTAAATTAAAATAAAACAATAAAATTGTCAGTTTTCAAGGGGAATAAATCGATTTAAACTTTAAAGAGTTATTTCCCTTTACATAGGTGGACTTACAACAGTTGGTTGTAATCATCACCATGTTGCGCTGCCAGCACGAATCTCCGTGACCCTCCATCGCCACCTGTCTCAATCATCCATTGCTCCCAGGAGTATATATCCTATATCGGTACAGTGATGTTGTATATAGGTTCTAGCTGGTTGTCCTACCTTTGCTCGTGAAGGGGTCCACAGGAGTATGTCGCTTATGAGTTCATCCTTACTTCTTCAGCAGTGTCCCGTTTGTATGGTTCGTCTAACGTGGATAGTTTTCGTGATGGGTGGTAGGTGGTCTTACGGTTGCTGTTTTGTGAGGTGTTGCCCCCAGGACTTGTTCAATATTGCTCGCAGCATTCTTGTATAATTGCCGTCAAGCCTTTTCTCCATACGTTTAGTTAGCATCCATGTGGTGCATCCATATAGCAGTATCGACACGACTGCTGCTTGGAAAAAACTGCTTTTTATTTTATCTGACTTCCAAATGACCGATAGCTATCGATAGTTGTCCATGCTTTTGCCAGTCGCGTGTTGATGTCATTCTCGGTTGATGAGACACTGCTTCCTAGGTAGGTGAACTTGTCCACTAGTTTCAGAGAACTACCATTTTGTGTGGAGATGATACCTCTTTGATTAAAGCACATGTATTCCCTCTTATCTGCGTTGACATGGAGGCCTATGCCAGCAGCAGTTAGTTCCAGGCTATGTAGCTGGGATTCAGCTTGGGCGGGTGTATTGCCAGAAGTGCTATGTCATCGGCGTAGTCCGGGTCCGTAATTGTTTGTGTGGGGTATCTCCTGCTTCTTTCTTTTGCCAGCTTGAAACCGTTATCTTTCATTATATTAAAAGACGTTCTAAGCACGTAGTTTAGGCAGATGATAAAACAGCATGGGGCTAATGTGTCTCCTTGCAGCGCACCAGTTAAAATGTCGAAGTAGTCTGTGTCTCCATCCGGGAAGCGGATTTTTACTTTCGTGTTTTTATATAGCATAATTATAGCTGCGAAGGTTTCTTTGGATTGGCCGAAGGCGAGTAGTATTTGCTCTATCTTCCTTCTGTGTATGCCGTCAAAGGCCTTGGAGAAGTCGACAAATAATATTGTTGTGTCAAGGTTTTTTGCACGTACACCTAGAATTCGATGGATAGTCAAAATTTGTAATGTAGTGGATTGATTTTTCTGGAAGCCATTTTGGTTCCTCCAAAGTATCTTCTCAATTTTGGGTTCTATGCAGTTGTGTAGTAGAGCATTGTAGATCTTGGCCGCTATGGATGTAAGGGTTATACCTAGGTAGTTCTTGGCTATTCCAAGGTCACCCTCTAAGGGAAGGGGAGGATGCACCTCTCTGTAAATCTGTCTATTGTGTTTTGGTTATATACGGCATTACAGTGTCGGAGCAGTATGTCGTCAAATTCCCTGGTCTTCCATACTTCTGGGGGTATTTCATCAAGCCCTGCTTCTTTCCTATTTTAATTTTTCTTGGTACTGAGTCGAGTTCTTCTTGTGTAAACTGTCCTAGTTCGATGTCTCATTGATTATTAATAATTTTCGTGATTGGTTCATGCGTAACTTTTGGAGGTTTTCCGAGTAAATTCTCGAAATGCTGTTTCCACAGGTGTATTCGTTCTTCTTGGTTGGTAGCTTTCAGTTTAGCTTTCACAGTACTCTTTCTTCTGCTCACTTCGTTTGCCGTCTGCCATGCTATCATAGATTTTCTATCTTTAACCGAGTCTCTGATTTTATTGATCTGAGTTAGATATAATCATTTGATACATCGTACATCTATAACATTTATCCGACTTCCCAGCAGGTTAGATTTGACATGGGGTCATAATATAGTCGGGAGCCATGCATGAATCGAAACTCATGTGCGGCCATTACGAAAAAAAATGTTGATACTGTTGGCATTCCCCTTTTAAGGCACCTCAGACGCCGATCAGTAATCTCAGCCCTGCTAAGTAGGTATTGCCTTCGTGAAAGGCCCCTAGGAACCAAGTTTATATTGTTTTCTCATCCACCCAGCTGGATTGCTCCTAATCTAGGTAAATATACTCATAGAAAAATCACATTTTTTTACCCTGAAAATTTAACATGAAGAATCGTTTTTAATTTCCCTAGGTTTGATATTAGTAGCATAATAGAATATCTATCATGGCTATTGATGACTATTAATGACTTTGTTGTTTTCGTATTTTTGTCATATATGAGAAGCAAACGACATCCCGCAGAAATAGACGCAGACTTGGCAGATGATCTTTCGCTTCTTGTAAATACACATGCCCAAGCCGAGTCCCTACTAAATAACCTGGATCAAGCAGCATGAAGCATTGGTCTCTACGGAAAGCAAATAAAACAGTTAATGTGCTGTAAACAAGGAGCAATCTCCGTTTTAAGAAACATACCTCCAAAATTAGTAGACCATTCACATACCCCGGCAGCAATATCTCATCTGCTGAAAGTGATGTCAATATACTCATAGCGATGGCGTTGACTGCTATTGACAAGTTGTTTGGTGCATGGAAATCTGATCTATCTGATAAAATAAAACAGGATTTCTTCCAAGTTGTGTCTGTGTCAGTACTACTGTAAGAATGCACCACCTGGACGCTTACAAAACGCAAAGAGAAAAAGCTAAATGGGAACTCCACATAAATTTTCGGTGCTATTTTGAACAAATCTTGGAAGCAGGAGCCTATAAGACAGCACCTGTACGGCCACTTACCTCCCATCTCACAAATCATCCAAGCAAGACAGTCTGGGTACAGCTAAAAAAGTAAAGACGAACTCATAAGTGATGTTCTCTAATGGACTTCTTCACATGGACTTACATACATCAGCTCTGTGCGGACACTGGATACAGTCTAGAGGACTTGCCAGATGCGATGGACGAGAGAGAGAGAGAGAGAGAGAGAGAGAGTCAGGGAACTCCGTGCGATCAGCATGACTTGATGAAAATGATTTCTTTAAACTTGGATTCTCAAACTTTTTAATTGATGCACTGCCTTGTAATCAAATTTACTTTCCATTCATAAATAAATTCATTGAATATCAAATTACAAAACATAACTAATTTTCCAGTGTTTAATACGATTTACAACTTTTTATACTCTAACACACACTCGGCAGAATATGATTATGTTTTGACTTAATTTTTCTGTAAATGAATGACGACCTAAACAATTTGTGTGTGTTTTAAGAGATAAATATAAATAGAATAGGAAAGATGAGAATAAACAGCAACAGATATATGAATAATATAATGAGTGTGATTTTCAAAATTTGGTTATTCTAGTAAACTTTAAAGCAGGTGTTGGAATTTGTAAATTCGGCAGTTAATGTCTGCTCGAATATGATTGGCTGTTTTCAAAATTGGGTTATTCTATTAAACTTTGAAGCAAGGTTTCGCAATTTTTTTACTTGGTGCTCCAACCAAATTTAATTTCACTTCAACCCCAAATAAATTTATCCAACATTAAATTACTTTTCTATCAGTGTTGAATACAATTTAAACGAGAAAAGATTCAGTAAACTATTAATGCAAACACGCCTTTAATTCTTGAATTATTCTTAAAATGTGAGGATGAGTTTCGTAGGGGCTGACGAGATCACGAATATTAGGCTACAGGTTTGTGTGGTTGAGCCGCAAATCACTATATTCTATGTTGTAAGTGCTTTTCTGTTTTTTTAAGAAAATAATGCACATGGTTAAACTTTGATTCAGTTTGTACGAACTTGGAAAAACTATGGACTCACCAGTTGCACAAAGCTTGCGATATTCTGCTAGAGTTTTCGATATCTGGCAACTAGTCTACATAATCTCACGATTCTTCTTCAGTTATAAAGGGATTTATAAATGCAAACAAATAAATTCACACCATGTCGAGTACGATATTTTTATTCATACAATCAAAATTTGATTCACTTCATTCCCATGATTTCATATGGACAACTTTGAGAAGCCCTGGTCTAAATGTTACCTGATGTGTGTGAGTTATGGACTTAAACATGTAGTAGTAGAATTAATTTAGCCTTATTGAGAGAGAGAGAGAGAGAGAGAGAGAGAGAGAGAGAGAGAGAGAGAGAGGCGGAATAAAATTTGGTTGTTCACCTTCCGACCAAGTGAAAGAGAGGTAAGAGAGCGAATAAAGGCAGAAATAGAAAAAGGCATGCGAGTGATACGGACCCAATAACGCAAATTCCAGTCGAAAACACAATTCTTAGCAAAAGTATCAAGGCGGAAATTTTCTATCTGAAAGAGACGAGAATATAAGAAGAAATTGCAAAAGAAATGTTTTTGTAGAAGGAAAATCTTGTGTTTGAGCACGTAAAGTTTTTTTTCCTTTTTTATTTTCTCTCGATATTATGGAGTCACTTTCTCAGCAAGAGTCGTGCTTGTTAATTTTTTTGTTTGGTACTATTTACCAACCCCTCCGCCCGGGCAAGGTCAATTTTTAAGCGGAGTTTAACAGGTTTGAATTCAGAGTTTTCCTTCTCCTAGATTAGTTGTCTAACCAAGGTTGAAGAACCTAGTCTGTCTTACTATTTACCCATAGCTGGAGAGAGAATAATTGGATTCATACCTTTCCCAAGGGTATTAGTGCTATGTGAAATGCAATCAGTCTCGTCCAGGATTTGAACTCGTGTCGCCGTGTTCATTTCCTACGGCGATAACGACTACACCACAGGCACCTCCTCTCTCTCTTTTCTTCTTCTTCTTCTTCTTCTTCTTCTTCTTCTTCTTTATTTAAAAATTTTTTTTTTGTTTGGTCTTATCACGAGTGAATGTTTGCTGGTATTCTTTGTGTGTGGCAGTGAACTGTAGTTGAACAGTCTTCTACCCTGAGACGATCGGGCGGTTCTTGCTCTGAGGAAGGTTTCTTTGGCTGTTTTTAAAGTCATCCACTAATACCAGACTTTTGGTTTATATTAGCATTGATTGGAAAATGTGGGTTTTGGAATTACGTTTGCCAAGTCGGCTGGGGCTGTAGAATGCATCAACTGCTTCTCTGCTAAAGGATAAGACCTCCCCGCTGGAAACGAGTGTTTTGGATATGACATTAAACAATCTGATGGGGAGGTTCCAGTAATGCTAAAGATTTGGGGAATGCAGAGTACCCCTTTATTGCTCCCAGGTCCACTCTCGCTCGGAGTGGTAGCACCTGATAGGGTTATATCTGTGGGTCAAACAGAACTAAACTGCGTACTTATGCTAAACTGAATTGCTTGAAATAAAACTGTTTTAGTATGCTAAAAGGAATTGTTTGAAATAGACCTATTTTGACATTTAACTGTGTGTAAACAAAAACAATACTTATACTAAAATGAATTGTTTAAAATAGAACTGTTTGACTAAACTAAATAGCTTGAAATAGAAATGTTTTTGACAACTGAACTGTGTACTAATTCTAAAATGAATTTTTTGAAATAGAACTGTTTATTTGTATAAAAATGCATTTGGCATTAAATAACCTTCAATGGTTGATATGCCATAAACCCAAGCAAGCAAACAAACAAACAAACAAAATTGATATTTAAACTGCATACTTATGCTAAAATGAATTGTTTGAAATGGAACTGTTTTTGAATGTTAAACTGAATTGTTTAAAATAGAAGTTTATATGTATAAAATAAATTTGGCATTAGATAACCTACAATGTTTGATATGCCATAAAACCAAACCAAACCAAACCAAACCTTTGGAATTACGTCACTTGTTAGCAACTACGTCCGTGTGGGTGTTGATTTTCGCTCAGAACTGGTAACGCCATGTCAGGAATTTCCGTTCAATTTTTAGACTTGACACAAGAATTATTTTCGTTTATTTCATTCATTTAAAAATATTTTTTTGATCAAACGAGTCATGGAAAATGTAAAATTGAGGTTGGATGTAATTAATCAAACCTGATTTTATAGGTATAACGGAATTATTTTTGTTCTACATAAAGTTGACAAGTGCAATTTATAACAGTAATCTGTGTCCAGGTAATTTATCAGCTTCCACACAATATTCACAAGAGGTTACAATAGAAATCAAATCAAATGTCTAGATTCCAGTTGTTATAATACTGAGATACAATATTCACTTTTTGTCAGTGTTGGCTTATTTAGTTTGAGTTCTTTGTTTAATGGGTTATTCTATGCCAAAGCCATCCTTGCAGTAATACAGAAGTAGTACTATCTAACCCATAGCTAGAGGAATAAAAGCGTTTATACCTTTCCCAAGGGAATTAGTCCGAAAGTGAACGTAATAGCGCGACTGGAGTTTGAACTTGTTTATTACAATGTCGGAGTCCAGAACGTTAGTCACTACACCACGGGTCTCCCCAACCTCAGAGTTGGTTGTACAGACAGATTTGTCAACGGAGGTGTAAGAGGAATTTTGTTTTATTTTTGATTAAAAAAATAATTTTTATAACTTTTAGAATAATTCCTTTGATAAATCCTCATCTTTGCCATTACACACATGTAATTTTATGTCTTAGAGTTTTCGGACTATTGGCTTCATCTTCATTGTTATATTTACAATGTTTCAGCCGATGTGTCCTTCGGCTTTCTTCAGGTGTTTCATGCCGAACTTGGGAGCCCACAAAGAATTTCGAACCGAACCCTTTATTGAATCTACGCGGGTAGATTGTTCTAATTCCGTAAATCATAACCGGATACAAGTGTTAAGTATTCATTTTTTAAGATTTATTTATAGTTGGAATTAAACTGGGAAAGGCATGAATCCATCTCTTCTCTCCCCAGATATAGGTTGCTAGTAGTATAGGAGAAGGAAAACTCTGATTTCAAGATTAGATGTACTCCATTTAAGAATTGACCTTGTGTCATCCCCTGTTCGTGGCGGAGGGCTTTGGTAAATACATACGATGGGAAAATAGTTTTAAATCGTAAAGCGATTTTATCTGGTTGATAAGAATTTTTAGGGCCTTTTTTCTTTGTCAGTCGAAAAAGAGGTTAGTTTATTTGAAAATTATTTCTGTTTAAATTTGATAGATAGAGAAAAAAAGATGACAAATTCACCGACAAAATGAAACGCAGTTTCTTCTAGACAGCGATACTGCTGTATGGATGCACTACTTGGACGCTAACTAAACGGCCGGAGAAGAAGCTAGACGACAATTACACAAGAATGCTGCAAGCAATATTGAACAAGTCCTGGCGGCAACACCAACTATACGGTCACCTGCCTCCCATCACGAAAACTATCCAAGTTAGACGAACCAGACATGCAGGACACTGCTGGAGAAGCAGGGACGAGCTCATAAGTGATGTACTCCTATGGATCCCCACATATGGCCGGGCAAAAGCAGGACGACCATCTTGACCATACATTCAGCAGCTATGTGAGGATACTGGATGTAGCTCTAAAGACCAGCCAGAGGCGATGAACGATAGGGAGAAGTGGCGAGAGAGGGTCAGGGATATCCGTGCTAGCGGCACGACATGAAGATGATGATGATTCAAAGTTGAACCAATTCTAAGGAGAAACGATCAATTAGATTTTAAAAGGGAAATAAATATAAAATTCTTTTACAGAGTTACCTTCCTTGCATTGGAATTTTAAACGAGTCCTCATTTAGCACAGTTTTATGTATAATATATGTACCGCCGAAATTTTATATAATAAATTAAAACGAAGCATGATTAATCCAAAAAAACAAAAAAAAACAAAAAAAAAAAAACAAAAAAAAAAAACGAAACAAACAAACAAAAAAACAAAAACAAATAAAAAACAACAAAAAAACCAACAAAAAACAAAAAACAAAAGCAAAACAAAAACTCAAACCAAACCAAATAAAACAAAATAAAAAAAAACGAGATCAAGTCACAGCAAGTCTTTTACTAAACTTGAATCTACCGAAGTATTCTTGCTTATTTAAGCAACACTATCGTCTGGATTCTTTCAATTCTTCCGGGGATTCAAAATTATAATCTTTTGGAAAACTCATCAAGCGTTACTTTCATTTGGTCAAATAGTGGGCATCCCATCGTTTGGCAAACGAATCTCTTAGATTCGTTGCAAATAAGTAATGGATTCTATCCTTACTTGGTGCCTATACTTGTGGATTTGTGCAAAATCTAGGCTTTGTGTAGTCTTTAGGGTACTCACTTAGGATGTGGTTAGGGGTTTGTTATTGCAAACCAATTACTATTGAGAAGTGAGTTCGATTCTCATCCGTTGCTTCATATAAAAAAATGTAAGACCATCTGATATAAAACTGGAGATGATGGATCCCTAGTATTGGTTAAAAATATCAAGGAGAAGGACACTGATATAAACCTACAGCTACGGTAACATCCACGCATATCTACAAGTACTTGCAATTCCTTTTGGATAACACCCAGTCAGCGGGTCTTAAAATATGTTCATTGCATTCGCTGCAGAGGAATAAGACCCCTTATCTCCTGGATATGAAACTAAACTGCGTCTGATTGTGAAGCTCCAGTTTTGAAGATCTTGGGAGTGTGGAGTACCCCCTTAATTGCCATTACTCCCAGGTCTATTCTGGCTCGGAATGGTAGTTTTGGTTTTTTCGTGGGTTATTCCATACCAAAACCATCCTCGTAGAAAAACAGTTCTGGCACTATTTAGCACATTAGTAGAAGGGATAAGGAGGTTCATACCTTTTCCCTCGGGTATTAATCCGAACGTGAACGTTATTAAGTTCACGTTCGGATTAATACCAGAGGGAAAAGGTTGCTTCTCTGCGACCACTGGTTTCATGCCATCTTTATACGACGATCATCAGACAGAGAAAGCTTTCGTATAAAGACGGCCTGAAACCAGTGGTCACAGAGAAGCATCCATGCTATCAAACATATATAAAAACTAGAATAATAGATAAATTAATGTATTACTTTTTTATAGATATTTAATAGCATGGATGCGTATCTGCGACCACAGGTTTCAAGCCGTCTTTATACGAAAGCTTTCTCTGCCTGATGATCATCGTATAAAGACGGTATGAAACCAGTGGTCGAAGATAAGATTTCATGCTATAAAATATATATGAAAAACTAATATATATTTATTTATTATTATATCATATAATAGCTCTATCACAGATATTGAGCACTCTCTAAATTACTGCATTTGGTCAGTCACAAACCCACCAAATGAGATAGTGACAACCATACATCGTTATAATTATAAAAGCTAATATATATATATATATATATATATATATATATATATGTCAATCGTAGAAATCAAGCACTCTCCAAATTATATCACATTTGCTCTGCCACAAACCTACCAAGTGAGATAGAGGCAACTATACACTGTTGTTATATATATATATATATATATATATATATATATTGAAATGATAGATCGTAGTGAATCTGACAGTATGATAGAAATATGTAGAAAGTTGGATAAATCAAACACTTAACTCAAATTTAGATGTGTGATATTTCGTTCGGCTTTATTTCATGTCGAACTTATTCAGATATAGACCATTTTCTGATTTTTTTAAAATTTAAAAGCATATGGGGAGAAATGATAATGGTACTTGGTGCTCTTTTGCTTAATACTCAGTATTTTAAGGTATGAATCAAGGCTAAGTAGAGTAATCAGGGGAGGAAGTAGCGCCACCCACTACACCTCGGTGTTGGAGCTTTTAAAAAGGAAGGTTCCGGGTAGTCTTCGACTACTGTGGGCTAACTGACACACACACACACACACACATATATATATATATATATATAGAGAGAGAGAGCATGGCGTAAATGTTTCTTTAATAATGAATGAAATCGACGAGCCGTGTTCAAATACTGGGCAAGGCTGTTTGCGTTTCACTTCGTGCTAATGCCCTTGGGAAATGCCTGAGTCCTCTTTTTTCCGCAGCAGTAAAATAGCTGGGAAGTCTAGGCTCTTTAGTTTAGGAAAGACAACCGGTTTGGGAGAAAAGAAAACTCTGAATTGACAACCCGAGTTGTATTGTTCGGTAAAATCTGTGGCACATTGGTGCATCATGCCTCCCCACATTATATCATAAAAAAAGCGTGGCTGATTCTACAAAGGCCTTCACCACAATAAACAAATAATTTCTGTAGGTAATACAACAATGCTTCATATCTTTAACTGAATAAGTGAATTTTTGGGCATTTATACGTTGAGATCGACAGTAGAGCCCATCATACACACGCACACGTATATATATATATATATATATATATATATTGGCAGCAAGTAATTGTTCAGACAAGTCTGGTTAAAGAACCCAGAGCTTAACTATCTTTTCGAATTAGGTCTTTTCTCTACTTTTCTTTTAAGTTTCTTTGAATCAGGGTCTAGTTGATTAAGAAGTTGCTCATGGTTCTGCTCCCAAGCGCTTTCGGCCATATCGATTGTTTGTCGTCGAGGGGATTATTATTTTTCTTTGAGGTATTGTTTGTTTTTATTTAGTTTATGATAATTCCACTGAAGATATGATCGAAAACGCTTGGAAGCAGAACCTAAGACAACTAATGCTCTGATACAAAGAAACCAGTTAGAAAGCTTGAGAAAAAAATATAGGATAATGAAAAAGGAAATGTTGCCTTTAAGCAAACTTGTCTAAACAATATGTAAATATTGCACAATATAAGTAAGGATACTGTGTGATTTATTGAAAATAAGTTTATAAAGAACAAAGAGAAGATGCTTTTTTGTAATGGCTTTGTTGAGTGTAAAACTAGTAAATAATATTGTGAATTCAAGCGTTAATTCTGCAACATCTGTGACACGAATTATAGAGAAAAGGTAGCAATTATTTGAAGTAATTATCTATTTCCTACGTATTAAATTCAGATAAGTTTATAACTCGTAGACCAGGCCTAGATTGTTGTGGGTATCAGATTGAACGATAAAGAATTGATTCTGATAAGTTATTATGTAATGATCTTCTTCTTCTTCTTCTTCTTCTTCTTCTTCTTCTTCTTCTTCTTCTTCTTCTTCTTCTTCTTCTTATTATTATTATTATTATTATTATTATTATTATTATTATTATTATTATTTCTTCTTCTTCTTCTTCTTCTTCTTCTTCTTCTTCTTCTTCTTCTTCTTCTTCTTCTTCTTCTTCTTCGTTTTTCACACCAATTTTAACTTGTGATCTCTCATTGGAATCTGCGGTGACAGCAAGGCTTCCGAGATCTCCAGGACTCACCTAAGTATTCAAGCTGATCTTTAATCTGGACGTTTTTAGTTCTTCCTCTGATTTCCATTTCCTCCAGTCCCCTTTGCTGACTCTTTGGCATCGTTTCAAACGCACAAACTACAATTGGTATCACTGTTAACTTCATGTTCCACAGCCTTTTCTGTTCTCTTGTCAGATCTAAGTATTTATCGTTTCGCTTTCTTTTATTTTCGTTTATTTTTTATTTTTTATTTTTTGCTGAAACAGCGAAATCAATTAGAGGGCAATTTTTTTTCTTAATATTATCATTACAAGTTTTTCATACCAACTCTTGTTGATGGTTTTTAATTGGAGACTAAGTGACAGCAAGTTTCTTAAGGTTTTCAGGACTCTTCTATTTATCCTAGCCGATTTTAAAAGAGCTGTAGTTTGGTTAGTTTCGTATCTTCCATTAATTTCCACTTAATCGAATATCTTTTGGGGACTCTTCATGTTCTACTGTCTTTTCAGCTCTCGAGCATGGTCTCCGTATTTATTAATCTTTTTGCCTTCCCTTTTACTGTGGTCTACTGGCATGCCGAAATCCACAAGATGACAAGTTCCTTTCTTAATCAAAACTATTGCTGGTCTTCCGGTCTTGATGAGATGATCCGTTTGTATTTTATAGTTTCAAAGAGTTTTATGTATTTTATCTTCTCGGACAGATTCTGGTTTGTAAATTTCAGTTTCTTGCCCAATTCCCAGTGGCTCAACAAGTTTGCTGCGTTGGCTTATCATTGATTAACTGTTTCATCGCTCATAGGCTACACTTGCTATTCTCCTATGGGTTATCAATTTTTGTTTTGCCCAGTCGACGGTGGCGGGCGGGGGGAGGCAGACTGCATCTCTGCAAAATGGTGAGACTCTCCGGAACGAGTAACCCAGTTGACTGGGGCTATAGAATACACCGATTGCATCTCTGCAGAGGGGTAAGACTTCCCGAATAAGTGTCCTAGTGTCTAAACGATCTGATGGTGAGGTTCCGGTGATGCTGGGGCTTTGAGGAATGCAGAGTACCCCTTCATTGCCATCGCTCCAATGTCCACTTTGGTTCGGAGTGGTAGTATCTGGTCTATGGGTCACATAAAAGTAAACTGCGTACTTATGCTAAACTGAATTGCTTTAAATAAAACTGTTTTGACATTTAAACTACGTACTTATGCTAAACTGAATTGCTCGAAAAAGAAATGTTTTGACATTTAAACTATGTACTTATGCTAAACTGAATTGTTTGAAATGGAACTGTTTTTGTGTGCTAAGCTGAATTGTTTGAAATAGAACTGTTTTGACATTTAACTGTGAGTAAACAAAAACTATACTTATACTAAACTGAATTGTTTGAATGAGAACTGTTTGACTAAATTGAATAGCTTGAAATAGACATGTTTGGACAATTAAACTGAATGCGTATGCTAAACTGAACTGTTTGAAATAGAACTTTTTATTTGTATAAAAATGGATATGGCGATAAATAACCTACAAAGTTTGATATGCCATAAAACACAAACAAACAAACAAACCAACAATTTTTGCTTTGATATAATTAGTCCTTATGGCATTATTTCGCACAGCTATGATAAAAGAATGAGTTTCTTTCTTTAAGTTTCCTTTTCGTAACCATAACCAGGTGATCTAATGTGCAGTGTCCTTAGTTTGTTACTTAAAATAGCCACATAATTATTTGGTTTTGTTTGCTTTTTTGGCATATCAACCATTGTTGGTTATTTAATGCTAAATCCTGTTTTACATATATATTAAACATATGATTTGTCAACTCAGTTCTAGATACACAAAGTTAAAGAATCAAGCAGTTCAATTCAACAAAGTGAACAAAGTTAAATGGTTCCAAGTATTGTTATGTATCACCAACAATTGAGTTAAACATCAGTCATTTGTTTGCACATAGTTAAATGATGAAACACTTCTATTTCAAGCAAATCAGTTTAGTATAAGCCTTTTGTCTGTTCTCAGTTTAAATTTCAAACATTTCTGTTTGACCCATATATAGGGTCTTATCAGGTGTTACCACACCAGGCCAAAGTGGACCTTGGAGTGATGTCACTAAAGGAATACTCTGCATTCCCCAAAGCTCCAACATTACTGGAGCCTCACCATCAGATTGTTTAGTATCATATCCTGGACACTTGTTGGAAGGGAGGGGGGGGGTCTTGTCCCTCTGCACAGACGCAGTTAGAGTATTCTACATCCCCAGCCGACTAGGCTAATATATGTATTTTCATCCCAATTTTTGTTTTTGAGATAATTTTTTCTTATCCTTCGTCTAAATTTCTGGGGTAAAGCTTATCACGTAGAATATTCGTAATATTGTCTTCATCTTCATTGTTATAACCAGGCCATTGGCATAAAGGCGACCCGAAGACTCCCTTTTCAATAGCTACTACACCGAGGCGTAGGGGAGGACTATATCCTATTCCCGAAATACCCGAAAAGCCTCAATAAAATTAGATCAAAAAGTCTAAAAACCATGGAAATCGCCGAATCCAGCCAAAACTAAAAACAACAACAACAAAAAAACAAAACAAAAAACAAAACAAAAAACAAACAAACAAAAAAACAAAACGCTAAAAGGAAAACTACACCAAACAAAATAAACATCAAACACACAAAAAAGATAAGAAAATATGACTCATAAAGTAATCCAACGGAAATGCCATGGCTACAAGGCAAATTACTATGAGCTACTTCTGTTAATAGCTGAACTCAAGCCTATCGTCAGATGTCTCTAAAAAACCTTCCAAAAGCAGTGAAAAACCATATACAAAAACCTTTGAATAATTTGACTACATACATGATACTTGACAAAGAGCTTAGGGTGGAGTATCAATCCTTATTAGGAAAAATATCTCCTAAAATAAAATCAACATCTTGCAAGCAATTGCAGCCTGAGCAACTTCACACAAAACTGTCTCCATCTGCTCACTATATAGCCTACCTCATGACCTTATGAACGAAAAAGAATTAAACAATTTAGCAAAACAACTAAATCATTTATCTTGATGGGAGATTTTATTAACCACAACTTAATATGGGGTAGTACAGGGTGGAAAGATAAAATTGTCGTCCTAAAGAAAACAACACTACAGCTTTATTTTAAAACTTTTATTGAAAAAAATCAATTCAGCTAACTTGATTAAGTAGTAGAGCTGACATCTATTCAATGTAGCCGCCTTCAGCCTCAATCACCGCCTTGATACGGATCCGGAACTGGGAGCATGCCTTTTTTATAAGCGCCGGCGGGAGCCCTGCGAAAACTCGGCGGATGGCGGCGATCAGGCTGGCTTTGGTGTTGTGGGAGGTCGTGTTGGTGATGTTCTCGACGTATGACAAAACGAAGAAGTCCAGCGGGTTCAGGTCGGGGGAGGAGGAGGACCAGTGAGAGAAGGGTACAAAGTCGTAGCACTCCTTCTGAAGCCAAGCCTGGGTCTCTTTTGACTTGTGGGCCGGCGCTGAGTCCTGCTGCCACACACAGGGTCTGCCACCGCCCACCTGATTGCACCAGGGGATCACCACACTCTTCAGCACATCCAGGTACACTTTGGTGTTGACTTTCAAGCCGACTTCGAAGATGTGAGGTGGCATGATTTGGCCCTCACTTGAAACCACACCAAAGACCATAACTGTAGCCGGAAACTTTGTTTTTATCACCCTGGGCACGTCCCTGTTATTCGTGGCAATCCAGATTTGCATTTTGAGGGTGCTGGCAATGGTCCTGTTGTCATAACTTGGATCGGTAGAGACCATGAGTTGTCCAGCGGCGCATCTCCGATCTCGCTCGTTGAGCATTGTGTCACTTTCAGACACGATAAAAGGCTCCTATTGCTCTTGGGATTTGTACACAACTGGCCAAGTAGTAGATGGTCTGCAACAAAAAAGAAAACCGGTTTTCATTAAACGGAAATGTAATCATGTCGTCTTTTCTAGGGCGACAATTTTATCGTTCCACCCTTTAAAGTAACAAACAAAAGAGACCAGACCCATGAGAAAAACAAGTTATGCCACCACAATCAGAAATATCAGGCCCACCTTGACCTATCCTCAGGTACATTCACTGCCATAGACCTTAACCTTAGTGATTCATCAATCTTCATAGACTATAAACGGAGAGTATACAAAGACACTGCGGCAGTGACCTCTTTTCCATAACAATGGAAAACTCTACAATAAAAAACTCGGAACCACAAACAAAACCCCTATGATAGAATTTTAAAAAGTCAAACTGGCAATCCCACAAAAAACTATGCCTTACCACACTAATCCTAGAAACAAATGCAAATCAAGAAGAACCCATATTATATTTTACCAACACCTTCATTACCATAGCGAATAAAAGTATTCCTAAAACCACAATATTCCCAAAACATAATAAACCATGGTTCACAGAGGAGTGCAAAAATTTGTTAGGAGAACGTCAAGCAACCCAGAAGAAATTCAAAACAAACTCCTCATCAGAAAATCTAAGAAATACAAAGAGCTAAAACTTGACGTACTATTAAAGAAACCAAAAGATCATTCTGGAGAATCTTCACTTTAAAAATAAACTTCAATACCAGTCCAAAAATAATTTGGATTTTTATAAAGAAAATAACAAATAAAAATATCAACAACCCCATAAATTCCCTCTCTCAAGGAAACACAAATACCACGAGTGAAAAGATTCCACCCTACCAGTTATAGACTTATAGCTTTAACTAATTGTACTTCCAAAACTCTCAAAAGGATGATCAATCTATGGCTCAAATGGTTCCTTGAATCAAACAACCTCCTCTCAAACCTACAAGCATGCTTCAGAGCCAAAAGAAGTTCCGCAGACCAAATAGTCCGTATAGAAACCCGAATCAAAGAACATCAAAAAAGAGCATCTAGTCACAATCCTTTTTGACCTAGATGAAGCCTATGACACATCATATGGCATATCTAAAGACATCAAAGATTTTGGCCTACAAGGCGCAAAAACAATTTCTAGGAGACTGGACCTTCCAAACACGAATAAACAATACGCTTTCCTGTCCAAAACCACAAGAAATAGGTGTATCTCAGGGTAGCATTCTATCTGTGATCCAATTCATGATTAATATTAATAAAACAATACCCTGCCTCCCCTAGAAATCAATGGATCATTATATGTCGACAACTTCCTCATTTGTTACAGTTTAAAAAATATGACTACAATAGAAAGAAAAATGCAACAATGCATCAACAATATATTAAAATGGACCACGAAAAATGGTTTTTAAATTTCTAGTAACAAAACCAAATACCGGCACAACTGCCAAATCAACAAAGCGCATTATCAACCAACCCTAACTCTAAATGGTACTGAAATACTCAGAACCAATCAATACAAATTCTTAGGCGTTACTCTTGACCCAACATTATCCTTCATCCCCCATATCAAACAACCGAGGATCAAACGCAACCAAACCATTCAACTCCTGAAAACCATAGCCCACACAGAGTAGAGTGCAGATGAATATATGAAGCAGCCAGAAAATGCTACCTCTGGGAATTTAAAACCATTCACCACCAGGGACTCTGTATTGCCCAAGGAACCTTCACTACCTCTCCAATTGAAAGCTTTTACATAGATGCCAATGAACACCTATTTTCCTTAAGATATAAAATTGCACTCCAATTTTATGCCTCCAAACCCTTTTTATAACTGTATCATGGAAATAAGATATAAAAACCTGTTTAAAAATAAAGCAACGGTCATGAAACCTTTTAATCTAAGAATCCAAACCCTCCTAAATGAAATCAAAATCAATCCCAAACTAATACATGATCCCCCCCCGCCAAAAAAACAAAACAAAAAAAAAACACCATGGACCATAAATCAACCAATAGTAAAACTATAACCAACCAAACTATCCCAAACCAAAAGACACCCTTTCACTTTCCAAGAGAAATTCCTCAACGTCCAAAACAAGTTCGCAGATAACTACCACAGATGGACCCAAACAGGGAAAGAAAGTTTGTTGAGCTGTTTTTTTTCTAAAATCATAAACTGCTAAAGCGTCTCCCAAATGAATCATCAATCTGTTGTGCTGAAGTCACCGTCACCTTCATGTTCCATAGTTTTTTTTTGTTCTCTAGCAAGGACGAGGTACTTATCCCTCTTTTTGCTTTCTTTTATTTCCATTCTGTGGTCAACTGGTACGGCAAAGTCCACTATTCGGCAGGTTCTCTTTTTTTTTGTAGACTATCACCAGGTCTGGTCGTCTTGCCGAGATTAAGTGATCCGCTTGGATCTCGAAATCCCAAGTTTGTGCATCTTGTTTCCCAGGATGGATTCAGAATTGTGCATATACCAGTTGTTTTTATGGACAAATTCATTCTTTTTTGCACAACTCCCAGTGGATCACCTTACCCACTCAGCTGTGACTAGTCTTATACTTTTTCTGGCCCAACTTGCTGCATTCGCTTATTATGTGGCTGATCGTTTTGTCTCTATCTCCACATTACCTACATATGCTGTTTTGTTGCCTCTTATCTATTCTTGATTGGATATGCTTGGTTGTTGTTGTTGTTTTCTTCTTCTTTCCGATGAGGAAATGATGGGGTTGTTTACGTATCGATCGTAACTTTTACCTTGCAACCCAGTGCACCCTGGGTTGGATCAAAGTGTCGCTTCCTGTATGGGGAGAATGAGAACGTGGCTTTCCAGTCTTCTTGTTCAGAATTGAGTGTAACTTCTGTTTCCGTCTTTTCGTGTTATATAAATAAATGTAAAATTATAATGATACAATGATAGGATAAGAATTTATTAAAATGATCAAAAGAGATTAAATTAAATAAGAAATAGATTCATAAAATTATGTTTATTCTACTAAACTTATATAATATCAAAAATCGACAAAATCTTCGGCCAAACATTTGGGTAATAAACGCAAGAATCAAATAAATACAGTATTAAGATTTTCATGTTTTTGTACTTGTCATTGGAATATTTAATCTTTGGACCAAATTTTGTCAATATTGAAGTCGTATACGAAGCCTTTTGAAATATATTAGCCATTTTGTCTCACAACTGAGTAATGAGAAATCCCAGAGTAATGGTATCAAAAATCATGCTTGCTTCGAGTGGTGATGTGTAATACATCGCGTTACCATAACAAAGGAATTTACAGTAATCGTTAGGGAAACCAGGTTGCGTGATATATATATATATATATATATATATATATATATATATATATATATATATATATATATATATATATCCTTTTGGATAGAGTAGAAACAGTGTTGACGGTGCTTGATGTCAGTTAGTTTAGGTCTAATGAGAAACTGACTGTCATCAAGCGTCGTTGCCAACGCTCATCTAAATAAGTTGTATATAATCTATTACTGATATCAAGTACTTTATTTATAAAAATAGCAAACTACATTATCAATGATATATATATATATTTGTTAGAATTAAAAATTGATAATTTTTGTTTGAAATGGTTGAAATGTGGATATGTATTACTGTAATTGCTAAAGTGTTAATTTTATTGGTTTCGTAGTTGTCTTAATTGGAAACGAGAAGGGACCGGAAACAGCCTTACATGGGTAAAGGCTATACATAGCTGAAATAGATTTCGTTTCTCCCTCTCTTTCTTTCCTTTGACTATCTCTCCTATCTGGTTGTAATTTATTTCATTTTCTTATTGGATCGGATGAAGTCCTGTTAAAATCATTTTAGAGTCTTTGATTCATATCAATGCTCTTAACAGGATCGAAATAAATTTGTTATCCTAATGTGATTGAATATTGTTTTTTTTCTTGAAAGGATATATATATATATATATATATATATATCCTTTCAAGAAAAAAAACAATATATATATATATATATATATATATATATATATATATATATATATATATATATATATTAAATGCTAAAGCTTACACGAATTTTCCTACGACTACACGAATCTCGATACTCATATAGGCTTTCATTTTCCTGCCTATCTGAAGTTTGAGATTAGTGAAAATTAAAAAAAAAAAAAGAGCCAAAAAAAACAAAAAAAACCCCAAAAAAACCCACCAAAAATACAAAACAAAACAAAACAAATTATAAGCAAAAACAAAACAAAAAATGTAAATATGAACGAGCAATAAACATGATTCTCTGACCTCTTGGTATGAAATAACCTTAGTCGAATTGATATGCCATTAAAATCAACCAATCATTTAATCCGCCACGAGCAGTATTTTAAGCAGAGGTAGCTGGTTTGAATCCAGCGTTTTCCTTCTTCTACATTGGTTGCCTTAGCTAGGCTAATGAATCCAGTTTGCTATTATATTTACTCATAGCTCGAAGGTAATGTAGAATCGATGGATTCATACTTTTCTCAAGCAGGAAGTAAAACGCAAACAGTCTCGTTCTGGTTTTGAACTCGGGTCGCCGATTCCATTTCCTACGACGATAACCATTATGTTAAGCACGCTTCCATTATATATATATATGATAACTAGATTGTTAGTTTATATCCAACAGGCAAGCTAAACTGAATCTTTATCTTTTCATTTAACTGTATGAAGTTGACATTTAGCTGAAAATTTACTCGCAAATTTCTGAGTTTTTTTCCATAAATTTTCCTATGACATTTTCATATCGGCCATTAAAAATAAATTTAAAAATCGCGTTGTCTTTGCATTTTTAATATGAGCAATAGTTCCCAGGAGGCAAAAAAACAGATGATTGTATTAGGTTATTTGGTTTAAAGGCATATAAACCTCTGTAGGCTATTTAATGCCAAATCTTGTTTATGCATATGATTTTTAAGAGAACAGTAAAAAAATTTTAAAATGTCCCCGAGCTCATTTGCACACAGTTAAATTGTTTCCAGTATTGCTATTTAACACTGATAGATCTATCTACACACGCAGCTGACAGTTTCAAGTATTGTTATATAATACTAATAGTTCAATTAGATATCAATCCTTTGTTTTCACACAGTTAAATGGTTTCAAGTATCGTAAGTAAGTAAAGTTGGCGACCTTATTCGAGGGTGACCCGAAGGCTCCCTTTTCAATAGCTACTACACCGAGGTGTAGGGGTGGATACTATTCCATTTCCAGGATTGCTCCACTTTACCCTTGATCCTCACCTTATCGTGCTGAGTGCTTAGCAATGACCATTTTTTTAGTCTTTAGTGTGATTCGACCTGGGATTGAACCCCGGTGGCTCATTGTCCTAGGTTACTGCCTCATTGGTCTCGTGGGTAGAGTGTTCGCCAATGGTCCAGGAGACCGGAGTTCAATCCCAGATCGAGTCATACCAAAGACTCAAAAAATGGTACTTGATACCTTCTTGCTTAACATTCAGCTTTATAAGGTACGTATCAAGGTAAATAGATTTAAAAATCGCGTTGTCTTCGCATTTTTAATATGAGCAATAGTTCCCAGGAGGCAAAAACAGATGATTGTATTAGGTTATTTGGTTTAAAGGCATATCAACCTTTGTAGGCTATTTAATGCCAAATCTTGTTTATACATATGATTTATACTTAGGTGTAGTAGCAATTGAAAATGAAGCCTTCGGGTCGCCCTCGACTACGGCCACCAACTCAAGTAGAGTAAATGAGTTTTATTTGACCCATAAAGATACAGAGTGGACTTGGAAGCAATGGCAATGAAGGAGTACTCACATTCCCTTAAGCTCTAAAACTGGAGCCTCACCATCAGATGCAGTTTAGTGTCATATACAGGATATTCGTTGGGTGGGGGTCTTACCCCTCTGCATAGAGGAAGTTAGCGTATTCTACAGTCCCAGCCAGCTGAGCTAGTGGCCATAAACGTTAAACTATGGACGACGTTTATCGCTGTGATAAATTGGAGGCTGAATAAATCTATAGTCGTGTTGGATTCGGAAATAATGTGAAGTAATACGCGCCACCAACGATGATTGAATGAACGAGTGAGTTAAAGAGTCAACTGTTTTGAATAAATCCAGGAAGCAGAACACTACCAAATAGCAGCTGTACTGCCACTTACCTCTCATCTCACAAGCCATCCAAGTAAGACAAACAAGACATGCTGAAGAAGAAGCAGGGTCGGACTCCTAAGTGATGCTCTCTTGTGGACTCCTACACCAGTGTTGACTGACCAACAAAGACTTACATTTATACGCTCTACACTGACTCTGAATGCAGTCTAGAGGACCTTCCGAGAGCCGATAGGGACGGATGGCAAGAGATAGTCAGGGGAATAGATGCTGTCAGCACCACTTGATGATTATGATTACTGAGGAAAGATATCTTATCATTCACTTAAACAAGAGAAAATTGATAGTCGGTTTCGGTAATGTAGAATCCTGTATTTTAAACTAATAATTGTAATGAATTAGTGAATACCTCGACTTTGCCAAGTGCAACTAGGAATTATTACAACAATTTTGAATAGAAATAAACGAAAGAAAAGAAAAATGAGGATGGCGTATGGTTCTCGTTCTGCGAAATGTAACAGAACGACAATTAAAACGAACGAGTGCTTAAACTTTTTTCGCGCCAAAATTGCGACAGCGATGTGTCGCGAAAAGTGAAAACTTGGAAATTAGTAGCCATTTTTGGAAGCGCGCTAAAACTAACAACAATAAACTTTAATTGGCAAAGCAAAGCTGTCAGTATCAAGTTACGTCAAGATTTTATTGTTTAAGTGGTTCGCAACTGAATGCGTCGTATTATTTCTGAGTAGAGAGACATACCTACGTTAATAGCAAAATATACGAAGATGAATCATATAACAGTAGTTTAACACAGTTATCGACTGAATTTTTATCTGAAATATTTCCCGAACAGGATGCGCTAGGTGATTGAGAAAAGAGAATAAAGAAAAACGTTGAGAGTAGAGTTTTCGACTTATTTCATTATGTATGGAGACAAAAAGTTATTGTATACCTTGTACGAGTGGTATATACGTTGATGGTCACACGTCAATCGCATAATCCATCTCGGTTTCTTTTGCCTCTGTTCTTTGAATTGTTAAAATGTGCCTTTTATCTGTGCTCTGAATAATTGAGAGTCTTTGTCTCTTCTCCTGGTGATGGGCCGTCTTTCTCCTCGTCATTAAAACATGTAAAACCCACATGGTCCCGACTATCAAAATTAAGTAAAAATTTTACCGTTTTTATACCCTTTTCATATACTTCTTGTTCAAGAAACAATATGCGCACATTTTATCTTTCGGGAGACATTTGTGTATTCTTGTTAATAGTTCTATGTATATTACGTATGTATGCATTAAGTGTTTATATCTGCGTAAACGATCCTATTTTGTCTTTCCTTCCCTTTATTCTGTGTCAGTGTATCATTAGATATCTTAATACTAATATTGGATCTTGCTGAATGAGGACTTGGCTCCTTAGCATCAATTTATCCTTATTTATTCACAAGAGTAATTAATTCATTCAATTGTCTATTTACAATACTTGGTGATTTATAATTTTTTTTTTTTTACCCCGGGTGGTATAATAGTTTGCAAGCTAGGCTAGCAAACCTTTACGAGTGAGTTCGATTCTAACTGGGTGCTGCATTCATGTCGCCTTGTGCTACATTTAAGCGAAAAGCTTAAAAAAAAAGATGAAAAAAAAATCTGAATATGAGCACAGGTAAAAAAATCATACATAATAGTAGTAATTCTAGTCAAGTAAGAACATTAAGTTTATAAGTCCCAAAAATTCACTCTGAATTGTCCAGCAGGACACATAGCGTAACGTTTATAGGTGTTGGTTCCCTAAGCTTCTGAGGAGACAATCATCTGGAGGCTACAGGTTTAATCCTGACTGCAGGCGAGTAACAATACAGGAATACTTAACACTTGTACCCGGTTATGGCTAACGGAATCAGAACAGGCGACCCCCGTGGATTCAATAAAGGACGTAGTTCGAAGTTCCGTGAAGGTTCCCGAGTTCGACAAACGCCTGAAGGAGGCCGGAGGACATATCGACTGAAACGTTGTGGAAATAACAATAAAGATGAAGACAATAGTCCTAAAACCCTTAATGATAAAAACCATCATGCTTCGTATCAGAAATTTCGATAACTTAAAACAAAATGATGAGTAAAAAGAGACCCTAATACTAAGTGCACAACACAAAAGAGATATGTTTTTTAGACAAAACTTATTCAATGAATATTTTTCAGGTAAAGGTTATTGAATGAACATTTTAAATAAAACTTATTCAATGATGTAATGGTTAGATCGCGAGACAGCGGACTCGTAGTACGCGAGTTTGAATTCCAGTTCAATTTCGGACAAATACCCTTGGGAAAGGTATGAACCCCTTTTTCCTCCCATTTATGGGCTAAATAGTACCACTACTACCATGTCGTCTAAATAGTACCACTACTACCATGTCCTCTAAATTGTACCACTACTACCATGTCCTCTAAATAGTACCACTACAACCATGTCCTCTAAATAGTACCACTACTACCATGTCCTCTAAAAAAAGGATGAATTTGGCTATAAATAACCCGCGAAGGTTGATACGCCATTAGATAACCAACAAATAAATCTTATTCAATGACTATTTTAAATAAAACTTGTACAATGATTATTTTAAGTAAAAATTATTCAGTGAATATTTTGAATGAAACTTATTCAATGATAAGTAAAAGTTATTCAATGAATATTTTAATTAGAAATTATTCAATAATTATTTTAAGTAAAAGTTATTCAATGAATATTTCAAACAAAAGTTATTGAATGAGTATTAAAAAAAATTATTCAATGATTATTTTTAGTAAAAGTTATTCAATGAATATTTAAAATAAAACTTTTACAATGATTATTTTAAGTAAATGTTATTGAATGAATATTTTAAACAAAAGTTATTGAATGAATCTTTCACTGGATTAGAAAGATCATATTAACAAAAATGACTACTATAAATCTATGGAGATGTACAATATTTACGAAGTATTATGGCTTCGTTAGGAATAATTTTTCTGACAAAACAAAATATTTTAGTGCTTAGGATTAGTGTAAGGGGCTTCAAATTTCTCTGTGTATTTCACTGTCTAATGATATATTTGTTGCTGATGTGAATCTGTTGAAATAATTTCGAAGGAATTATTTGTAGGTCCTTTATTATCGTCCATACGGCTTTGGGCTGAACTCCCAAATTTGCATACATAAGTATTGCATTCTTTTCTTGTACAGAAATGTACCAGTAGCCAAATTAAAAAGGAAAACACTTCAGCTTCATGCGGACTTTTCCCCTCGACTAAAGGGGTTAGGAACTTTTTCTTTTTTTTTCCCCTAGCATCGTAAGCACTCATGAGAGTTTTGTTTCCTGCTGTGTACTGACATTAAATTAGCTGGAAGCCATGTTGTTGCAAACCCTAACTAATTGTAGAGAAATTATATTTCCAAATTTCAAAAGAAAAAATCATTTGGAGACTGGTACTTCAGCTAGTATTTGATGAGTATGTTTTTTTTTGTTTTTTTGTTTTTAGACGTGTGTATCTTTTTAAAGATACACACTTTAATTCATGCAACAGATGAGCGCAGTACGTTTTACTTTATGATTAAAAACAGTGTTAATTACTTTTAACAGGATTTCAGCTGTCTCTGATATTTCTTATTTTTTGGAGCGTCAAGAAAAAAACAAAAAACAAAAAAAACAAAACAAAAAAAAAAAAACAAGCGTAGAAGAATTTTAGTTCATTAATTAAAGCCCAACATTTGCGAATAATAATAATAATAATAGTAAAACAAAAAATGACTTTTCACTAGTGGAGTTAGCCGTTCTCGCGGACCACAGTGAAAATGAAAGAAAGCGAAAAGATTTGACAAATACTTGGATCTTATTTATTCATTTGTTTGTTATAGGTATCTCCATTTTTTACTGTCTTCTCACATCGACGTTAAATAGCCTGGCATTGGTGCTGGATGGAGTATCGAAGATCAATGTCAAACTCGAGGCATCGGTTGAGCCACCTTCGGGTGGGTGGGCCGCATTGGATAACATTTCATAGCTCTACACTCTCGGGTCAAATTCAAGCTAGGAACGGGCATCTGTGCCAGACCCACGTAATATATTGAATGAATCATGTCCAGTTGCAGGCTCATCTGGGTTACATTGCACTAAGAGAACCAATGACCAGCATAGACCGGCAGAGCTCGAGCATTGGCTCGTGCCCGACCCCACTTCTTTAACTCCCACTATAAGCCGATCTTCTGTCATCATGACCTTGTGTCAAGTTCAGTCAGGTGGAAGGCAGTGACAAACATTTGTTAAACATATATATATATATATATATATATATAGAGAGAGAGAGAGAGAGAAATCAAATGTAGTTGGTGTTCTTGTAACGGGTCCGACCCGGAAACCAAGCTTCTGACCAGTCAATAGAAGTCTCCGACGTCGCTGAGGCCGAAGAAAGCAAAAAAAAAAAAAAAAAAAAAAAAAGTAAAAAATCAAAGTCATGTTGATAACATTTCGACACAGTGAGTTCTTGCTACGGGGCCAGACGATCAATCAGCAAGTCTACCAGGAGATCTTGTGGGATTTCCAAAACGTGACAGTAAACCAACACAATCTGGTTGTATCGTTAACTACTGCTGAGTCGCTCTGGACCTGAAACCATGACTGACTTTAGTGTCATCATCTGATAAAAGCTTTGTTGATAATAAAGAAGTCTTTTGTTTTTTTTTGATATTTTTTTGGCAGCATATGCATATATATTCGAGTTGCACGTGTGAAAATTCCATGTGATATATATATATGATAATTACAGGAATTTAATCTATAGACAGCACGAGGTGATACTGATCTATAGCCCGTCAAATCTCGCTTGTAAATCGACCTGGCTCCCACCAGAATTTGAACACAATTCGTCGCCATAAAACCCAACCAAACAAAATCATATATATTCAACATATATGTAGTAGGAGAATTTGGCATTAAATGATATGCCATAGAACCCAACCAAATCACATATATTTAATATATATGTATAAAGAGGATTTGGTATTAACTAACATATAATGGTTGATATGCCATAAAACCCAACCAAACCAAATAATATATATTTAATATATATGTAGTAGGAGAATTTGGCATTAAATAACTTAAAATGGCCGATAAACCATAAAACCCAACCAAACCAAATAATATATACTTAATATATATCTATAAAGAATATAAGTAGTAAAGTTGATGACCGTAGTCGATGGTGACCCTAAGGCTCCCTTTTCGATAGCTACTACACAAAGGTGTAGGAGAGGGTGCTATTCCTTTCCCTAGATTGTTCCACTTTACCCTTGATCCTTACATTATAATGCCGAGGGTTAAGCAAGGTAGTATCAAGTACCATTTTTTGAGTCTTTGGTATGACTCGACCTGGGATTGAACCCAGGTCTCCCAGGCCATTGGCAAACACTCTAACCATTTTGGCATTAAATAACCTACAATGGCTGATATGCCCCCCCCAAAAAAAAACAACAACCCCAAATCATATATATTTAATACACATGTATAAAGAAGATTTGGTATTAAATAACCTATAGTGGTTGATATGCCATAAAACCCACCTAAACCAAATAATGTGTATTTAATGTATATATATATATATATATATATATATATATATATATATATATATATATATAAAGGATTTAGCATTGAATAACCTACAATGGTTGATATGCCATAAAACCCAACCAAACCTTAACGAAGGATGTACTACTTGTTAAACAACGGTGAATGTGTCTTTGAGTTTTAAGTCCATTTCTTGCTCCGTTCCAGTCGTATCTGATTAGATTTTTTTCTTCCCCCAAAGATGTTCCAAGCGAAGCCACCGGCTAACAGGGGAGATAACCATCAACATATATAACAGAGACAAATGAGTACATCCCGCCATCTTTAAACCCTTTACCTTTAGGCTGTCACCACTTTCACTTCATGTAACTGAAACCTTTCTCTTTCTCTCTGTCTCTCACGCACACACATACGCACACGGTCATACACACATACACAGGCATACACGCGTACATTCACAGCATCCTCTCATCATAAATTCGCACGATTCTCAATACCAAAAAAGATACTGCGTGGTTGGGAATTGCAAAAATGAGTCCTTTCCTTCTTTTTCGATTTATTTATTCATTCATTTATTCATTCTATCTCGTACGAACTATTATTTATTTATTTATTTTTTTACTTCTGGCGAATTTCTCACAACAGCGTTAGCTGATGGTCTTTTTTATTGACAGCAACTCTCCTCAGGTCTCCAGGACTCTTCCCAGTATTCTTGCAGATCTTAACAATGGTGTAGTTTTGTGGGTATCGATTCGTCTTTCGATTTCTAACTCTACCAGCCTCCTTTCCAAGACTTTGGGGACTGTTCCAAATGCGCCCGTCTCAATTGGTATCATCGTCACCCACATGTCCCACAGCTTTTTTAGTTCTCTGGCAAGGTCCGAGTGCTTGTCTTTCTTTTTGCTTTCTCTGATTTTCACACTGTGGTCCACTGGAAAGTAAAATCCACGAGACGGATAGTTATTATTATTATTTTTCTTTCGACAGTTTTTCACACCAACGTTAGCTGATGGTTTTCCACTGGAGTCTGAGTGACAGTTAGTCTCCTCCGGTCTTCAGGACTCTTCTCAGTATTCTGGCCTATCTCAACAATGCTGTAGTTTGGATGTCACCACTCGTCCTCTTTTTTTCAAGTCCTCCAGTTCCTGTACTAATACTTTAGTAACTGTACCGAGCGCACCAATTACAATTGTATCGACATCATTTTCATGTTTCATAGTTTTTTAGTTCTCGAGCAAGGTCGAGGTACTTATCTCTCTTTTCGCTTTATATCAGATTTACCCTGTTGTCAGTCGAAGCGGCAGGTTCTCTTTTTTTCTTTATTGACTATCACTAAGTCTGGTTGGCTGAGATTAAATGATCCGTTGGTATATTCCTTGCGTGATTTTTACGGTAATCTGAGAGACAGCAAGTCCCCACAGAATGTTAGGACTTTTCTCAGTATTCCAGCTGATCTTAGCAAAATTGTGGTCTGGATGGTCGCGATTCTTCCTCTGATTTCCAATTCTTCCAACCTCCTTTCCAAGCCTTTGGTGACTGTTCCAAGTAAACAAACTACCAGTGGTATCACCGCCACCCTCATGTTACACCGTTTAATTATTTTTAGTTCTTTGATAAGATCCAAGTATTTCCCTATTTTTTCACTTTCTTTTATTTTTTCCTCTGAGGGCCGATGGAAGCGCATAAATCCACTAGTTGTTGTTGTTGTTGTTCTTCTTCTTCTTCTTCTTCTTCTTGTTTATTTATTCATCTTATTTTTATTATTTAGTTAACCAGATTAGATGTCACGTCACAAAAATTAATTAGATCAGGCGTCACAGTGACGTCGTCAATAGGAAGGACGCAATTAACAATTGTCGTAATTAGTTAGCCTGCTTGAGCTGGTCACGTGATTCAATTTTCTGCCCACTTCCTAATCGTTCTTAAACTGATTAACCGGCGAAGATAATTTCAAATTTTGCTTGTTTCGAGATGTTGTTCAAATGATGATGGATATTGTTTCAGTTTCTGGCGGCCCCTTCACTTTACAGCCACAATTCGCAATCAACGCCAACAACTACACGTTTTCTTATTAACTAGCTTACTAGTACTGTCAAAAAAAAAAAAAAAAAAAAAAAAAAAAAAAGATAAAGAAAATGACCAATATTTAAATAATTTTGACACTGCGGTGGTGAAATGGTAATGACCATAGGAACTGGACTCGTGTTCAAGTCCTAAACTAGGCTGTTAGCGTTTTTGTCTCCCGCTAATGGCCTTGGGATTAGCACCCGGCAGTGAGGTTTAGAATGCAATGATAGTATCCCTTGCAGAGGAATAAGACCCCCTCCCCTTAAAAAGAGGTGTCATGGGTATGGCACTAAATTACATTTAATGGTGAGGCTCAAGTTCTTGAGTTCTAGAGAGTATGGAGTATTCTTTCATTATCATTACTTCCAGGGTCACTCTGGTCTCGAGGAGTAGTACCTGTTAGGATCGCCAGTGTATATGGAGCATAAAACGTAGATCAAGAGAATTACACCCATCATCCGAGCTTGAAAAATATATTCATCAAGCATGATGACATCAAGCATGGAATATCTATTTCGACATTTATCAATGAGCCTCGGCAATAGAAAAAGAAAAAGAACCTCTGCTTTTCTTAAGATTTCTTTGATGCTGTTTCTTGGCTGTTGTACCTTTTGAATTGAACTGACCACTAATAAGAGAAACAAAATCAGAACATCTGTATGGGTGTCCAGAGAGAAAATAAGGTTAAGTTATGAGGTTATTTAGTTTAATGCCATATTAATGCTTGATGGTCATTTAATGCCAAATCCTATATATATATATGATGGTTTGTATAGTAAGTGCATAACTGTATTTTTAAACGAGTTAGAACTCATTTGCTTGCGCACATTGAAATGGTTTCAATTATTTCTACTTAATCCTATTTAATCCTATTTATCCAGCCCCTCCGCTCGGGCAGGATATGACACAAGGTCAATTTTTAAGCGGAGTTTAACAGGTTTGAATTCAGAGTATTCCTTCGCCTAGACTAGTTGCCTCACCAAGGCTGAAGAAACCAGTCTGTCCTACTATTTACCTATAGCTGGAGGGAGAATAATTGGATTCATACCTTTCCCAAGGGTATTTGTGCTATGTGAAATGCAATCAATCTCGTCCAGGATTTGAACGCGTGTCGTCGTGTCCATTTCCTACGACCATAACCATTACACCACGGGCACCTCCTTGTATTGCTATTTAATATTTGTATTACCCAGTCGGCTGGGGCTGTAGAATAAAACAACTGCTTCTCTGCAGAGATATTACACTAAACAATCTAATGGTGAGGCTCCAGTAATGCTGAAGCCCTTGGAAAATTGGGAGTACTCCTTCATCACCATTGCTCCCAAGTCCACTCTAGCCCGAAGTGGTAGCACCTGATAGGGTCCTATGTATGGGTCAAATAGAACTAAATTGCGTACTTATGCTAAACTGAATTGTTTGAAATAGAACTGTTTTTGTAAGCTTAACTGAATTGTTTGAATTAGAGCTGTTTGACTAAACTGAATAGCTTGAAATAGAAATGTTTTTGACAATTAAACTGTGTACTTATGCTAAATTGAATTTTTTGAAATAGAACTCACGATCAGATGCACTTCAATATCTTACCCAGAACACTAAATAGTTTCAAATGTTGCTACCGAACACTAATAATATTAGTTGACATTTTTCATTCGTTTGCATATAGTTATTTAACTATATGCAAACGAATGAAAAATGTCAAAAAAATTACAAAAAAATTACAAAAAAATTACAAAAATGTAATGAAGGGGTATTCCACATTCTCCCAAAACTCCAGTTCTGGAGCCTTATCATCAGATGGTTGAGTATCATACCCAGGCCACTTGTTGGGTGGCTGGGTGTTTTTATTCCTCTGCAGAGCGGCCCGGTGGGCTGAGGTTTTAGAATACACCGACAGCTTCTTTGCACAGGGATAAGACTCCCTCAACTAGTGGCCCAATCGACTGGGGCTGTAGAATACACCGACAGCTTCTCTGCACAGGGGTAAGACTCCCTCAACTAGTGGCCCAATCGACTAGGGCTGTAGAATATATCGACTGCTTCTCTGCAGAGGGGTAAGATTACTCAAACGAGTGTCCCGGATATAACACTAAACAATCTGATGATGAGGCTCTAGTAATGCTGGAGCTTTGGGGGAATACGGAATACCCCTTTATTGCCATTACTTCCAGATCCACTCTGGCCCGGAATGATAGCACCTGATCGGGTCATATCTATGGGTCAAACTGAATTGTTTGAAACAACAGTTTTTACATTTAACTGTGTGTAAACAAAACTGTACTTATGATAAACTGAATTGTTTAAAATAAATCTGTTTTTACATTTAAGCTATTTACTTATGCTAAACTGAATTGTTTGAAATGGAACTGTTTTTGACATTTAAACTGAGTATTTATGTTAAAATAAATTGTTTGAAACAGAACTGTTCTGACATTTAGACTGTGTACTTAAAAGAATTGTCTTGACATTTAAACTGCGTACTAATGCTAAACTGAAGTGTTTGAAATAGAACTGTTTATATGTATAAAAATGGATTTGGCATTAGATAACCTACTCTATGCCATAAAACCAAACCAAACCAAACCAAACCAAATCCTCTGCTAAGATGCAGTTGGCATATACTACAACCCCAACCAAAGATAGAATATAAATTTTCATCTCTATTGACTCCGGAAACTATTGTATTAAATTTTTCATTATCAATGCTTCCAGCAATCTTAGTACTCATCCTATTTAAGTACACCAAGGAACAGTACCGAGAGTAAGCAATATCTGCCAGATTTCTTTTTCATTGGTCCCATAACCATGCAAACAGACTCGTTCAGGATTTGAACTTGGATAGCCGAGTACATATTGCAACGATAACCATTTGACCTCAGATGTCAGACTGCATTGGTTAGTAAATGACAATAATCTGAATATCTTATTCTATTAGCAGGTATATTTCAGCAGTCAAAGAATTTAAGATTGACAGTGTTGTCGGTACTTGTCATAACAGGTGCACCTTGAAGAAAAAAATATTTTAAAGTACAATGGAAGCAATTATTTTTTTAAAAAACCAATTACATTCACACAATTAAAATATCCAATGCCATTTTTTCTTTCAGGGTTAGTTTGCTCGAATGTATAAACGATTTTGGACTGTTTTCCCCTTATTTTTCCTTGGAATCTGAGTTTCAAATATTTGCTGCTGTAATATTAATGACGCATATGCTGTCGTCATTGGTCAGTTGTCTGCTTCGAAAATACCATCGATTCTCGGTCTAATTAAAATCGCTCTCATCATTGTCAATGTCTTGAATGGAAGGAGCAAAAAAGGGGCAATCTGTGAGACAGATGACACATAGATTAAATCGTCTTTATTTATTTATTTTACTTTTGGTCATGTTATGTGTAACGAGAAATACCAAGAGATTTTGTTTCTTCTCTCATCGCAAGACACGTCTTACCGATTGTCGTCAAAATATCACTTAAAAAAGGCAGAACTTGTTTTTCGTTTCCTCTCACTGACAAAGTCAAAGGGAATTCGTTTTCCTTCGCTCTCTGTCTCTCCTCCTTGACCACAAAGTTCCGCTCTGGATGCTTCAACTAAGTGTCACTCTTGTCCTGGTTGACTAACTGCCCTGTGTTACTTTAAATGCATCGATAAGTCATGCATATTCATAAGCGATTTATTTAGCCCAAATGTATGTACATTTATGCCAGATATATGCCACTCTCTCAGACCCCCTTATCTTCCTAAATATGGATTAGGTAACACCATTACTCTTCTTCTATAAGGATAGTTTTGGCTTTAAATAACCCACGAAGGTTGATATGTCATTAAACAAAGAAACCGAACTGGATCCTTTTATTTGCCACAAATATATACATTTGAAGAGCATATATATATAAAGAGCAAATAGCTCAGAGGTTTTTAGGGAGGAATGAGGAGGTGAGTGGTCATCATTTAACACTTAATGACTTTGGTTTATATTAGCAAGTTTTATTCTTGCCCAGTTGGCTAGGGCTGTAGAATACACCGATTGCTTCTCTGCAGAGGGGTAAGACCCCACCAACGAGTGTCCTGGTAATGACACTAAACAATCTGATGGTGAGGTTCCAGCAGTGCTGGAGCTTTGGGGAATGCAGAGTACCCCTTCATTGCCTGATAGGGCCCTATCTATGGGTTAAATAGAACTAACAGCATACTTATGCTAAAATGAATTGAGTAAACTGAATAGCTTGAAATAGAAATGTTTTTGACAATTAAACCGTACTTACACTTAAACTGCGTGCTTATGCTTAACTGAATTATTTCAAATAGAACTGTTTTTCGACATTAAAACTGTATTTACACTTAACTGAATTATTACATATAACTGCTTGAATAGTTTGAAATGGAAATGTGTACTTATGCTAAACTGAACTGTTTTCAATATAACAGATTATTCACATAAAAATGGATTTGGCGTTAAATAACATACAAAGGTTGATATGCCATAAAACCAAACAAACCAAGCAAACCAAGTTTTATTCACTAAACCATCCATACTTTACAATAAATACATCGATGTGATCACCTTACATCCGAACTTGCTTGCCCAGTCGATTGAGACTGTAGAATACACTGACTGCACCTCTGCAGAGGGGTAAGATCCCCCCTCCAACGAGTGTCCTGGAATGACACTAAACAATCTGATGGTGAGGTTCCAGCAGTGTTGGAGCTTTGGGGAATGCAGATTATCCCTTCATTGCCATTGCTCCCAGGTCCACTCTGGCCCGGAGTGGTAACACCTGATAGGGCCCTATCTATGGGTTAAATAGAACTAACAGCATACTTATGCTAAACTGAATTGTTTGAATAAACTGAATAGCTTGAAATATAGATGTTTTTGACAATTAAACCGAACTTCAACATTAAAACTGTATTTACACTTAACTGAATTGTTACATATAACTGCTTGAAATGTTTGAAATAGAAATGTTTTTGACAAACTGTGTACTTATGCTAAACTGAATTGTTTTAAATAGAACAGATTATTTACATAAAAATGGCGTTAAATAACCTACTAAGGTTGATATGCCATAAAACCCAACAAACCAAACCAAACCAAACCGAACTTGTACTAAAATGTCTCGATAGGCCCCTCTACTAAACCCCCAATAATGATATAAATCGAATGATATTCGCAATGTAGACGGTGAAGGAAGTTCACTGAGAAAAAAAGAGAGCAAAAATCCCTAAAATAAATGAAAAACTTGATAAAATAGCTATTATTAGTTTCCCTTCTGTATTCTAAGGACTGACTGTTTTCCAAAAACAAGCTAGTCGGTCTCTAACAAAAATATGTACATAAAAAATGTTTATAATGTTCAATCAAATATATATCAATGAAGAAACTGCCAAAACACACACACACACACACACACACACACACACACACACACATATATATATATATATATATATATATATATATATATATATATATATATATATATATATACGAACCCTTTCGAACGAGCAGGATGCGATGCAAAGTTTATTTTTGAGCGGAATTAAACAGGTGTCAATCCAGAGTTTTCCTTCTTCTAGACTGGTTGCCATACCAAGATTAAAGAGCCCGCTCTGCTCTATTTACCCCAAGTTGGAAGGAGAATAGTCGGATTTATGCCTTTTCCAAGGTACGTGTCGTGTAAACAGCCTTGTGTAGAATTTGAACTCTGGTCGTCGTGTCCATTCACCACTACGGTAATCATTACGCCATAAACTGCTCCAAAGGCTATTTAATATATTAACACTTTTAATTATTTTAAATATATTTCTAATATATTAACACTTCCGATATACAGTTTCATAAAAAGGTTTATCCAACTTATATTCCTATTCACACGATATCATAACTGGTAGTACATCCGTCAACCTCATCATCATCATTATCATCATGCCGCGCTGCCAGCACGGATCTCCCGGACCCTCTCTCGCCACCCCTCCCTATCGTCCATTGCTTCTGGCAGATCTTCGGGGCTACATCTCGTATCGGCATAGAGCAGCTGTATGTGGGTTCGAACTGGACGTCCTGCCTTTGCTCATCCATGTGAAGGGTCCACAGGAGTACATCGCTTATGAGTTCGTCCTTACTTCTCCAGCAGTGTCCCGCATGTCTGGTTCGTCTAATTTTGATAGTTTTCGTGATGGGTGGTAGGTGGCCGTACTGCTGCTGCTTTGTAGAGGGCTGCACCCAAGACTTGTTCAATATTGCTCGCAGCATTCTTGTGTAGTTGCCGTCAAGCTTTTTCTCCATACGTTTAGTTAGCGTCCATGTAGTGCATCCATATTGGCCGCTGCTTGGAAGAAACTGCATTTTATTTTATCGGTCAGGTCTGACTTCCATATGACCGATAGCCTATTGATAGCTGTCCTTGCCTTTGCTAAACACGTGTTTATGTCTGTCTCGGTTGATGAGACTGCTTCCAAAGTAGGTGAACTTGGTCACTAGTTTCAGAGAGCTACCGTTTAGTGTGGAGATGTCACCTCTGTGATTAAAGCACATGTATTTCGTCTTGTGTGCGTTGACCTGGAGGCCGATGTCTGCAAAAGCTCGTTCCAGACTATGTAGCAGGGTTTCGGCCTGGGCGGGTGCTTTTGCCAGAAGCGCTATGTCATTGGCGTTGTCCACGTCGGTAATTGTTTTTGCGGGGTACCTTCTGCTTCTTTCCTTTGTTAGCTTGAAACTGTTTTTTTAAAATTTTATCAATAGATGTTCTAAGCACGTAGTCTAGTCAGATGATAACGGGGTATGGGGCAAAAATATTCTCCTTGCAGTACGCCGACTACAATGTCGAAGTAGTCGATGTCTCCATCCGGAGTACGGACTTTTACTTTGGTGTTTCTATACAGCATCATTATGGCTGCGACGGTTTCTTTTGGTAGGCCGTAGGTGAGTAGAATTTGCTCCGTCTATTCTCTGTGAATGTAGACAAAGGCAAGTTGACAAATAATATTGTTGCCTGTAGGTTTTTTTTGCACGTACACCTTCAAAAATTTGTGAGGTCGTGGATCTATTTCTCCGGAAGCCATTTTGGTTCTTCTTAAGTATATTCTCAATTTTGGGTTCTATGCGGTTGCGTAGTTGGGCATCGTATATCTAGGCCACCATGGGCGTAAGTGTTATATCTCGGTAGTTCTTGGATAATCCGAAGTCGCCTTTTTTAGAGAAGAGGAGGATGCATCCCTTCATCCATCTGTTTATAGGATTTTGATTATATACGGCATTACAGTGTCGGAGCGGTATGTCGTCGAATTGTCTGGTCTTTCATACTTCTGGCGGGTATTTCATCGAGCCCGGCTGCTTTTCAATTTTAAATTTTTCTCAGAACTGAGTCGAGTTCTTCTTGATTAAATGGTCCTAATTTGATGTCTAATTGCTTACTTATAATTCTCATGACTAACTTTTGGAGGTTTTCCGAGTTCTCGAAATGCTGTTTCCACATGTGTACTTGATCTTCTTGGCTGGTTGCTTTTAGTTTAGCTTTGTCAGTACTCTTCCTTCTGCTCACTTCGTTTATCGTTTGCCATGCTATCCTAAATTATCTATCTTTAACCGAGTCTCTAATCTTATCGATCTGATTTTGTATATATTCTGTCTGTTCTTTTAGGTATATGTTAGCTAATTTATTTTGTGCCTTTTTAAGTTTCAGGACATTGGTATTGGTTGGGTTCTTCCTATTGCAATTGGAGGCAGTTTTCACGTCTGCACATTTTTCTCTAACCGCTGATGTCTCCCATAGGACTCTTGATTTAGTTCTTGTATTCCGCTGCCGCTTCTAAGTGGGCGTTAACGAAATTCTCATTTTCTTCATTCGGAGTATGTGTTTCTGTCTTTTCCTGTAGTGCATCGTGTTTGTTTATTAGTGCTAAAGCATATTTATAGCTAATATCCCTGTTATTAAGCGGTGGTCCTAGGTTGTATTTTCTCTATGCTATTTAGTGATTTTAGGGCTCATGGTCCTATAAGCATACCTACACCTCCTATCGTGGCATTGACAGAGTTTTTCCATGCAGATGCAGTGGCTAGCGTCCATCCATTGCCAGAATCGTGATATTTAATATCCTCGCTGTGTGTATGTATGTTCTTGAATGCATATTATGTCTATGTTATGATCTTGTCCTATTTTATTTAAGGTTCTAACGTTGAATGTCACTATTTGTATTGCTTGTTTGCATTTTAGTAATTTTTGTTTGAGCTCTGTAGCTGATTTTTCGAACACTGAGGCAAGGGCTCCAACCTCAGCAAGACGTGCCCCTTTTTTTACCCGCGCGAAGAGTGATGCGGTTTGGACAAGTGGTTTGAGTGTGGGTCATGGTTATCTTTCGATGGCTGTTTTTATTCTCATCTACAGAAGCCACTCTTATAGATGTGCAGCAGCAGTTTCCCAATCGAACTAATCGATCCTGGCCGTTGAAACGTAGGATTTATACGCCCAAGACCGGGTTAGGCATTGCGTTGAGCCGTCTGAGGGTTTATCAGCTTGCCTTTACGTCCACCATGCTGCTTGCTTCCCATGGCTTTCGAGAAAAATTCTTACATTCCTCCGTTTTTCATTATTAAGTTTTAACTTAAGTCCAAGACTACATTTAAAAAAAATCATCAAAGTAGTTTTTTTCACGCTTCTTCGCATCCTTAAAGGCATTTTATTTTACGTTTACATTGGTTTTGGGTTCTAATAAATCCAATAGTGTTAGCTTCTTTTGACAAATGCTCATAAAAGTTGAAAAATTATACTAGAGAGGCAATTTGAAAGTAACTTAAGAAATAGTAAGAGCGTCCATTCCAAGATAAGAGTCCAAAAACTGGCTAGTAATATATTGTCCCTTTACTATATTGTCATTTAAAATGCATGTATGATTTTATCTAATTTTTTCATTGTAAAATCACTGCAGTATACTATCTGTGTCTTAAATGGAAGTACAATTTTACTGTAAATCTGTCAACCAACCAACCCACGAAATATCGTCGGCCACCCCACTTTCTGGTTACACTTCAGTTGAGGTTGGTAAAAAACAGAAAATACGAATGAGTCAAAAGTTTTGCAATATTTTGGTCAAGTGGAGCACAATTCGGCAACTCCGGTTACTTTTGCTGATGTCGTCAAAGAGACGAACCGCACTGGAGTGTGAGATGCTGAGTTCACCTAATACTCTCCGATATTTACTCGCCCCTGTGGCTTTGAGCACAGCCCCGGAATCCACTATTTTAGACTTACCTGGCCTTGCCCGATCACCGAGGCTCTTGGAGCTCGAGTGAAATTTCTTGAACCATCTGATAACTCTACCACAAATGAACATCGTTTCTTCCACGGCATTATGGTCCGGTTCAAACTCAGCTTGAAGTTGTTCGGTAACGTGATATCCACGCCGCAGACTTAGACGTTCTAAAATATTGGAAAACTTTTTGTTTGATTTCTTTATTCAATGGCGTATAAGCTTTCGAGGGTTTTTCTTTTAATTCCAAGCCTATCCTTGTAAAAGAACAATACTGACACTATTTAACCTATAGCGGTGTGTGGGTGTGTGTGGGGGGTCATACATTTCCAAAGAGTATTAGTCCGAAAGTGAACGCAATAGCGCGACTTGAGTTCGAACTGGCTTAGTACGATGTTGCAGGCTAGCACGTTAACCACCACGCCATAGAAAACCCCCTTCATTAAAGGGACCCTAAAACTTTCGTATGTTATTTAAAGCCAGCCTTGTAGAAGAATACCAATGATTCTATATACGTTATAGCTGGGTGAGTGATAAGAAGGTTCATACCTTTCCCAATAGTATTAGTCCGAAAGTGAACGTAATAGCGCGACTGGAGTTCGAACTCCGTAACTTTGAGTCCGCAGTCCAGCTATTACGCCACGAGGACACCCTTAACATCTTTCTTATAAATTCATAATGAATATTTAATTCATAAATTATATAGTTTATAAATAATATAATTACTAATATATAACCGTTCGGAGGCAAAGAGCGAAATTCAAGCCGAAATAAGAACGTATTGTATAATAGAACCAATCAAATGCTTTATAGTTGGAAGTGCATAAAATTGTAGAATAATTGCTTTGTATTTTGAGGAACATTTTCTATGCTTTTTCGATGAACGCTTCCTTTAAAATGACCAACTAATTATGGGTAATATGGTTAGTATAAAGGAAGTGCGTCTTAAATTAAGTTGCATTCTAAATGAAAGAGAACTAATTAAGTATTTTATTTTCCCTGCAAAAATGTGCGAATCTTTTATTCCCAGATTAACAAGTGCAGTCGTCTGGCTCAGCTCTAAAGCCTTTGATTAAAGGCTACGAGATTAAAAAAAAAAAAACGACAAAAAAAAAAAAAAAAACGCAAAAAAAACTAACAAAAAACTCTTCAATTAAGCTCTCAAGCGTTATATTGAGAAAAACTATCATACCAAACAGAAAATTATCGATAAAATTCGTAAAGACTAATTGATTGATTTTAGTGGCATGTCAACCCGTCTAGGGTCATTTTACATTGAGAGGTTAGGAAGTCACATTTATTGCGCATTCTTATTTACATTTTTTGTATTGTTGTTGCTTAAAAGTTTTATTTGCACACCGTCCTGTTGAATAGGAATAATCTTTGAATAAATCGATTTTATCCGTTGATATTCTTTGTTTGGTTTGGTTTCATTGTTTAATGGGATATCAAACTTCGTGGGTTATTTAATAGCAAAGTTATCCTCGTAAAAGAACAGTAGTGGTACCATTTAACCTATAGCTGGGGAGATAGGGAGAGGGTCATACGCTTCCCAAGGGTATTTCTATAATATCGCAGTCTAGCGCGTAAACTACTACGCCTCAGGGACCCCCACTTCGTTGGTGGGATTCTAAAAGGTAATACCACTTCTAGTCAGAGTGGATCGGGGAGTACGGCAAATGAAGGGGTACTCTACACTCCTAATAATTCCAGAAATGGAGACTCACCCTCTAATTTAGTTCAGTCATACCCAAGGCAATCTTTTTTTTAAATTTTAAGTGTGAGACTTACTCCTTTTTATAGGCAGCTGTTTGCATATTTTAAGCCCCGCCAACAAGGCGTTTAAAATGTGATCAATTACAAATACCGATTGGACCAGTCGGCTGGGGCTTCAGAATACACCGACTGCATCTCTGCACAGGGGTAAGACTTCCTCAACGAGTGTCCTGGATATGACACTAAACAATCTGATGGTGAGGCTCCAGTAATGCGGAATACACTTTACTGCCATCGCTTCCTGGTCCACTCTGGCCCGGAGTGGTAGCACCTGACAAGGTCCTTTCTATGGGTCAAATAGAACTAAACTGTGTACTTATACTAAATTGAATTGTTTGAAATAGAATCATTTTTGATATTTAAACTGTGTACTTATGCTAAACTGAATTGTTTAAAACAGAACTGTTCTGACATTTAAACTGCATACTTATGCTAAACTGAATTGTTTGAAATAGAACTGTTTGTAAGTATAAAAATGGATTTGTCATCAAGTAACCCACAATGGTTGATATTCCAAAAAAACACACCAAATATATACCCATGCCTGACAAAAAATAGAGCAAACATATCCTTTAAATAATAATGAATAAATAAACGAATAAATAGATAAATAAATAAATTAATAAAAATATTTTGTATGAAAAACTTAAAGGTTCGGTTTCGTGAAATAATTATCTCACTTTCGTAACGTCACAATATATAAGCTGACTTCATAAAATACCTTGTTTTTTTTTTGTTTTTTTTTTACAGGAATACCTTTCTAGTTTTCAAATTTATTTCGTGTTATTCGAAGGGAACCCGAAAGAGTCCTTTAAAATTCGCAAATTGCAAAAAAAAAAAAAACTCCTAAAATTTGATTTATTTCTTTAATGGAATATCAACCTCCGTGGTTCATTTAATGCCAAAGCCATCCTTGTAGAAGAACAGCAATGATACTATCTAACCCATAACTGGAGGGATAAGGGGGTTCATACCTTTCCCCAATGGGTATTAGTCCGAAAGTGAACCATGATAACGCAACTGGAGTTTGAACTCACTTACTACGATGTCTCTGTTTAGCATGTTACCTACAACACCACTGGGTCTCCGTTCAGGAAGGTAGTTATAAGCTGAAATAACAAGTGTGTGTATAATTATCTATTTCAGATGACCGAAATAATTGATCCATTAAAACTTGTGTGTCAAATCTGCTTTATTCGGAGTCAGATAAAAGCTGATTTTCGATGCAGATTCTCTTGGAAGAAGAATCTGGAATTAAATATCCAAAAGATTTTAGTTGCAAAATACGAAAATCTGGATTTTATATTCACACTATTGTCTTGATGAGTTAGTGCCAAATTGAAAAAGAAAAAAAAATGTGTCCAGTCTTGAAACTTTTGAACAACTTATAGAATTGTGAAAGTCCTACATTCTGTATACTCATTAAACATAGATCTGTGCGACTTTTTCGTTTTTCCTTTGCTGAATATTTTTTTCAATGATAAGATTTGAGGACGTAGAGGACTTTAGAAGAAGTACGACGATGCTGATTAATTCCATATAAAAAGATTGGTTGGTTGGTTGGATTTTATGGTATATCAACCTTTGTAGGTTATCTAACGCCAAATCCATTTTTATGTAAATAATCTGTTCTATTTAAAACAATTTAGTTTAGCATAAGTACACAGTTTAATTGTCAAAAATATTTCCATTTCAAACTATTCAAGCAGTTATATGTAACAATTTAGATAAGTGTAAATACAGTTTTAATGTCGAAAAACAGTTCTATTTCAAATAATTCAGTTAAGCATAAGCACGCAGTTTAAATGTAAGTACGGTTTAATTGTCAAAAACGTTTCTATTTCAAGCAATTCAGTTTACTCAATTCAGTTTAGCATAAGTATGCTGTTAGTTCTATTTAACCCATAGATAGGACTCTTATCAGGTGCTACCACTCCGGGGCAGAGTGGACCTGGGAGCGATGGCAATGAAGGGGTACTCTGCATTCCCCAAAGCTCCAGCACTGCTGGAACCTCACCATCAGATTGTTTAGTGTCATATCCAGGACACTCGTTAGGTGGGGTCTTACCCCTCTGCAGAGAAGCATTCAGTGTATTCTACAGCCCCATATAAAAAGAGGAGTTTTTGAAGTGCTTTGGTCAATAGAAAATTCGCTGGAAAAGCGTGTCGAATGCCAAGGGCACTATTAGGGAAAAAATAAACGTTTCATTCATTGTTCATTTCTCTCTTGGTAAATATAGCTTCTGTCTCGATACTTTTTGAAGGCACCTCGTATTTTGAAGAAAATGAACGTTTCATTTATAGTTCATTTCTGTCTTGGTATATATAGCTTCAGTCTCGATACTTTTTGAAGATACCTCGTATAACTATCAACAAACTAGAGTTTCGATCAAACGTTTCTAGATGATGTTAATAAACTTTAACAAAAACGGTCCCAATCCTCTTTTTGCCCAGTCGTCTGGGGCTGTAGAATACACCAACTGCTTCATATCCTAGATATGACACTAAACAATCTGATGGTGAGGTTCCAGTAATTCTGGAGCTTTGGGGAATGCGTATTACCCCTTCATTGACATCGCTCCCTGGTCTCCTCTGGCCTGGAGTGGTAGCACCTGATAGGGTCCTATCTATGCGTCAAATAGGACAAAACTGTATTTGTGCTAAACTGAGTTGTTTGAAATAAAATTGTTTTGTACATTGAAACTGCGTACTTATGCTAAACTGAACTGTTTAAAATAGAATTATTTTTCAAATAGAACTAAACTGGACTTATGCTAAACTGGATTATTTGAAATAGAACTGTTTTTGACATTGAAACTGTGTACTTATGTTAAACTGAAATATTCGTATTGAACTAATTTGAAATTTAACTGTTAACACAAATTATACTAAACTGAATTGTTTGAAATTTAATTCGGCGTTATATAATCCGAAAAGGGTTGATACGCCGTAAAATAAAACAACCAACCAACCAGTTCTTTTTAACATATTTTTCCTGCCAAATGTTCATGAAATCGGAATTTTTCTTTTAAGAAACCAAAAAAAGCAAACATTTTTTTACCTTGTTAACGAATACCACAAAATTATCATACGAAAATAATCATCTAATTGCGATTGAATTTAAAGATTTTAACCGAGACATTCTTCATCAGCAGAGATTTGCTGCTGTCTCTGAAGATATCAAAAGACAAAATAAATTCTTGTTTTAATACTGATTCCGATTTAAAGGCAGCCAAAATAGTAAGCTTTGACAGTTGATTGGAGAATAGGCTTCTGAGGTAATTAAAACCATTTCAAAGCTGACAGCAGCAGTCTGGGAAAAAAGAGAAAAAGAAATAATCTGTTTAGAATTAAACAAATTTTACAGTTAATTCTTATTTAACCCTGCCGATAACGGTCTTCGGTCCAAAGCCCGATAACGGTCTAACGGTCCTAAGCCCGGGGATAATAAGAAGGGTTGGACATGGAGTTAACACTCCCATACTATAAAAAAGAAATACATTTAATTAAAGACATTGTTTTTATTTTTACAGAAATCAAAATGCTCAAGACCTTTCTTCGTCCAGACATTAGGGCTTAGAGCACTTTGAGTGTATCCGTTGCAGAGGGGTTAAACCCCACCAAAAAACAGAGTCTTGAATATGATACTTAAGCGCATGTGATGGCAAGGCTCCAGTTATGAATATCTGGGGAGTGCGGAGTACCTCGTTATTGCAATTAATCTCAGGTCCACTCTGATCTGCAGAGATGATACTTGTTAGGAACCATCTATGGGTCAAATAGATCTGTTCAAAAATGATTCGTATTCGATTGGACCGAGCACCATAGAAAAAAAAAGCTCTAAGAAACAACTACAATAAAACTGTGAATATGAACTTATCATGAATGCGATTCCCTAAACTCGAGGCATAAATTAAACCTAGACGGGTTGATATGCCGTTAAAAACAATCAAAACAGTTCTTGATTTTAAATTCACATTCTGGACCTTTGAGGAATGTATAGTACTCTCTTATTACCATTACTCCCAGGTCCACTCTGACCCGGTTTTCAATAGCTACTACTCTGGGAGGGAAGGGTGCTACTCCTTTCCCTGGATTGCTCCACTTATCCCTAATACATACATTATAATGCTGAATGTAAAGCAAGGAGGCATCAAGTACCATTTTTTAGTCTTTGGTATGACTCGACCTGTGATTGAACCTTGATCACTTGGACCTCTGGCGAACACTCAAACCATTATGCTAATAACTACTCTATCATTTATAAAGGATTATAATTATTATTTATTTGAAACCATTTAACTGTATGCAAACAAAAGATTAATATTAAATGGAATAATTAGTATTAGATAGGAATACTTGAAACCACCTGAAAAGTTACCTACAAACCATTCGCTTACAAATCACACACACATATGTATATATACAAGATTTGGTATTAAATAAACCGTAAGGGTTGATGTGACATACAAAAATTCAAATTCTTTTACGTTTATAGACAAGTTTTTATAATCCATGAGAGATCCTGGATCTGAATCTGGATTTAAGTACAGGCCTCATCAACATTGTATGAAATTCTGGCAGTTGCTGACGTAGCAGGTCTCTTTTATACATGTCATCGATCGCGTCAAAGGAAAGTCTACAGAGTCGATTGTTCTTCTATCGACTCTGCCAATAAGCATTGGGACATGTTTTCTGCGGACTCAGTACAACCAAAAGAGAATGACCAAAAAACACATGGAGAGGAAATCTTAAAACATCCAACATTGTAGTGAAATAGATCCAACTCGCGAGAATAACGTAACCAGGGATTATTTGGAGTTCTTTTGTCGACAACTTAAATCGTAAAAGGAATGGAAGACAAGAAAACAGTTGTTAGCACACAGAGCTTCGATTAATTTTACTGAATTTAAAAATTTATTTTTATATGATTCTTCTATCTATTGCTAAAATTCTTCTTCTTCTTCTTCTTCTTCTTCTTCTTCTTCTTCTTCTTCTTCTTCTTCTTCTCTGCAGTGGTGTAAGATTCCCCTAACGAGTGTCCTGGTTATGACACTAAACAATCTGATGGCAAGACCCCAGTAATGCTAGAGCTTTGGAGAATGCGGAGTATCCTTTCAATGCCATTGCTCCCAGGTCCACTTTGGCCCAGAGTAGTAGCACTTGACAGTATCCTATCTTTGGGTCAAATATAACCGTTTGACATTTAAACTGTGTACTTTGACATTTAAACCTAGTGCAAACAAATGATTTATGCTAAACTGAATTGCTTGAAATAGAACTGTTTAATCACTTAACTGTCAGTTAACAAATGACTGAAGTTTAATTAAATTGTTAGTGATACATAGCAATACTGGAAAACATTTAACTGTGAGCAAACAAATGAGTAATAGTGAATAGAATTATTCGTATTAGAGAGAAATAAGTGAAACCGTTTCGGTTTGATTTCTTTTGTTTAATGGCATATCAACTCTTTGTAGGTTATTTAATGCCAAAGCCATTCTCCTAGAAGAACAGTAGTGGTACTATTAAACCCATAGCTGGGAGGATAAGGGGGTTCATACCTTTCCCAAGGGTATTTGCCCGAAAGTGAACGTAATAGCACGACTGGAGTACGAACTCGCGTACTACGAGTCCGCAGTCCATCGCTTTAACCATTACACCACGAGGACACCCCCAACCATTTCAGTGTGTGCAAAAAAATTGAGCACAGGCTCGTTTAAAGATGTTATCTACAAAATGTGTATAGAAATCACATAGATAATAAATATGTATAAAAAGGATTTGGTATTAAATAACCTACAATGGTTGATATGCCATAAAACCAAACCATTCATTCATTCTTCTTCTTCTTCTTCTTCTTCTTTATACGGAGAGAGAGAGAGAGAGAGAGAGAGAGAGAGAGAGAGAGAGAGAGAGAGTTACCTGATCTAATGGTTATCGTCGTTAGAAATAAATATGGCAATGCGAGTTCAAATCTCGAATGAGGCCGTTTGTGTTTTACTTTCGCACTAATGCCCTTGGGAAAGGCATGAATCCACCTTCTTCCTTCAGCTATGGGTAGATAGTAGGGCAGATTAGTACGTTGTTTCACTAAAATTTTTTCTTGATTTACCCAGTTGAAATTGGAGTGAGTCTTATACATCTTATCTCCTATCAAATAAAGTAAGTTAGAGTTGAGTCATTGAAATGTATTTGTAACAACTTAGATCTTTTTTCAATGTTTTCTTCGAGTTATTAGCGATATTTCTTTATATAGGCCATGTCACTGTCCACACACACACACACACACACACACACACACACCTATACCTCATCATCATGTTGCGTTGCTAGCACGGATTTCTCTGACTCCCTCTCGCCGGTCGTCTCTATCGTCCCTTGCATTCGGCAGGTCCTCTAGACAACATCCTGTGTCTGAACAGAGCTGTAATAGATAAGTTCTTGTTGGTCGTCCAATATCTGCTCGTCTATGTGAAGGAGTCCACTGGAGAACGTGTCCCGTATATGTCTTGTTCATCTAATTTGTAAAGTATTCTTATCAAACACTAATAATTCTAATTAATATTTATCATTTGTTTGTGCACAGTTATATAGTTACAAGTATTCTTCATCATCATGTCGTGCCGATGGCACGGATTTTCCTGACTCTCTCGTGCCATTCGTCTCCATCATCCGTCGCTTCTGGCAGGTCTTCTAAACTACATCCTATGTCCGTTGTTGATAAGTTCTAGCCGGTCGTCCATCCCTAACTCGACCGTGTGAAGGGATCCATAGGAGAACGTCGCTTATGAGTTCGTCTTTAATTCTCCAGCAGTGTCCTGCATGTCTTATTTGTCTGATTTGAATGGTTTTAGAGATAGGAGGTAGGTGGTAACTACGCCGATGACACAGTGCTTCTGGTAAACACACCCGCCCACCCAGGCCAAATCACAGCTGCATAGTCTGAAGCAGGCAGCAGGTGGCATTGGCCTCAATGTCAATGCAGACAAAACAGAGTACATATGTTTTAATCAAAATCAAAGAGGAGACTTTTCCACCCTAACAGGTGGCTGCTTGAAACATGTAGAAAAATTGACCTACCTCGATAGCAACGTCTCAGCTACGGAAAATTACATCAATACGCAACCAGTGAAGGCATGTTCAGCTATCGATTATTTATCGGTCATATTGAAGTCAGACCTATCTGATAAAATAAAACACAATTTTTTCCAAGCTGTCGTCGTGTCCATACTATTATATGGATGCACCAAATGGACGCTGACGAAGCGCAGAGAGAAAAAGCTTGAGGGCAATTGCACAGGAATGCTACGAGCTATTATGAACAAATCCTGGAAGCAGCATTCCACAAAACAGCAGCTGTAAGGCCACCAATGACCCATCTCGAAAATCCTCTCAAAACAAGGTATTCAGGGGATGATCTTAATTTTGGTTGAATCAAACTCTGAATGCCTTCATTTTTTAAATATTTGTACGTTTACATAACGTCGGATTTACTTCCATTCCCCCCCATATATATATATATAAACGTTTCAAGCTGACAAAGGAAAGAAGCTGAAGATACCCTGCACAAACAATTACCAACGCGGGGTACGCCAATGACATAGCGCTTCAGGCAAATACACCCACCCAAGCCGAAACCCTGCTACTTAGTCTGGAACGAGCAGCTGCTGGCATAGGCCTTGATGTCAACGCAGACAAAACGAAATACGTGTGCTCTAATCAAAGAGACGACATCTCCACACTAAAGGGTGGGCCTTTGAAACTAGTGGCCAAGTTCACCTACCTAGGAAGCAGTGTCTCATCAACCGAGACAGACATCAATACACGACTAGCAAAGGCATGGACAGCTATAGATAGTCTATCGGTCATATGGAAGTCAGACTTGACCGATAAAATAAAACGCAGTTTTTTCCAAGCAACGGCCGTGTAGATACTGCTATATGGATGCAGTACATGGACGCTAACAAAGCGTATTGAGAAAAAGCTTGACGGTAATTACACAAGAATGCTGCGAGCAATATTGAACAAGTCCTGGAGGCAATAGCCTACAAAACAGCAGCTGTACAGCCACCTACCACCCATCACGAAAACTATCTTAGACAAACCAGACATGCGGGAGAAGTAAGGACGAACTCATTAGCGATATAATCCTGTGGACCCTTTCACATGGACGAGCAAAGGCAGGACGACCAACTAGAACCTTTAGACTACAGTTCTGTGCCGATACAAGATGTAGCCTTGAAGACCTCCCGGGAGCAATTGACGATAGAGACGGGTGGCGAGAAAGAGTCAGGGAGGTCCGTGCTGGCAGCGCAACATGATGATGATGATATATATATATATATATATATACTTCCCTTCGATTTCTCTTTCTCAGAACCTCCTCCTCCTCCTCCTCATATTTCTCTCTTTCTCACTGAATTTAATCCATCTCTGCAGATGAAACTTGATACTCTTAACGGTGCCCAGCCTTGATCATCCGCCGAGATGGTCACAACCAAAACAAGTAACCCCTACCACCATCACTTTAACATATATCTATTTCTGTCCCTTTCTTTCATTTTCTGTCTCTTTTCTTTTGACCTTTCCCCTCCTTTTATTCTTTTATCATTATTTTATTTATTTCATCAATTGCTTAACTTAAAAAAAAACTCATCTTCATTCCGATAAAGTTCTGTTTCCAATAAAGAACGAAATATTACTGAATCCGTTGTCAGTGTTGGTTTATTCATTTTCCACTTGTCAGATTTACCAAAATCTAACATTTCTCCATAAGTTAACCGACCGTAGTCGAGGGCGACCCGATGGCTCTTCTTTCAACAGTTACTACACCAAGGTGTAAGAGAGGGCGCTACTTCTTTTCCTGGATTACTCTACTTACCCTTGATCTGCACCTTATAATGTTGAGTGTTAAGTAAAGAGGCATCAATTAGCATTATTTGAGTCTTTGGTATAACTCAACCGAGGACTGGATCTTGATCTCATCGAACACTCTAACCATTATAGCAATGGGTATATATATATATATATATATATGATTTCCCGTTAGTCGTTGTATTACTCTGAGTCGCACGTGTTGCCATGGTCATCAGACGGATGAAATTTGGTTGGTTAGTTGGTTTTTTATTTTACGTCGTATCAACCCTTTTGGGCCATTTAACGCCGAATTAAGTAATTTTGATAAAAGTTTCAAACAATTCACTTTAGTATAAGTACATTAAAAAAAAAAAATTACAAACACTTAAATGTCAAAACAGTTCTTTTTCAAACAATTCAGTTTAGCATAAGTACGCAGTTTAAATGTCAAAAACAGTTCTACGTCAAACAATTCAGTTTAACATAAGTACACAGTTTAAACAGTTAAATGTAAAAATAGTTAATGTTAAACAATTCTGTTTAGTTCTATTTGACCAATGGATAGGACCCTATCAGGTGCTACCACTCCGGGCCAGAGAGGATCTGGGAGCGATGGCAATGAGTGGGTAATCTGCATTCCCCAACGCTCCAGCACTACCGAAGCTTCACAATCAGATTGTTTAATGTCTTATCCAGAACATTCGTTGGGAGAGTCATACTCCTCTGCAGAGATGCAGTCAGTCTATTCTACAGCCCCAGCCGACTGGGCTAGTGTGAAATTTGATAAACTTTCAAAAATACAAAGATCAGGAAAGATAAAATGTAAGAAAGTGGTATTTAAAGTCTTAAAATATATCATAGATATATTCTCATAGAAGTGAAAATCATCCCGTATATATCATCATCATCATAAAGTCATGTTGATAAGAAGTAATCTCCAAACTTTCTCTGGCCACCCATCTCTATCATCTTGGTCCTCTAGACTGCATCCAGTGTCCACACAGAGCTGATGTATGTAAGTCTTTGCTGGTAGGCTAGCACTGCTGAGTCCATGTTTGGTTTCTTTGTTTAATGGTATTTCAACTTGCATATGTTATTTAACGCCAAAGCTATCCTTCTAGAAGAACAGCAGTGGTACAATTTAACCCATACCTGGGAGGATAAGGAGGTTCATATTTTCCCCTAGGGTATTTGTCCGAAAGTGAACGTATTAGCACGACTGGAGTTTGAACGCATTTACTATGATTCTGCAGTCCATTGCTTTAACTATTTCGTCACGAAAACACCTTCGGTTGGTCCATGTGTTAGAGTTCATAGAAAACGTCACTTATAAGTTTGTCTTTACTCCCCCAGCAGTAGCTAGCATGCCTTGTTAGTCTCACTTGGATGATTTGTGAGATGGGAGGTAAGTGGTCGTACAGCTGCTGCTTTGTGGTTTGATGCTCTCGTGATTTGTTCAAAACAGCTCGTCGAATTCTTGAGTAGTTCCCATCTAGCCTTTTCTCCATGCATTTCGGAAGAGTCCAGGGGGTGCATCTGTATCGGGAATGGGTAAACTGCGGTATGCTACACTGTTCAGTGCGGCCCGCGGGAGCCTCTAAAAAATGATAATACTTGCACTTGAATCGAGACTAAATTCTTTTGATTTTAAAAGATACGACCCTTTGATAATTCATAAACCAGTGATGCAGTTCTCCCACCAAAAAGTTTGCCCACCTCTGATCTATACCATAGTACCGACACGGCTACATCTTAATAGAAAGCCCGTTTTATTTTATCAGAGAGATTAGATTTCCATATGATCGACAACCTGCCAATTTTCGGCAGATGAGATATTACTGCCGAAGTAAACTATAGTACTAATTATATATATCAGACTTGGTGACCCAGTCGGCTGGGGCTGTAGAAATCACCCACTGCATCTCAGCAGAGTGGTAAGACTCCCCCAACGAGTGTCCTGGTTATGACAATTAAACAATCTGATAGTGAGGTTTCAGTAATGCTGGAGCTTTAGGGAATGCAGAGTACCCATACATTGCTATCGCAACCAGGTCCACTTTGACTTGGAGTGGTAGCACTTGATAGGGTCCTATCTATAGGTTAAATAGAACTAAACTGTGTACTTATGTTAACTTGAATTGTTGAAATAGAACTGTTTTGATATTTAAACGGCATACTTATGCTAAAATGAACTGTTTGAAATCGAACTGTTTAAATCTATAAAAATTGATAAGGCAATGTTGAGAAAGCTAGACAAGCAAATTTTCACGAATGAGTTCGATGGTTTCTTTGTTTTAATGGCATATCAACTCTTTGTAGGTTATTTAATGCCAAAGCCATTCTACCAGAAGAACAGTAGTGGTACTATTTAACCCATAGCTGGGAGGATAAGGGGGTTCATACCTTTCCCAAGGGTATTTGCCCGTAAGTGAACGTAATAGTGCGACTGGAGTGCGAACTCGCATACTACGATTCCGCAGTCCATCGCTTTAACCATTACACCACGAGGACACCCTGAATGAGTTCGGGTCTCATTGGGTGCCACATTCATTCGGCTTTGTGCCACATCAAGGCAAAAAGCTTAGTAAATTACTACAATGGGTGATATGCCATAAAACCAAACCAAACCAAACCAAGCCAAGCCAAATCAAACAAACTTGGTCTGATGATTACCTAGGCGAGACATTGATAGTCATCAAGGGCCGTTGACTCTGTGTCTGTGCTGTTTCAATTTAGATCTAAATATACTCTATCAATAATTTTCAGCAGTCATTATTTATAAATATAGAAAACTAAATAATATCTATCTATCTATCTATCCATCTATGTGTGTACGTGTTTATTTGTGTGTATTTTTAAAGTCTTTTTTTGCAAAGAAAAGAAAGTTAAAAGACAAATTCAATATTAAACTTGAAGTAAATGATTGTAATGAAAAAGATTAGCGAATTATCTTTTCTTAAAGATTTTTTTTATGTTTGATATTTCCTGCGGGAAAAAGAAATATAATTTATTCCTTTAAAGATGCACGTGCGATCGAAGAAAGCGTCTTGGAGTATTACTGGGTTTTAGATTGTAGGAATCTTGGCGTTCACCAAGATTCAAGCGATCTTTCGTAAATGCAAAGCTACAGGTAGTGAGGATGTGGAAAAATAGTGTTTTGAAGCTAAAATGTTGCTCTATCCAACGGTATTACTTTTTGTTCCTTGTATCTGTTGTATTTCAAATGGAAATAAATGAGAGAGTTTACTTTCAGAGCGTCCTTCTAACGGATGTGGGAATCCAATTCCTTGTTCTTTGCTGGCAGAGACTCAGTCACCATTAGTGTCTAGGCGGGAAAATAGTGTTTAGTAGCTAAATACTTCCTTTATCCAACAGAGTTATTTTGTTCTCAGGAAATACTGTAGTGTCACTAAAAATAGATGAGACATTATTTTCGGAGCGACCCACGTATTATTGGCACAAATATTTTTTTTATGTTTCTTTTTTCATTTTGGCGCCATTTGAAAATCTCTTTACAATACGTGGCGTTAATTCCTTCAAAGAATTTTTTAATGCAATATTGAATATGAAACCAAAAATTCCTCTTTTTTTAAGAAGAAAAAATATCAATATTAATTATTGTTCAAATTGTTTGACATTTGACGTTTTTTGATGATTTTTTTCGGCATTTTTGGAAAGCATTCAGTTCTGCTTTCTAAAATGGCGTTTTATCTTTCGAAGCTGGAGAAAATTCTTGTTGATAACCAATGCTTACAGTGTTAATTTTGAGGCTTTTCAACAGTCGACTCGGTTGATCAAAGATTCGTTGAGATACACAGATTTCCAATAATTGACTAATCATTGTTTTGCACTTCTGTTTCGCGAGTCAAACGCGTCAAGGTGATTGCCAATTATAAGAGACGTGTATTTAATTTTTACCATTCTTTTATTAGCATTTATAAATTTCCCTTGTTTTTATTCTTAAAAAAAAAAAGGAAGAAATTAACTGCTGACTCAACCTTTCATTAAAGAGATTAATAGCATATTATTTTATTTACTTTTTTAGATGAAGATTGTCAATCATTCATTTTAACTAATACAAAACTAAGTGCTTTAAGGAAAAGTTACAGTGCAATTCAAGATGCCACCACAGTGGCCACCGTTGCAATCAACAAACATTTCTATTCTGTGTAATAGATTTGATTTGGGTCGAATAAAGATATTATTATTATTATTATCATTATTATTATTGTTACTCCTTTAGAGTTTTTCACATCAGCGTAAGCTGATGGTCTTTTACTGGAGTTTGAGTGACAGCAAGTCTCCTCAAGTCTCCAGGACTCTTCTCCGTATTCCGACCGTTCTCAGCAATGCAGTAGTTTGGATGGTCTTCACTACTCCTCCAACTTCCAAGTCCTCCAGTCCCTTTAATAGTCTTTTAGTTACTGTTCCGAATGCACCAATCACGATGGGTATAGTCGTCACCTTCATGTTCCATAGTTTTTAAAATTCTCTAGCAAGGTCTAGGTACTTATCCTTCTTTTCCCTTTCTTTCAGTTTTATTTTGTGGTCAGCCGGTACAGCAAAGACAAGTTCTCTTTTTGTTGATTACTATAACGTCTGGTCTTCTGGCCGAGATTAGATGATCCGTTCCACGTGAGTGTAAGCTGATGGTCTTTGAAGTCTGAGTGACAGCAAGTCTCCCCAAGTTTCTTGGACTTTTCTCAGTACTTATTCCAATCTTGATAACGCTATAGTTTGGATGGTCTCGGCTGGTCCTCCGACTTTCAGCTCTTCCAGCCCTTTTTTCCAAACCTTTAGGGACCGTTCCAAGCGCGCCAATTACAATTGGTATCACTGTCTCTTTCATGTTCCTTTTTTTTTAGTTCTACTTGCATCTCTTTTCGCTTTCTTTGATTTTCACTCTGTGGTCAGCTGGGACGACAAAGTCCAATATACGGCAGCTTCCCCTTTTCTTTGTTAATTAACACTAAGTCTGGTCATCTGGCAAAGATCAAGTGATCCGTTTGTAACTAAAAATTAAAGAGAATTTTATGCGTCTCATTCTCCAGGGCAGATTTCTATTTGTGTATATATCATTTGGTAGTATTGTCAAATTTCAGTTTCTTGTCAAATTCCTTGTGAATTACCTTCCCAACCCAGTCCTGTCTAGTCTAATATTCTCTTTGCGCCAGCTTGCAGCATTTACTATTATCATCATTATTATTTTACTCCTTTGAGAGCTTTCCACACCAGCGTTAGCTGATAGTCTTCCACTGGAGCCTAAGTAACAGGAAGTCTCCTCAGGTCTCCAGGACTCTTCTCACTATTCTGGCCGATCTTAACAGTGCTGTAGTTTGGATGGTCTCTACTCGTCCTCTTATTTCCAATTCCTCCAGACCTTTTATCAGTCCTTTGGTGACTGTATTGAGCGCACCGATTACAATTGGTATCAACGTCACTTTTATGTTCTATAGCTTTTTCAGTTCCCCCGCAAGGTCCAGGTAGTTATCTTTCTTTCACTTTCATTCAGTTTTACTCTGTGGCTGGCCGGGATGGCGAAGTTCAAAATTCGGCAGGTTCTCTTTTTTTTTTGTTAACAATCACTAGGTCTGGTTGTCTGGCCGAAATTAAATGATCCGTTTGTATCTCAATGGATGTAAGGCCTTATGCATCGTCATGAGTTTTCTTGTTCTCTGGTTCATTTGTTTAAGTTCTTCCCTCTTCCACTTAACGAATTGTCCCGAGTATCTTACGAGGGAGAGAGTCCAGATTTTTATCCATTTTATAAGGTTCCTGTTATATAGTTTGGTTTCAAGTAGCTTTATCGCTCTCCTGAGATATCCTTTTTAAATATTTTCTTTTATCTCAACTTGTTTGATGGTATCCGCTTCCAATATTCCAAGGTATTTGGAAGTTTTCTTTTTTCTGAGCATTCTGATTTTTTCTTGATTTGGTAGTTCCATTCCTTCCGTCATATGTTTCATTATTACCATGGCGCATTTTCTATGCCAAATTCCCTATGTCCTGACTGTATATCCTCACTGCCTGTATTAAATTTTCCAATTCTTTTTCATTTTTGGCCAACAGTTTGATATCATCCATATACATTAAGTGATTTATGGTTTGGTCTCTTTGTTTAATGGCATATCAACCTTTGTAGATTATTTAATGTCAAAACCATTCTCTTAGAAGAACAGTAGTGGTACTATTTAACCTATAGCTTGGAGGGTAAGGGGGTTCATACCTTTCCCAAGGGTATTTGTCCGAAAGTGAACGTAATAGCACGACTGGAGTTCGAACTCGCTTACTACGATTCCGCAGTCCATTGCTTTAACCATTACACCATGAGGATACCCACCATTAACCGATTTATCTTTTCTTGCGATTTACCAAGTTTGTATCCACCTGAGTGGATAGAACTGAGTTGCTGATGAATTTAAAAAACAGAACACTATCAATGGAAATAGAATACTATTGAGAAATACGGAATATTAAAAAAGAACACTCTTTACACATGCAAGCAACCCCTGATGATGGCCTCTGAAGAGTCCGAAAGGGCTCGGGACAATTTTAGTAAATTCATTCACTAATTCCAACCTGCAACCGACACTGATCAGGAAACTCGAAAGGATCTTAATTAAATTATACAGACAAAATGTATCTGAACTATTTAATCAAACATGCTAAAATGAACGACTGCTGCCTAACCACACACACACACACACACATATATATACGAGGTGCATACGATAAGTTTCCAGACTTTTTTCGTATGGGCACTTTTATTGATAGTACACATGACACTCTAGTCCCCTTCGAAGTAATCTCCTTCGGCAGCAATACACTTGTACCGTTCCAACAACTTCTGGAATGCCCCATGAAAGTCCTCTTGTGTGAGCGTGTCAATGACCTTCCTCGCAGCCTCTTTCATCTCCTCAATTGTCTCATAACGACAACCTCTGAGCTTAGGGAATAAGCAAAAGTCACTGGGAGCAACGTCTGGACTATAGAGTGGCTGAGGAACTGTCTTGATGCCCATCTTAGTCAAATAGTCTGTGACAAGGATGGAGTTGTGGACTAGTGTATTGTCCTGGTGGAAATGCCACTGACCCGATTTGAAGAGTGCTGGCCTCTTCCGACGGAATCTCTTGCTGAACTCCTTTAAAACCTCAACATCGTAACCCTAACCCTAACCCTAACCTTTGGGCCAATCAACTCTGGTGTATTGACTTCCTTACTCCCCCCACACCTCTCATCAGCCCTCACAGACTCCCTGCCTTCCTTGGATCTCTTATGCCATTCAAAAACTCATGCTCGATTCATGCAAGATGGCCGAAAAGCAGCCTGAAGCATTCCATACGTTTCTGTGGCATTTTTTCCAAGTTTAAAACACAATTTTATTGCATGTCGTTCTTCTAAAGAATCAGATTGCATTTTTAAAATTCACCAGCCGTGACCATCAGCCTTTAGTAGGGTATATTTCAATTGCTGCTGTAGCTATTCATTTGAACCTGAAACCATAAAAATTGATCAGTCATCTCATAAGATGCATAGCAATAACATACTGAATTTCCAAGAGTCTACGACAATTTTAAATGCCCATATGAAAAAAGTCTGGAAACTTATCGTATGCACCTCGTATATATATTTCAGTACATATTTCAGTTTTTCTTAGTATTTACATATTTTCGAATTAATATAATGTACTATTTTATCATGCCTTTTTTTCATATTCTATCGGTGTTAGGATTGGGCAAGCGGACACTAAGTGGTCAATTAATGTAGTTTTTCGTTCAAAGTACACATTAAGTTTGATCCTTGTATTATAATGTTTGCCTGATAGTTTCTAGTTGTTAAGCTCTAGTCCTGTACTGTTACTATTCGCCCCTCTGTCTTTGCTATCAGTTCAGCACTTTTCAGACATTGATTAGTTTTTACTGTATCTTTATCGGTACTTTTTAATTCTTTGTATGTATTCTCCATATAAGGATGTTTGTTTTTTTTTTTAGTCGAATTTGTCCTTGTGCTTTTTTGTTTATTTCTCCATGTTTTTTTCTTCCGCCATTGTTTTATCTTTTATGTCTATATCTTCGACGTAGGGATACAATTTGGTCTAAAAAATGTTTGAAAGTCACATTTAGGAATGGCTCACAAGTAAAGTCGAAAAACAACATTCTAGATATAAACGCGGACATAGCAGAATTAGAACACAATAAAACCTATAAATATTTAGGAATTAATGAAACGAATCGTATGTATTTACCAACCCCTCCACAAGAGCATGATGTGACACAAGGTTATTTTTTTTAGCGTTTTTCATCTCCTAAAAATAAGATAAAGAAAATTGGTCCTCTGAAAGTTAATAATAATGATTGATAATCTTTATAAAAATAGTTTTTTTTTTCGAGTTAGACAGCTGCAACTTGGATTTAAGCTTGGGTAATCGCAACTCTTTCTAGTTGTTATTTTCACTTCAACTTAGTTTAGATTGTAAAGCAGCTGGTAAAGAGTCCCTGCGCCTTAGTGGTAAGCGTAGTGGATTGCAACATCGTATTAAGCGAGTTCGAACTTCAGTTGCGCTATATCGTTCTTTTTTTTTTGTACTGATACCCTTGCGAAAAGTATGAACCACGTTTTTCTTCGGTTATGGATTAAATAGTATTACCGCTGTTCTTCAACAATGGCTTTGGTTTGATAAAACCCACAAAGGTGGATATGCCATTAAACGAAGAAACCAAACCAAACCTAAGATTGTGAAGATTGGTGGCGCGCTTAGTGTAACGGTTATTGTCATAGGAAAGGAAATTGGAGACCGAAGTTCAAATCCTGAGGAAGGTTGTTTGCATTTTGCCTCACTTTAATATCTTTCAGAAAGGCATGAATCCATATGTTTACTCCTACCTCCAGCTATAGTTAAATTGTTGGACAGACCGGGTTCTTTTGCTTTCGAAAGGCAACCAGTCAGGAGCTCTGAATTAAAAAATACCATTACTCTGTTTATAAACTGACCTTGTGTCACATCCTGCTTGTGGAGGAAAAGTTGGATAAATTCGTACAATCTTGAAAACATTGTTGTTGCTGTTGTTGTTGTTTCCGTTACGTGCAGTTGTTGTTGTTGTTTCCGTTACGTGCAGTTGTTGTTGTTGTTTCCGTTACGTGCTGTTGTTGTTGTTGTTGTTGTTTCCGTTACGTGCTGTTGTTGTTGTTGTTGTTGTTTCCGTTACGTGCTGTTGTTGTTGTTGTTGTTGTTGTTTCCGTTACGTGCTGTTGTTGTTGTTGTTGTTTCCGTTACGTGCTGTTGTTGTTGTTGTTGTTGTTTCCGTTACGTGCTGTTCCCCGCCGTCGTAGAGATAACGACCCGAGAGAGCTGCAATTTAAAAGCAACGAAAATTATGAAGAGAAAGAAAGAAAGAAAGAAAGAACAGTTAAAATTAATAATAAACAGATTATTGTTGATTAATCTATTCATAACTGAGCGGCTAACACATAAGATCCAAATCAACTAAAATAAAAAAATGAAAAAAGAAGCAGACACAAATGTTAAAAATCGTATTAAATCGTTTACACCTCACATGAATCAAAGAAGGCATTTCAATTGCGATCAATGAACAGATAATGTTGTCACGTTTTTCACTGATCGAATTTAATATGGAGCTGGGGTTTGAAGTAAATCACAAGAAGCAATTGTGTGTAATTCACACGTTGTTGTTTGTTTTTATTACAAGGTGGTCCAAAAGTCTTCGTATTTCGAAGAAACTAGCAGTTCTATCCGGCGTTGGCCAGGAAAAAGAAAAAAAAGTCAGAGACCAGATATTTCTGAACAATCCGATAAATTAAAACGGGATTTCTTCCAAGCTTTGACCATGTCCATACTACTCTATGGATGCACTACCTGGATGCTAATAAAACGCATTGAGAAAAAGCTAGATGGGAACTACTCAAGAATGCTACGTGCTGTTTTGAAGAAACCCTGGAAGCAGCACCACACAAAAACCAGTTATATGGATACCTGCCACCCATCTCACAAACTATCCAAGTAAGACGAAGACAAGCTGCACACGGCTAGAGAAGTAGCGAAGAACTCATAAGTAACGTTCTCTTATGGACTCCCACGCATGGACACACCAGTGTTAGCTAACCAGCAAGAACTTACATACATCAGCTCAGCGATTAATGATAAGGACAGGTGGCGAGAGAGAGAGAGAGAGAGAGAGAGAGAGAGAGAGAGAGTCAAAACTTAGAGGTGTCAGCACAACTTGATGATGATGCTGATCGTCTTTACTCGATTATTGAACGACTTCGTGTAATGAACGATCCCTTGTTTGTTGTTGATGTTTTACGATAGATGAACCCTTGTGGGTTATTTAATACCAAATTCTGCTATATATATATATTAGTCCTTAATTGGGGTGACCCGAAGGCTTCTTTTTTCAATAGCTACTACACTGAAGTGTTGGGGAGGGCGCTACTCCGTTCCCTGGATTGCTCCACTTTACCCTTGATCCACACCTTATAATGCTGAGTGTTAAGCAAGGCGGAATCAAGTACCATTTTTTGAGTCTTTGGCATGACTCGACCTGGGATTGAACCCCGGCCTCTCAGACCATGGCGAACACTCCACTCATTAGACTAACCCTTGTTTTTTAGGAGAAAAATTGGTCTTAAAAAATTGTTCATTACATGTACTGGAATGATTTGTGCCAGTTATGATTTACTGGCTATTTTGGTGCTAGAAACGATATTTAATCATTTCCTCCTCACCAGGTTCCGATATTAGCACTAGATCCTCTAACACAACGAATGCAAAGGACAGACGGGATAAACTCATATATACAATTAAAACATTCAATAAGAACATATTGTAGTATAGTTGTAACCGGCTCATTGGCATAATGGTTAGAGCGTTCGTCAATAGCTCGGGTGATCAAGGTTTATAACAAAGACTCAAAAATGGTATTTAATGCCTCCTTGCTTAACTGAAAAGGGAGCCTTCGGATTGCCCTCGACAACGATCGAACAACTTATTATATTGCAAATGCTTCAACAATTTGCTGCGTGTCTCAAAACAGATAATTGTACGCATCATCCCAAGAACAAGCATGCATAAAAACAGGTACAAAAATGTTAAATATAAATCTCACATATTCTTTGATGGTTCTCTTGGTGGGGTGAAATAAAGTACGTTGCCAGAGTTAGAGACAAAAGTGTCTTTTCTGTTCAACCACGAGTGAGGACTAAAAGTCGGAAGGATTTAAACTTTCTAAGAACGAAGGGAAAAAGAGAAAGAATAAGGGGTCAAAATTATCGTGTGAACAACAGACACGCGATGTGTAAAACCATTCTCCCCATCCAACGAAAACAATTATTTTTGTCTCCCTGCACACGAGTATATACGATAATTCTGTTTGTTGTTGGGTGGATGTGAAAAGTCAATAGTCAAGCAGATGCGAGACGCATGAAATATATATATTGCAGGATGATAACTGTTATTTCTGACTGTGTACATGTTAGTTGTCCAAAAACTTTGTACATAGAAGAAACTAACAGATTGGTTTCGTTTGGTTTCTTTGTTTAATGGCATATCAACTTTTGTTGGTTATTTAATACCTAAGCAATCCTTCTAGAAGAACACTAGTGGCTCTATTGAACACATAGCTGTGGGAATAGAAGGGTTCATACCCGAGGGTATTTGTTCAAACTAACAGATGTATCCTGTATCCCAGGAAAAAGAAAAGAAAACAAAAAGACGAGACAAAATATTTTGATAATATAATTTTCATATATCCTAGGGATTCGGTGAAAGGTTTACGGTTAGATAAGAGGATGAGGCTTGAAATAAATGTATTGCAGAATGATAATTAATATTTTTACGATAGTATACATGTAAGTAAATAAGCCTGTTTAATCATTATCCTCAAGGCGCGTATGGATTCTTTTGACTCTCTCTCCCTTTGTCTCTCTCTCGCGGCCATAACACTTGGTAAATCCTTGAGACAGAATCCTGTGTCCCCACCGAGCTGTGGACTGTTCACCCAGACACACCGCAGAAAATGGCGAGTTTTAAAGAGAAAGAGTTTTAAGAGAGAGAGAGAGAGAGAGAGAGAGAGAGAGAGAGAGAGAGAGAGAGAGAGAGAGAGAAGGAGCGTGTATTCCTTTTTTAAGTGAACAAAACTTTTATTGCTGGCTTGTCTACCAGCATGTTCTTTGCCGTCGTTGGGAAATTTCAATTATTCTGAAATAAAATCCTAAATTATGAAAAAAAACAACAACCTTATATAGCAGAACAGTAAGAAATATTAGTTGTCTAAATTTCTGAGACGAAGCTTGATGATTTTTATCATTAAAGGTTTTCAGATTATTGTCTTCACCTTTATTGTTATTTCCATAACGTTTCGGCCAATATATCATCCGGCCTTCTTCAGGTGTTTGTCGAACTCGGAAACCTTGACGGAACTTCGAACTACGTCCTTTATTGAATCCAAGGGGGTCGCCTGTTCTGATTCCGTTTGCTATAACCGGGTACAAGTGTTAAGTATTCCGGCATATCAACCCTTATGGATTATTTAAGGCCAATATATATATATATATATATATATATATATATATATATATATGATTTGTAAGTGAATAGTTTGTAGGTAACTTTATTTCAAAACAAATTAGAGCTCATTTGTTTGCACACAGTTAAATGGTTTCAAGTATTGGTATTTAGTGTTAATAATTTCAGTTATCAAGTATTCCTATGTAATACAAACAATTTGCGTACAGCTGTATGATTTGAAATAACTAATTAAAATAATAATCGTTCGGAGATGATTGAACAGTTCAATTTGAACCCAGAATGGGACCCTAACAGGTACAACCACTCTGAGTCAGAGTGGGCCTGGGCGTAATGGTAATGAAGGAGTACTCCACATTCCCTAAAGCTCCAGGATTGGAGCCTCATCATCAGATACAGTTTAGTATCATAACCAGATCATGGTAGATCATAGGAAAATATACGATCATAAAATTGATTTAATTGCGTTTTTAATAAAATAGGAAAAAAAATTATTACGGTGAATTTGCGTTGAAAATGTACTAACCCATGAAATCTACGACCACGTTTCTACAATATATCCTTCATCCTCCTCAAATTAATACTCAGTGAATGTGGTATACTAAAAGATGCTTAAACGACTTATATAAGGCCCAAATAATTTGGAATCGCTCAAGGTGCAATAGTTATTGTCGTAGGAATTAGACATGGTGATCCGAGTTCAAATACTTGACGAGATGGTTTGCATTTCCCATAACGCCAATAAACTTTGAAAATGTATTAATCTTACTGTTCTCTCTCCTGTTATGGGTAAATAGCAGAGCGGACTAACTTCTTTAATCTTGATAGGGCAACCGGTCTAGAAGAAGGAAAACTCTAAATTGAAACCTGTTAGATCTTGTATCACGTCCTGCTCGTGCGGAAGGGTTGGTAAGGCCCAAAACTTAATCAATACAGGATTGAAAGAAAGAAAGAAAGAAAGAAAGAAGTCTGATACGCTTATTTCGGATTTGTCTGAAGAAGGAAAAACTTTGAATTCAAACCATTTTTATCCACTTAAAAATTGACCTTGTTCGCACCTTTATCGGGGCGTAGGGGTTGGGTAAATGCATGTTGTCGCATTACAACTATTAACATCGTACCGACTAAGTTATATATATATATATATATATATATATATGAGTGTGTGCGTGTGTGTGAGTGTGTGTGTACGCGTGCATATGTGTGTGTTCAAAGATAAATTCATCTTTTATTAGCAATAACGACAGAAAATAAATCAACAGTACAACATTATCAATATATGCATGGTTGATAAGAGGTGAAAAGGGAAAACTTTCCAAAATAAAATGGGATATTGTAAAAAAAAAACAAAAAAAAAAAAACGAAACAAAACGTGCACAAGCTTACAAAGGACGTAACTACGACTGCAAATTATGTCTAGAGGAAAAATTATGTGTCTGTGAAAATGTTGAAAACATACTGCTGAATAAAAGAAGCGAGCTGATGTCTAAGTGTAGACATATTAATAGATTTCTGATGTGTCCTTTATCACCTGACTAATTTCATATTTATTCTCCTCGAATTGAACAACTATATATATATGTGTGTGTGATTGTGCTTTCCACATGTGAGTGTCACGTGTCCTTTCAACTTAACACGTGATTTTACACCACTTTATAATTACAATTGATTGGCTACTTTTCTCACTTTCCGTCAAATGACTGTGCACACCACATAAACCCTAAAGTAACAGACTTCGTGTTCATAATTCGATATATATATATATATGTGTGTGTGTGTGTGTGTGTGTGTGTGTGTGTTCGCGCGTACGCTTATATGTGCTTGCGTGTATGTGCTTGTGTGTACATTAACGGTATTTGTCGGCCGTCCTACCATACGGACGAGTGTGGCACAAGGCCTTTTTAAAGGTGGTTCCGGGCATAGGGCCGTAGCCCAGATACACCCGGCATTCTCAAAAATTCCTCGGGCCCCGTCGGCATTCCCCTAAAAAGGGGTGCCTCAGGCGCCAGGCGATAAACCTAACCCTTCTGAGGAGGGTTAAAGCCTAGGGGGACGGCCCTCTGAGGCTAGAGGTATGTCCAGAAGACGGGACAACCCTGACCAGATCCGTGCCGTTGACACCACGGTCGGCCGAAGTGGGACCCATCGACTGGATCCTGTTAATTAAAATCATTAACTGCCTATTCTTTAAAGAAGAACATCTCCGAAATCCCGCAAAGAGCACCTGCAGTCACGCATGTAGCTCCTCGAGACAGTTTCCACATTGCAAGCCGTGTCGCAACAAGCAAAATACCTGTCTTTGGTATCGACGTTAACTCCGTGTAATCCCATATGTCTTCTCGAACTTGCAATAGACTTGTAAACTTTATCTAAGAAATGAACCTAATTACCTGGAGGTTGCTCAGGGTAGGGCATGTGCATTATCAGCTGAAAATTGTTTGTTGTCATGTGATCCCATATAACTAGCAAGTCCGACTTTGGAAAAATTAACTACTGCAGATGTTACAAATCTGTTCAGGCTGAAAAGTGTTCGAGACCGAGGTCAAGTCTTAGTTTCCGAAGTGCTCCTTTCAAGGTGAAGTGTTCCATTCTCAGTGCTTCAAATACTTTACAACGATCGTAGATCACTATTTTCCCAAACTGATCGATTTCCCCCTCATTTGCTCCCAATCTACATCTACAATGAGCACCCTCTAATTGTTTTTGACGACGTCCTTAAAACATTTCTTGGGTTCTTGTCTCGTAACTTAACTGTCAGTAAAAGAAACCTTTCATCCTTGTTAGGTACCCAGTCCAATGCATCTGATTGCGAATGAGGAGTATCTCAAAACTGGATGTATTAGCTCGCCGAAGAATAATGGTGTCAGGAGCTATATATATATATACATATATATATATATATATATATATATATATATATATGTAAGAAAATAATGGATAGTAATCCGACAATTTGTGAAGAAAAATTGACAACAATTAATCCAAATAGAAAGTAGGGATTTATAGAGAAACAAAGTCAGTCGACACTATTGGGTTTCGGTTCTGCTGAACCATCATCAGGATGTGAGGGGTTTTATTAGTGATGTTAAGTGTCAACTGACTTTGTTTCTCTATAAATCCCAACTTTCTATTTGGATTACTTGTTGTCAATTTTTCTTCACACACACACACACACACACACACACACACACACACACACACACACACACACACACACACACACATATATATATATATATATATATAGAAAGAGAGAGAGAAAATTGAAGAACAAGGTGATTCGAAAAGAAGAGTTTAATGTAAAAGAAAGTCAACGCTATGACGTTTCGGGTCTAATGAACCATCATCAGGACGAGCAAAGGATAATATCAAGTGACGTTAAATCACCGATGGATGTTTAATAAAATACTAAACAAGGAGGAAATATTATATAAACAGAGAAAGGAGTAACCGTTTAATCAGTAAATCTGCGTTCGTGTTTAAAAATATGTCATGTGACTGTGTCAGACATTGCTATCGATTTTGTGGTACGTGCAAAATTGGAATAGAGCTTTAAAAAGCGTGTTCATATTTAAAATAAATAAGATATTTTGATACCGATTAAGATATCTTAGAACAATTCTAAAAAAAAATGTTTTCCCTCCTCTTTGCTTTGCTACTGGTCACAACCCCCGCTTTGAACTCCTCAAGTAACAATTCTACAGTAACAAATCCCCCCTTTTTAAAATTGTTTTATGATATTTTAGTCGGTTTTAAAATATTTTATTCATTATATATATATATATATATATATATAAAATTAACTTAAATCGCGAGCTGGTTAATTTTATAATTGGCTCCACTCGTGTTGAGCACTCTTGTAATTGTAGCATTGCAGTGTTCGCGGAAGGTTTTAGTTTTCTTTTGACCAACTGACTGCATATCCCTTGATTTTTTTCAAGGGGTCTGACGAGGTTGGCCTTTTCTTTCTTTTAGACCTTTAATATTTTTTCACCGGGCGGTGATTCGAGATATTCTTATCTCTTGTTCCTGGCGGTTTTTTTTCTTTTTTTCTGGTACCGTGAATGCTGGTAGATATTAGATTAGTAAATATATATATATATATATATATATATATATATATATATATATAAACTTATTATATATTATAATAAGTTTAAAACCTCGAATCTAGTCATTAGAAATAATTCCTCTTCCTCGATTGTAGTTTTGCAAAAAACCAACGTTATATATAAATTTAAATGTCCCCTAGGAGATTGTATCTCTGATAATAATAATATATATGTTGGTTTAACCTCAACTACCCTGTCGAGGAGACTTACAATGCACCTTTCAGACACAAGTTCAATAGCTCAGCATTTAAAAAAACATTCATGCCCAACAACACAACAACGGAAAATTCTCACCGACAACACAACAATATTAGAACATCAAAATAATAAACAAAAACTTCAGATTCTTGAAGCATTACATATCAGAAACCTGCAGCCGACACTTAATAGAATTAATTTTCAAACCAGTGCTAATGTACTTAAATGTCTTTAGCTACTGGCACTAAATATAGAATCACATTCAAAAACAAACGCCAAAACCTTCAACGGCGGAGACGCCCTTGCACAGTGGTAATATGCTAAAACAAAAGTTACATCACTTTTGTAGTAGATCCTCCCCTGATGATGGCCCAAAGTCGGACAGAAAGTACTAGGGATACATACAACTATGGACAATACATAAATCAATTCCCCCAGAATACAATAAAAGTAATACAGGAATTCGAACGGATCCAAAAGAAAATATGTAGACATAAAATGTCTATTATGTTTAATGAAATTTGCATATATATATATATATATATAGGTGTGATCAAAAAGTGTAACGACTGAATTTAATTTCAAAATCTAAATGACGTGTTCTAAGTTTAGAAACTTATTTGATAAAGTAATGATGTATAAATATCCGAATATTTTAATACAAATGATTTACAGTTATATGGTATCAAGTATTTCTATCTAATACAAATAATTAGAACAAAATCTAATAGGAATATACTTTCTAGTAATTATTTCTATTTAATAAAATTCGTTTGTTTGCACACACTTAAATGGTTTTTAAGTAACTAACAATAATTCTAAGTAAACACCTATATAACCCGAGAAAATTAACCCTTCCCACTCAAAATTCTGTTGCAAAGTGAACTGGAAATTCTTTTATAAATTTAAAGCCTTTTAAAATTATAGCTCCAATAAAAGAAATAGACGAGAAAATAAAGTAATTTCCAGGCTACCTATAATTTTGTGAAATCTGCATTCACAATATCATTTAAATTTTAAAAATTGCCCAGCCAGCTGGGGCTGTAGAATACACCGACTGCACCTCTGCAGAGGGGTAAAACTCCATCAAATGAGTATCCTGTTTATGACACTGAAGAATCTGATGATTAGGTTCCAGTAAAGGGCTTTGAGGAATGAGTAGTACCTCTTCATTGTCATTACTCCCAGGTCCACTCTGGCTCAAAGTGGTAGCCACTGATAGGGTTTTCTCTATGGGTCAAATAGAAGTAAATTGTGTACTTATGCTAAACTGAATTATTTGAAATAGAACTATTTTGATATTTAAACTGCGTACTTAGGCAAAACTGAATTGTTTGAATTAGAACTGTTTGACTAAACTGAATAGTTTGAAATAGAAATGTTTTTGACGATTAAACTATGTACCCATGTTAAACTGAATTGTTTGAAATAGAACTGATTATATGTAAAAAATTGATTTGGCGTTAAATAACCAACAAAGGTTGATACGCCATAAAACCCAAACAACCAACCAAACTCTTTTAAAAATAATCCAAATTTTTGAGGAATATGGGTAGTGTAGTGGCTAATGAGCTGAATTGGGATCTTGTAGTAAGAGTTCGAACTCCAGTTCTGCTATTACATATGAATTATTTTATAATTTTGTGAAATCTGCATTCACAATATCATTCAAATTAAAAAAAAAAATCTTTTAAAAATAATCCGAAATCCTGGAAGGAATTTCGGTGGTGCAGTGGCTTGTGTGCAGAACTGTGATATTGGAGTTCGAATTCCTGTTGTGCTCTTACATTCAGTTTTGGTCAAATAATCTTGGAAAATATATGAACCTCTTTATACCCCCAGCTTTGGATTAAATTGTAGTACTACTGTTCTTCTTTGGAATCAAATAACCCGTGAAGGTTGTTAGGCCACTAAACAAAGAAATTGAAATCGGAGTATTCTTAATACAAATCATTTTAACACAGTTATATGCTTTCAGGTCTTCTCGAATACGAAAATTTTTCAAACAGACCCATTTCAACCATAGATTGGACCCTAACAGATGCTACAACTCCGGATCAGAGTGGACCAGGGAGTAATGGCAATCAATGGGTGCACTACGTTCCCCAGGTCCCCAGAACTGGAGCGTCATCATCAGATACAGGTTTTGTGTATTAACCAGGATTGATTTGGTTTGGTTTTATGGTATATTAATCATTGTTAGTCATTTAATACCTAATCCCTTTTAAACATATATTAAATAAACGTAGATAACGTTTTAAAACAAGATTGAGCTCATTTTTTTTTCTCGCACTTAAATGGTTTTACTTAATTTCAAACAATTCAGTTTAGCAAAAGTACAGTTTTTTGTTTACACACAGTAATTTGTTGGTTTTTTTTTTGTTTACACACAGTTAAATCTAAAACTGTTCTTTTTCAAACAATTCAATTTAGTTTAAGTATAGTTTAAATGTCAGAACAGTTCCATTTCAAACAATTCTGTTTAGCCTGTCAACAAAGTTAAATAGTTCCAAGTATTGATATGTATCACTAACAGTTCAATTAAACATCAGTCATTTGTTTAGACACGAGTTGAATGATCAAACAGTTCTATTTCAATTCAGTTTAGCTTAAGAACATTTTTTGTTTACGCACAGTTAACTGTAAAAACAGTTATATTTCAACTATTTCAAATAATTCAGTTTAGCATAAATACACAGTTTAAATATTAAACAGTTCTATTTGACCCATAGATTAAACCCTACCAGGTGCTACCACTCCGGGCCCGAGTGGACCAAGGAGCAATGGCAATGAAGGGGTACTCCACATTCCCTAAGGTTCCAGCATTACTAGAGCCTCACCATCAGATTGTTTAGAGTCATATCTAGGACATTTGTTGAGGAGTCTTACGCCTGTGTAGAGATGCAGTCGGTGTATTCCACAGTCCCAGCCGACAGGGCAACATAACTAAGATATCGTTTTTTTGTAAGTGTGGGAAGGTCTTACCCCCTCTGCAGGGGATACATTCAGTGTATTCTAAAACTTATCGACAGGACGTCGACAGAAATAAACCACGGGCGAAATGTTCGGCTCTGAAACCAGCGACTTTATGCAAGAAAATATGAAAGAAAAACTGTTCGTATGATGTTATATTGTGAAGGAAAAAATTGTACAACGAGCAAAATAAATAGATAAATGATAAAAAAGATGAAAAAGTAAAAAAATCAATTCTTATTAGACAGATAGAAACAGCGGTCAGGTGAGAAATATTGAAAGATACAAACAACAATAACAACGCTAACATTTACATTAATTTAATATTTGAAATCCCCACGGCACGATGTTTTGAATAATTTAGAATCAATGGAGGTTGCAATAAACAAAATAGCCATCTTGGGAACTCTGGCGCCATCAACAATAACAACAACTAGTGTAATACGAATAAAAAGATTGTCAATAAAAAGGAAGAAAGACTTATCGTAAGCAGCATCATTTGTAGATAAGAGAAGTTCCAACCACAAACGGGAAAGCAAACTAAACATTGGCCTTTGACCAAAGAGACTGGTAATGACCTGGAAAGAAATAAACAGTATTTTCACCTTCAAGTGCGACATCTATCTATCTATCTATCTATCTATCTATCTATCTCAGCCCGTTCCTATCTATCTATCTATCTATCTATCACGGTTTATTTCTCTCTTAGTTTGTTCCTATGTATGTATGTATATATGCATGTATGTATCTATCTATCTAAGTTTATTTCCATCTGTCTTAGCCTGTTCCAATGTATGTATGTATGTATGTATGTATGTCCTTATCTATATCCGTCTGTTCCTATCTATCTATCTATCTATCTATCTATCTATCTATCTCAGCCCGTTCCTATCTATCTATCTATCTATCTATCTATCTATCTCAGAATATTCTCATTATACTGTGTCAATCGAAGGGAGTGTTAGTTGAAGACTTCCAGCCCTGTTTCCAGTCGATGTGTGGCTTCCCACGGCAATTCTTTTGAAGCAGATAAAGTTGATTTGTATTTAAGGTGATAATAAAACTCTCTATACAACTAGTCTCATTATTTGAAAGATTTACCTGAGTTTCGTTGTTCTGAACTTCTTGCCGACCATTCATCCATTCATATGAAAATGATTTTTATCAGTTATTATCTTCATCATGTAAGTAGATTTCTGGTTAATCAAAAAGGTGTAAGTTGGCTTTCAGAAACTAATTACATAACGATTAGATTTTTAAAATTAAAAAAATTCAAACCGTGAAAGCTGTTTTCTTGTTTCACAAGCCAATTATAAAAGAAAACGGCTTTTATTTTTTAATTTATTCATTTATTTTTATTTGTCATCAGCCAAATGAACGTCAATATTAACATCACCAAAGAATTATTTTTCTTATAATTTTCAATATAACCAATTTCTTTAATTTCTTTTTTTTCTTTGTCAATGTCCTTTTGTTTTATATCAGCTGCTGTTTCTTTCGAATTTGATTACTTTCAAATTACATTGTTTTTCGCATATTCGCTTTTTTTCCCCAGATTTAGCATGAATTTTAAAAAGTCAAAACAGCATTGACAACATAATTTGTTATTGAAATGGATTGTTTTGTTTTGAGTTTTTATTTGAATAAAGTAAAAATATTAATAATAATGATAATAATAATAATGATGATGATGATAAAAAATCCAGGAATTATCAAAATAGCGATATTCAATGTATTGTCATGTTAATGAAGAAGAAAAATTGATGTTGAAAAATATGGAGAAGTGTCATCGAATGAGGATTAAAACAAGAAATAATATGAGATATTCCACAAATATTTAAACAGCTGATAATGAATGACGGAACAAGGTGCAAATACAGATGTTAAACAATGGCTATCGGATCTATCTATCTATCTATCTATCTATCTATCTATCTATCTAAAGCTGGAGGGGTTCTACAAAAGAATGTTGCGTGGCATTTTGAAACAGCACCCAACAAAACAGCATTTGTATGGCAACTAACCACCAATCTCATTAAGTACCCAAAGTAAGACGAATAAGACATGATGGATACTGCTGGTGAAGTGAAGACGAACAAGTAAGCAATGTTCTTCTATGAACTCCAACACATGGACACACCTTTGTTGACTGAACAGCAAAATTTTACATTGACGAAATCTGTTAAGACATTGGATTCTGTCAAATACATACGTACATATATGTGTGTGTGCGTATGTGTGTATGTGTAGGATATCTATGTGTGTGTGGGGTATCTAATATATGAGTGTGTGTGTGTGTGTGTGTGCGTGTGTGTGACTGTTATCTGTCTGTCTTGGCCGTTAAACGTATATATGTAAACAAAACAAAAGTGATACATATGCGTTAAAATCCCTTCACTTCCGCTGAGTTTCCTCGTGGCTTTGCAGTAGAATATCCGGCTAGCATAAAAGTCAGCTAGGTTTCGATCCCAGCTTTGAGCACCTCGCGTGTGTGGCCGCTCTGAAACGTTGGGATACAACGAAATAGTCCGTCAGTGGATTATTACATCTATATATAAACGAAGTTGATTGTGATTCTTATCATTATATTAATATTAGTAAAACTTTCTTATATATATATTTTTTTTCTCGAATCAATTTTTTCCCCAATATTTTCAACGGTCATTTGTCTATTTCCTCATCATCCCTCATATATCACGGTATTTTTTTCTCATGAAACGTGATTGAAACGAAAGGTTCCCTTTTTAGAATTTTAAAATGCACACGTTTTTTAAAGTCGTCTTTAAATTTTACACGTAGCACAGAATATATATATATATATATATATATATATATATATATATTGTGTTGAGCACTTTAGTAATTGTAGCATTGCAGCATTCGCGGAGGGTTTTTTGGTTTTCTTTTGACCACTGACTGCGTACCCCTTGATTTTTTTTCAAGGAGTCGGACGAGGTTGGCCTTTTTTACCCAAAAAACTTTTTTCTTTTTCCCCTGGGCGGTGATTCGAGATACTTTTATCTCTTGTTCCTGGCCAGGGTTTTTTTGTTTTTTTCTGGTACCGTGAATACTGGTAGATATTAGATTAGCAAATATATACATATATATATATATATATATATATATATATATATGAAAAAGTAGAAAAACAGAATAATCCAAATAAGATGAATTTATTTTGATGTAAAGCCAACGTTAAACGTTTCGGTTTTAATAAACTTCATCAGGATTTTTATCATGAGAATTGTTCTCACAGAAATGTCGAGATAACATTAGCACATAGGAATCTATCACTTATGAGTTCGTCCTTACTTCACCAGCAGTGCCCAGCATGTCTTGTTCGTCCTCCTTGGATAGTTTGTTCGATGGGAGGTAAGTGGCCATACAGCTGCTGTTTTTGTGGCGTGTTGCTTTCAGGATTTGTTCAAAACGGCGCGTAACATTCTGGAGTAGTTCACATCTTGCTTTTTCTCCATGCGTTTTGTTAGCGTCCAAGTGGTGCATCCACACAATAGTACTGACACAACCATGACTTGGAAGAAATCCTGTTTTATTTTATGAGAGTGATCAGATTTCCATATGATCGCTAACCTGCCAACAGCAGTCCATGCCTTGACTTTACTTCAGTAAATAAGATATTACTGCCAAAGTATGGGAACTAGTCTACTCATCAGTTTACTGTAGACACTGTATGCAGTCTCGATGATCTGCCGGGAACAATGGACGATAGGAACACACACATAAGAGAGAGAGAGAGAGAGAGAGAGAGAGAGAGAGAGAGAGAGAGAGAGAGAACTCTGTCCTATCAGTACGATATATATATACGAGCTGCCTTCAATAATTTTCCAGACATTTTTGTACAGGCATTTAAAATTGTCGTAGACTCTTGTATGTTATTCAGTAGTTATTGCTATACATCTTATGAGATGACTGACCAATTTTTATGGTTTCAGGTTCAAATGAACAGCTACAGTAGCAATTGGAATACACCCTACTAAAACCTGATTGTCACAGCTGGTGAATTTCAAAAATGCAATCTGGACGTGAGGACACTTTAGAAGAACGATATGCAATAAAATTGTTTTAAACTTGGAAAAAATGCCACAGAAACGTACGGAATGCTTCAGACTGCTTTTGGAGTATCTTGCATGAATGGAGCATCAGTTTTTGAGTGGCATAAGAGATTCAAGGAAGGCAGGGAGTCTGTGAGGGATAATGAGAGGTGTGGGAGGAGTAAGGAAGTCAGAACACCAGAGTCGATTGGCCAAATAAAGAATTTCATGGATAAGGAGCTTCGTGTATCTATAGAGACAATAAGTGCACAGTTTGATGTCAGTGTGGGAACTGTACACACAGTTATTCGCGAGGAACTGAAGATGCAGAAGATTTGCACGAAGTTTGTTCCAAGGGTGCTCAGAGAAAATCAGAAAGAAAGACGTTGTCATGACAGCAGGGAGATGGTCGAGCTGATCAATTCAGATCCCGCAGTTCTCGATGCTCTGGTGACCAGCGATGGAAGCTGGATCTACTGCTATGACCCAGAGACCAAGAGGCAGAGTTCCCAGTGGAAGCATGTTGGCTCTCCCAGACCCAAGAAGACCAAACAGAGCAAATCCATCCAAAAGCTTTTGATGATCCCTTTTTTTGACAGAACTGGCATGATCTACATGCACTGAGTTCCCACTGGATAGACAGTCAACAAGGAATGCTATGTTGAGGTTTTAAAGAAGTTCAGGAAGAGATTCCTAGGGAAGAGGCCAGCACTCTTCAAATCAAGTCAGTGGCATTTCCACCAGGTCAATGTATCAGTCCACAATTCCATCCTTGCCACTGACAATTTGACCAAGATGGGAATTTAGACAGTTCCTCACCCTACCTATAGTCAGATCTTGCTCCCTATGACTTTTAGTTATTCTCTAAGATCAAGGAAAAACTTAGAGGCTGTCGTTATGAGACAATTGAGGAGATGAAAGTGGCCGTGACGAAGGTCATTGACACGCTGACACAAGAGGACTTCCATAGGGCCTCTCAGAAGTTGTTGGAACGGTACAAGTGCATTGCAGCCGGAGGAGATTACTTCGAAGGGGACTAGAGTTTCATGTGTGTACTATCAATAAAAGTGCCCATACGAAAAGGTCTGGAAACATATTGTAGGCCCCTCGTATGTATATATATATATCATCACACAAGTCGTGCTGATGGGACGGAGGTCTCTCTCTCTCTCTCTCTCTCTCTTCAGTTGGTATATAATCTTATTGGATATATATATATATATATATAGTATGTATATGTATATATATAAAATATAATTATGTACCAACTGGTCCCTGCAGCACTGATCTAAGAGGAACTACTTTCATATGTAGATCTAAGTAAGGGTAGAGTAGACATAGAGTCAAAGGTACTCGGGGAGGATCAGTTTCTCACCTATCCAATCGATTGCATAAATGATTGCCTACCCAGTGTCTATACTATCTTAACTTAGATTTACATATGTTTTATCACAGATTTTGATCACGCCTAATGCATAAATATAGACAGCTGCATTGTTAATTATATATATATATATATATATATATATATAATCATCCACAGACAGATCTGTTTCGTTCTATCAGAACTCATCAGTGTGGCTAGACATTAGCTTCCCGTAGCTAGGATCGAAACCCGGTTGACTCAAACGTCAAGCCAAGCTTCTAACCATTCAGCCACGAGAAGCCATTAGCTGCGAAGTAAATTTTAAACGGTTATGAATCACAATTATAATTGTTTACATAAATCCGTTCAAACGGCTATCGAGACCTCAATTCATAAATGAAGAGGCTTGCAATAAACGCTAATGGCAACACGATTACTTCTTCGCCAGAGAACTCAACCGTACGGGGGTAGGGGAGTATATATATATATATATATATATATATATATATATATTGTCATTCTCAGACAGACTGTTTCGTTGTATCACAAGTCTTTAGATATGCGAAATGCTTCTGGTTGGGATCGAAACCCAGCTGACTTTACATCAGTTTGATATCTTACCCTAGCGTCATCGTCATTCTCAGCGTCAGTGGAGGAATTTTTTACGTATAACTTTTGCATATATATGTCATCGACAATTTCTCTCTCTCTCTCTCTCTCTATATATATATATATATATAAATTGATCTGAAAACATCGTTGTATAATTTACCACTATGAGTCATATTCACCACCGAATTAATGTCATTGATTAGAAAAAATATTCAGTTCAAAATTGATATTTTTCCCGTAAAACAAATACTTTTTTTTCATCATTAGGGTACAGACATTGATTTACCTACGTTTGACAGAAACACTGAAAGAGATAGAGATAGAGAGAGAGAGAGGGAGGGAGGTAGATCTATGTGTGTGCATGTGTGGGTTCACTAACACGAAGTGAAAGAGTGGAAGAGGAAAGCGTAATGGACTTTGGGAGCAGATAAGCATTTGGACTTATAGTACTGTCATCAATCATGTGTATGTCACCAGTAAATAACTTCTGGTCGGATATGCAAGAACTGAGCTGAAATAAACATGACGCAGGAAAATAGGGGTAAAAAAGAGTGGAAGGAAAATCGAAAGAAAAAAATACAGAAAAGAAAGGAAGAGAAAGAGAAAGTGAATGAAGAAGAGGTCATAGTTAGCATCTGAGGACCTTGTCTTATTTTTATGGACCTTTCAGTGACGAAGAAAATGAGGTGAACAAATGACACTGGCTTTGACACCTTTTTCTTGCCAACCGGTTTTACGGTCCTCTTTTTTCAATATACGCATCGCCGTGAATCGATTGTTGCTGACAGACGTGTGAAGATAGCTCATTCCTTCATGACAATAAACAGTTCCGTTTTGTTCGACTCTTACATTTCATGCTGATGACATTTCTTTTGGAAGAAATTGCCATCAAGGAAACTAAGTTCCTATTTGACTGCTTATTTGTCATGTCGACCAGTCAAAATAGTTGTTTGCTTTATGATCTCTGGTCCCCTATTCGGATTCACAACAAGAGATTCGAGTCGACAAAGACCTACAAGGCTTTATTTTTTTAATCTATGGCAAGTTAGGTTCGACAGACGCTAACGGAAGATATGAACATTTATATATCTTGAGTCAAGAGTTCAAGTGCATACTCGGGGCAGACTCCAGAGTTCACACTAGAAAATAATAAGACTTTTTAAGAAAGTAAAATAGTATAACATATTTTTCTATTCTTCAGGTTGACAAACCTGAACGAAAATCATTTGATCATTGTTGTGCTTGAACGCATATTAAGATATTCATGTTTGCCCTTTAGAATTTGCCCAGTTGACTAGGGCTGCAGAATACACCAAGTGCTTCTCTTCAGAGCGGTGAGACCCCCCCAACGAGTATCCAGGATATGACACTAAACAATCTGATGCTGAGGTTCTAGTAATGCAGGAGCTTTGGGCAATACGGATAATCCCTTCATTGCCATCACTCCCAGGTCTACTCTGGGCCGGAGTGGTAGCACCTGATAGGGCCCTATCAATGGGTCAAATAAAACTAAACAGTGTATTTATACTAAACTGTATTTCTTGAAATAGAACTGTTTTGATATTTGAACTGCGTACTTATGCAAACCTGAAATGATTGAAATAGAACGGTTTTTGACATTGAAACAGTACTTGCACTAAACGGAATTATTATTATATATTAGAACTGTTTTGACATTTGTGTAAAGAAAAACTATACTTAAGCTAAACTAAATTGTTTGAAGTAGAACTGTTTTAACTAAACTGAATAGCTTGAAATAGACGTTCTCTGAACAATTTTAATCGTAAAAATTAAAATCTGCTGTCTATTCTCTAAGAACGCTTAAACATATATTAAATCTAAGAGCAATAAAATGAATTTCTAAATACACACAAAAATATCAATTATTGCCTAAATACAACTTCATATACAAAAATTTAAACATGAACTTTGATTAAAAAAACAAAAAACAAAAAATAACAAAATACTTGATGTTTATTAAAAAAAAAGATGTGTTTGTAACAGATGGCGTCTTCAGTAACTGACTCGAAAGGAAAAGTGCTCTGTCTTTTTAAGTTCGGTTTCTGATTTATACATAATTTTCTCGTTTACGATTTGTGATAAAAAAACATGTTGAGACGGAAGCTTTACATTTTTAAAAATTTAATATCTAAATGAAGACGTGTTCATAGTCGAGCAACTGATTTTATAAAGTGATAATATGTGGGCGTTTAGACGGTTGATTAAACATTTAGACACGTCTAGACGAAACGTTGTCATTTTAAAAAAGATATGAAACAAGTGAAAATATATTTTAAGCGAAATGGTTTTTGATGAAAACAAAACAAAACAAAAAAATCAAACAAGCTAGGAAAAGTGCAACACTCTGCCTACTTACAAAATCTAGCTTTTTCTTGTTTCCTAAATAGAAAATTAATCTCAAAGTTAAGATTTTCAGACACGGAGGACATTAAAAAATATACACGATACACATTTCTTTAGTCTTCGATAAATCAACTAAGAACTTTCCAGAAAAAAAGAGATCAAAATCTCACTTACATCGAATTTATAATCTTATATTTTTAAACCAATCAGCGAAGGACACACCGAATAGAATATTCTTAAAAAAATCGAATCGTGTAGAAAAATTTGTCAGAAAAACAAAAATGGGTTCCAAAATATATAAGTAATTTCTGTGAATCCGATTGGTTAAGAGAGGTCACAGGTTGTGTTTTCGCTGACGTCCGCGCAATTGAACTTTGGTTGGTTGGTTGATTGTGTTTTATGGCATATCAACCTTTGTAGGTTATTTAACGCCAAATCCATTTTTAATAATCAGTTCTTTTTCAAACAACTCAGTTTAGCATGAGTCAAAAACATTTAAGTCAAACAATTCTAATTCAAACAATTCAGTTTTTGTCCAAACACAGTTAAATCTCAAAACAGTTCTATTTCAAACAATTCAGTTTAGCGTAAGTACAGTTTCAATGTCAAAAACAGTTCTATTTCAAATAATTCAGTTTTGCAAAAGTATGATATTTAGTTCTATTTGACCCATAAATAATACTCTATCAGGTGCTATCACTCTGGCCCAGAGTGGACCTGGGCAATGAAGGCGATGGCAATGAAGGGGTACTCCGCGTCCCTCAAAGCTCCAGCATTACTGGAACCTTACTATCAGATTGTTCAGTGTCATATCCTGGATACTCGTTGGGGTCTTACCCCTCAGCAGAGATGCAGTCGGTGTATTCTACAGCCTCAGCCGACTAGGTAACATTTGAACTTTATTTGAACTTTTATAAACTTAAAATATTTTATCCATTTTATTTTATAGATAGTGAAGTTTTTCAAAGAGAAACTGACAGACCAAGAGACAGACCAACAGCACGGTACAGCACGATAGATTGACGCCAGATGACCCGCTAATATACACAACCGACAGCACCTCTGCAGAGGGGTAAAACCCTCCACAACGAGTGTCCTGAATATGACACTAAACAATCTGATGGCGAGATTCCAGTAATGCCGCAGCTTTGGGGAATGCGGAGTACCCCTTTATCACGTACTACCTCTCCGAGTCAGAGTGGACCTGGGAGTAATGGCAACGAAGTGTATTCTATTACCCCAGCCGACCCGGCTGGGGTAATAGAATACACTGACTTCACCTCTGCTGAGAGGTAAGATCCCCCACAACGAGTGTCCCAGATATGACATTAAACAATCTGATGGCGAGGTTCCAGTAATGTTGCAGCTTTGGGGAATGCGGAGTACCCCTTTATTGCCATCGCTCCCAGGTTCACGCTGGCCCCGAATGATAGCACCTGACAGGATCTTATGTATGGGTCAAATAGAACTAAACTGTGTACTGATGCTAAATTGAGTTACTTGAAATAGGACTCTTTTGACATTTAAACGGCATACTTATGATAAACTGAATTGCTTGAAATGGAACTGTTTTGTATGCTAAACTGAATTGTTTGAAATTGTACTGTTTTTGACTATATTTACACTAAACTGAGTTGTTTGATATCTAAGTGTGTGTAAACAAAAACTATACTTATACTAAACTGAATTGTTTGAAATAGAAGTGTTTATATGTATAAAAATGGATTTGGCATTAATAACCTAAAATGGTTGATATGCCATAAAACCAAACCAAACCAAACCAAACCAAACCAAAACAAACCAAACCATAATAGAACAACAATACAGTACAGAACTTATAACAACTCTTCTATTCACAATTTTTTTTATTATCGTAATGTTATCTTTGTTCAATATGGATATGGAATAAAAGAAACGTTCCGTGGAACATTTCAAAATAAACACGTCATAGCATCACCTGTTCACGAATGTGCAACAATATTCTAATTACGCGAGCAAATTTGAAAATCTTTACATTTCGCCGTTAGACGTTGATTTGTCGGGATGCTTTAATGGGGCCTCATGTCAGTTAGGGGGGGCCAATGTGGAAATAAAACTGTCGAGAGGAAGGCCCCGAAACGGTGCACATTCTCTCCTGATGACCCTAAAACTAGCATGGAGTTAAAACTGCTCGGTGGAAATAAGAATGGCTAAAGGAGCGTTTTCTATCCGCTCACTTTTTGGTGAGTTTCTGTTACTTGGTTAGTAACTTCCTTCTTCTCTTTCATTTTTTGGTTATGCCTATTTGTTGTTATTTATTCAACAAATTTTAAAGATAAAGAGAGAAATCAACTACGATTTATCCTCGAATTCGTGCAATTACCATATCTATTCACTTGAATTTATTCAGCAACAATATAAGAGGTGAAGGAAAACATAGTAAGTAAGCGTTAATGAAAGAATGGAAAAATATATTAAATTACGATACCCGGATTGAAGTAGTCCTGTCGACTGCATCTCTGCAGAGAAATGAGTCCCAGCCCGCACTAGAGTCCTAAACCAGCTGATAGTGAGGCTACAGTCTTGCAGCTTTGAATAATGGGGAGTATTCCATCATTGCCATTACTGACCTTGTTAGGGTCCAATCTATGGAAAAATAGAGCTCTTTGACCGATTACTATACTTGAAACCATTTAACTGTGTGCAAACAAATGATTAATATCTGCTGGAATAATTAGCAGTAGGTATCAATGTTTGAAACCATATAACTGTGTGCAAACAATAAATAGCAATACTTAAAACAATTTAAAAAATGAGCAAACAATAAATAGAAATACGTGAAACTATTTAACTGAGTAAACAAATGGGGTTTGGCTTGTTTTAAAATAATGTTACCAACAAACTCTTCGCTTAGAAATATATACGAATAAACAGGATTTGGCGTTAGATAATAATCAAGGCTATTAAACCAAATAACCCAACCTTACCAAACATGGATTGAAATATTATTTAAATTCTGTAGTGTTATACTGTAACTATTCTTTCGCAAGGAAGTGTGGAAAATGTTTTCGAAAACCGATTTTTTATCAACACTATCAGTCAAGAAGGAAATTGCTGATTGCGACTGAGTTGGGTTTACGCCATGTTTGCTAATTAGTAAGAACGTCTTTATTCTAACTTCTCGCGAGATTTAGAATTTACTACACATTTCTCCGTTGTTATATTATGACAAACATTTCACACCATAATCGACCGTCGACTTCAACATCATTTCCCGTGCTTTTGAAGTGAATTATTAATCAGCTCTGTGAAAAGCACAAAGCAGTTGTGTGTCAATTCCTGATTGGCAACGGGTCAACTTTTCGGAGACTGTGACTACTTTCTAAGCTAATCGGCAAGTTTTCACCCCCTCCACAAACATGCACATAAAAAAGAACAGTCCCCAGAAAATAGTTTTGATTACTTTGCCATCGTTTGTTTTGTTTTTTTAAAGATGTTTTTACTCATTTAAGTCCAGAATAGTGTCTCTTGAGAAATATTGATTTTATTGCATTTTGAAACTTTAAAAAAAAAATATTTAGGGTCATTTATAAAGGAGAAGGTGTAGAAGCATTTTGATTGATTGATTTTAACGGCATGTCAACCAGTTTAGGTTTATTTTATGCCTATAGAACAGTCCCAAGAAAATAGTTTTAATTATTTTATCATCTTTTAAAAAAAAATGTTTTTGCTGATTTAAGTTCACACTCTCTTGAGAAATATAGATTTTAAAGGTAATGTTTTTATTTGCATATCACTCGATATCTATTTCCTAGCCCGGATAGAGTTCGCCTTTTAAATTTTAAGTAACAAATAATCTTATATTTTCTATTCTCTTGGACAGCTTCTAGTTGTGCCTCTACCACACACAGGCCTTGTGTCAAACATTAGATATCCTTGAAGATTGTTAGTGTAACGGGACCTGTGCATTAATCCTGAATTTTTTGGTCAACACATTTTAAAACGTTACAGTGTTTTAAACGTTACAGTGTTTAGAAGTTGATAGTTTTATCGAAAAAATTAACAGTAGAATTTGTGTATTTAAATTTATCAACGAAATTGGGGTGCAATGTTTTAAATGGCTTTCCAACTTAGGTATATAATAATTTAAGACCAAATATCCCTTTGGTCACCAGAAACGTTCTGATTTTTGGTACAAAGTTTCAGTAATACATTTTTATGCGTATTTCAGAAAAAAAAAATGCTTTTTATTCGTAGATTTTAAGGTAACACCCCTAAAATAACTATTTTGGGCTCAAATAACACCGAAATATTTTCTGTATTTTATGAAAAGGTCGTGGTAGAATGTACTGTTCATATAAATATTCTGAAACAAGGATTGTCTTTTCTGTGAATTTCACTAAAGCTGATTTCCAGTATAAATATCAGGTACATGACATGATAGAAGCAAGTCAAATTGTTCGTTATTATTTTTTGGCTTGATACTACCATGGGCCATTAACCAGTCCATTGGCCTAGCGGTTAGAGTATTCGCCAAAGGCCCGGGAGACCAGCGTTCAAATCCAGGTCGAGTCATACCAAAGACTAAAAAAATTGTACTTGATGCCACCTTGCTTAACAGTCATCATTATAAGGTTTGGTTTGTTGGGTTTTATGGCATATCAACCTTTGTAGGTTATTTAATGCCAAATCCATTTTTATGTAAATAATCAGTTCTATTTAAAACAATTCAGTTTAGCATAAGCACACAGTTTAAATGTAAGTACAATTTAATTGTAAAAAATATTTCTATTCAGTTTAGTCAAGCAATTCTAATTTAGTTAATTCAGATTAGTATAAGTACAGATTTTGTTTACACACAGTTACATGTCAGAACAGTTCTGTTAAACAATTTAGTGTAGTGTAAAGACAGTTTCAATGTAAAAAAACAGTTCTATTTGAAATAATTCAGTTTAGCATAAGCACGCAATTTAAATGAAAGCACGGTTTAGCTGTCAAACATTTTTATTTCAAGTTATTCAGTTTAATCAAACAATTCAGTTTAGCATAAGTAAGCCGTTAGTTCTATTTAACCCATAGATAGGGCCCTATCAGGTGCTACCAAGCCGGGCCAGAATGGACCTGGGAGCAATGGCAATAAAAGGGTACTCCGCATTCCCCAAAGTTCCAGAATCACTGGAATCTCACCATCAGATTGTTTAGTGTCATATCTAGGACACTCGTTGGGGGGGGGTCTTTCCCTTCTGAAGAGGTGCAGTCAGTGTATTCTACAGCCCCAGCCGACTGAGCCACAGTATTATAAGGTGGGGATCAAGGGTAAAGTGGTGATCTTGCGATGTAATTCTCTTTTTTTTTTCACATTTACGTGTGTATCAAAAGTTTAATGAATTCTGAATTCTTTCAAACATAAGAGCTCATAAATGCATGACAGTCTGGCTCATAAACATGTCCTCATTCTATCATCATCATCATCATCATCTGGCGAGCACAGATTTCCCTAACTCTCTCTCGCCATCCGTCTCATTCGTCCATCGCTTCTGGCAGATCTTCCAGGCTACATCCCGTGTCTGTACAGAGCTGTTGTAGATAAGTACTAGCTGGTCGTCGTACATTAGCGTGTCCGTGTGAAGGGGTCCATAGGAGAACGTCACTTATGAGTTCGTCCTTGCTCCTTCAGCAATGTCCCGGATATCTTATTCGTCTAATTTGGATGGTCTTCGAGATGGGTGGTAGGTGGCCATACAGCTGCTGTTTTGTGGGATATTGCTTCCAAGATTTGTTTAATATAGCTTGTAGCATCTTTGTGCAATTGCCGACATGCTTTTTCTCTAAACGCTTGGTTAGCATCCAAGTGGTGTATCCATAGAGTTGTATGGATACCACCACTGCTTGGAAAAAAACTGCGTTTTATTCTATCGGATAGGTCTGACTTCCTTAAATTTAAAAGCACAATACAAATAGCGACATTTAACGTTAGAACTTTAAATAGAATAGGACAACAATCGGAGCTGACAGCATCTGCAGTAGAGCATAACATAGACATATTTTGCACACAAGAACACAGATACTATCATAGTGAAGTAGAAATAAAATACCATGATACTGGTAATGGATGTTTGTTTTAGCATCAGCATGGAAAACCTCTGTCAATGCCATCATAGTGGGTGTAAGAATACTTCTCAGTCCTCGCGCCATAAAATCACTAAACAGCATCGAAATTATACAACCGAGAATGATGCTAGTTACGTTTAACGGTAACCCCAGCACAACGATCATCTGCTACAGCCATACCAACGCTTGTGATGAAACAGACCTCGACACCTTCTATAATGCTCATTCAATTGTTTATCATATTTTTAGATAAATTCGCAATATTCAACCCAAATGTCTACGAAACGGCTTGTTTATCCCACTTTATTTACACGTATAGTTAAATATCCACTAACTATCATGGGGCAGATGATTTTAGTTCTAATCGGTAAGATTTCCTTCTAATGATAGCTCGATATGACACTTCGTTTGTAAAATCTTTGTTTACTAATGACAGCCATCGAACTGGATTTATGATTGATTTTTACCTTTTTATATGATGATTACATTGTCCGGCTCATTGGTCTAGTGAGCAGAGTGTTCGCCAATGATCCGGGAGACCTGGGTTCAATCCCAGGTCGCGTCATACCAAAGATTCAAAAAATAGTACTTGATGCCGCCTTGATAACATTCAGTATTATAAGGTAAGGATCAAGGGTAAAGAGGAGCAATCCAAGGAATGGAGTAGTGCTCTCTCCTACACCTCAGCGTAGTAGCTACTGGGAAGGGAGCCTTCTAGTGATCCTCGACTACGCTCACCAACTTTACTAACTATACATTAATCTAAATAAAGAAAAACAACTTTTTTTTAAAAAATTCATATTATTAGGGGAAGTAAAAAGTTTTGCAATACGTGCATCTTTGTGGCGTTTATATCATGGGACCGAAATAGTCCAAGCAGTGAGAGGTACCCACTGTGGTTGGTAGTATAGTGGTAGTTGGTGCGTTGACACCTTATGCATTTCTTCGCTGTTTGTATGATTTAAAAGCAGTACGAATGAATGTGCAACGCAGTCTAATCCAGGAACTTAAACTTTACGAGTTCGAAATGGATCACAGCACCACCATCTTGGAATCAACACAAAAGATTTGTTATGCGAAAAGTAATGGTGCAGTTAGTACCGGTACGGTAACCAGATGGTTGAAGAAATTTTCTTCGGGTTCCAAAACCTCCACAATCAGGCTAGGTTATTGAAGGGACGCTTCGTGTAGCAAAGTTACCGATTTGTCATCGACAAATACAAAAATCAACTCGCTGCAAGTGTTAAGACCAAATCATTAATATATCATACCCCACTGCAAGGGATAAATTCAGCATATTCTGAGCGATCTTTTTAATTTCATGTTTGTTTCTTATGGTTTTCATAAAAGAACAAAATAGCGTCGTTCATCACTGGATGCTCCATACATGCAGCCTTGAGCCATAGCTTAGTCAAGCTTTGTTAATAACTATACTCCAAATCACATGCATTTGTGATCAACCGTCGTATTTTCTTCTTTTGATATTTACATTTTCTAAACAAACAAATAAAATTCCAACAATTTTTAAGCGTTTACATGTTTTATGACTTAATAAGTTTTTGCTGATGTATAATTGGTCCAAATTATTTGAATACTCATCTTGTAAAACCAGAAATACATAAGTTTTAATTCCACAAGGAAATTTCTTTTCTTTTCCAGAGGCACTAAAATATTCGGAGATTTCCCATCATATTGTTTTGTGCCCAAGAAAGCGCGCGAAAACTGAGAAAATTCTTCAAACAATTCATAGACCAATTCTAATTATCTTTAGTGCAATATATACATATATATATATATATATATATATATATATATACCTTTACAGACGTACAAACACACATATATATGCATATAAAAATGCAGGATTATTTACGAATAAATTGGCTCTTCTGGTTTAAGATAATAGTATCTGTGCGCTCTGTCTCGGCTCAAATATTGTATCTCGATACTTTTACCAAGCATTAGATTGTAGTATCTGGGCTCTCTATGAACCGCGTTAGACATTATATATATATATATATATATTGTCATCCACTGACAGACTGTTTCGTTGTTTCACAACTTTTCAGTTGTGGCTCGACACGCGAGACGATACAAGCTGGGTTCAAAATCCACCAAACTTTACGTTAGACCGATAACGTACCTGTGAGCTAACAACATCCCCAACGCAAGCTCGGGAATTTAATGTATATGTATTAACTTCTGTTTGTTCACATTTTTACGCTATCAGATACCAAAGTGCTTAATTCGTTGGAAGTTTTGTATTACATGAGTGGCAACCGTTCATACATTCGCCAAAATGCTCAATTCTCGGGGTGGAGTGGGGGAACGATATATATATATATATATATATATATATATATGTGTGTGTGTGTATGTGTGTGTGTGTACATTTTGTAAACGTCATCCTTACCTGAATTTTGATCAAAATTTAAAAGGGGGTTCAATCTGCAATGTACGTTCTTGCTAAAATGACCTCTGACTATATGTCACACGTCATCTTTGGTTTAGTTTCTTTGTTTAATGGCCTATCAATATTTGCAGGTTATTTAATTCCAAAGTTATCCTTCTAGAAGAACAGTAGTGGAACTATTTAACCCATAGCTGGGAGGTCAGGGGGTTTATACCTTTCCCAATGGTATTTTTCGAAAGTGAGCATAATAGCGCGCATGGAGTTTGAACTCGCTTACTACTAATCCGTAGTTAATCGCTTTAACCATTACCCCACGAGGTTACAAAAAAAAAAACTTCTCGCTTAATAAATTTCCCATCGACATTGGGTTATTCCATGATATTTTCCTCTGTGTGGCTTGGAACAATCTGTCTCATTGATTTAAATGATTTGATTTAGTTAGTTTTAGAAATATCTTATGTAGCCAGAACTTTCAGCTATTAAAAAAAGTGTTTTGTGTCTTATCTCTTACTAGTTTATTTACTGCTATAAAAGGCGAACATGCTCTAAGTGTGCTAATTATACAATTTTTGCCAAGAGTAGTGAGTGACCACTTAAAAACAGCAACTTAATTGGTTTGGTTTCTTTGTCTAGTGGCATATCAACCTTCGTGGGTCATTTAATGCCAAAGAAATCCTTGAAGAACAGTATTGTCACGTGGTCTCCCACTGAGAGAAGAGAAATAAGAGATTACTACTATTCCTCCGTATTTGAATTAACAAGCCAAGGACTGACCGTTGAAAGAGGAATCTAGGTCAATTCCTCAAGTAACAAATCCAGGTCAGAATGGAAAGCAACAGATGTTTGTACTCTGTGACCGGATGGGTAAAGAATGGGGTACAGGGACATATAGTAGCCCTAACGAATCTCCTGACAGGGGAAGGAAGAAGATAGAAGCCAAATGATTGGCTAGAATCCCAAAACGGAAATAGCCCCCTTCTTCCGTCAGCGGAAATAGGGAATAAGAAAATCAGTTTTGGGACAGCGGTCGTGGTGAATGGATCTCATGCCAAACTCCGGATGAAGCATCAAAACCAGGAATTGCGGAACAGTAGTTGAAATGATAAGATATATTGAAACTACCGCCGAAATCACCGGGGGAGGACGGAAAGTATCTTGGACAAGGAGAACCCATACCTTCAAGCCAGAGCGATATGCATAAATAAATTCCGTCAACCCGTAAAAAAAAAGAAAATATTCTCCAAAGGAAAGTCGTCGTAAAGATAAGTAAACTTTAAGACTGTTTCTCCCTATATCCAATTATATAGTCTCCCTCTCTCTCTCAATTTAAAGAAAGACTAAAGAAGAAAGAAAAGAAAAGAAGAAAGACATTTATAGTTATGTACTATCCGTTAATAATATAGCCGACGCGTTGAATATGTGTATCCGCGTGTATAGTAAAAAGGTTAATATATTTTAAAGTTCCCACGTGTTGAAGTTTGTTCATTGGTGTCGTCTACTATCAAAAATTGCTATTTCATGTATCTTTTTCAGCTTCTTCCGCCTTATGCTATTCTTGCTTAAATTGCCCTATGAATTCCTTTAAAAATATTATATGGGAAACCGGAGTTGTCGACTACTATAATTAATATTATTACATCTAAACCTAGTGGTCCATATCTTCCATTGTTCTAGGGGTAGGAAGAACTAGTGGCCTTGGTGGGTGTATGTAGTGTGAAAGTTGGAAACCCCTTGCCAACGGCGGTCAGTCTAGCCCTAAATTAACCCCCACATAATATGCCAGTTCCTATATGCCCGAGAAAGGACTCTGAACAAGGACTTATTCTACGAGGGATCAAGTGCCAGACCGCCCCGTCTTCACACGTGCAAAAAAATAAACTCCCGGTTTGGTGATAACAATATTTAAATGCACCAATTCCCATACGCTTTTAAATGGTTGCTCATCCGGGGATCTTTTTATTTTAATTTGCCGTCACAGTATTATTTATTTAACCTTTAGCCACGAGGATAAAGGGAGTTCATGTCTTTTCCAAGGATATTAGTCCAAAAGTGAACGTAATAGCGCAAGTTGAGATCGAACTCGCTTACTCGAATGTTGCAGTTCACCTTGTTACGGTCATTCACCCCCCACCGTCGACAGCAACATGGTACCTGTGAGCCAGACTAAACCAAAATTTGTTAATAACAATAGCTTTATTCTTTCAATAATACTGGAATTTTAATGTAATATCAAAATGAGAAAGGCAGGAAAAAGTAATGTCTAGCTGTAAGGTTCCGAAGACAATATTAAAAATTGATGAAATTCTGGAAGAAGTTTAAGAAATACAACACTTAGAACAAAGAAAAGTATTAAGTCTCGTCTGGTTGATTTGTCCAACGGCACGCGAACTCCTTATTCTGAAATTTTATTTATTTGTAAATGTTTGATTGTAAGTACAGTAAGTAAAGTTGGCGACCAAAGTCGAGGGTGACCCGAAGGCTTCCTTTTCAATAGCTACTACACTGAGGTGTAGGGAAGGGCGCTACTCCATTCCCTGGATTGCTCCACTTTACTCATGATCCATACTTTATAATGCTGAGTTTTAAGCAAGGAGGCATCAAGTATCATTTTTTGAGTCTATGGTATGACTCGACCTGGGATTGAACCCGGGTCTTTTGGACCATTGGCAAACACTCTACTCATTAGGTCAATGGCTCGGTTAATTGTAATCATAACTATATTTTCAATATTCCTTAGACTTTTTTATTTGCCTATAATCACTTGTTTACACACAGTTATATGATAGCAAGTATTCCTATCTAATACTAATAATTTTTACTCAATTATAGGTTTTTGATTGGTTTGGTTTGATTGTGTTTTATGGCATATCAACTCTTGATGGTTATTTGAAGGAAAATCCTGTTTATACACAGGGTTTCTCAATTTACATGGGACCCATGTGACTGCTAATAACTCTACTAATAATAATGTTGTGTTCTTTTTTATTTCAGATTTGAAAATAATACACTATAACAACTATTAATCCTTGATCACAGTGCCTTGGACAAGAGAGGAACAAATATTTTGCGTCATTTTGGAGACAAAATCTTTCAAAACTGTCTCAAAATAGATGCAACCTATTAATATGAGAATGATTTATTACTGAGACAAGAAACTAAAAAAAAAAAAAAAAAGACAGCATATCGTGGAAGCTTAAATAATAATAATAAAAAAAACATTGATTCAATGTCTCTAGCTTAAAGGATGTATTTTTTACAAGATGTGTTCCAAATGATTGCCATTGTACTTATCTCAGTAATAAATCATTATCATATTAATGAGTTGCATCTATTTTGAGACATCTTGTATACATTAATTACATATGATTTGTTAACGAATAGTTTGTAGGTAACGTTTGAAAACAACCATAGTTCAATTGTTTACACAAAGTTAAAAGGTTTCAGTATTCCTATCTAATATGAATAATTCTATCTAATATTAATCATTTGTTTGCAAGCAAAAAATGCCTCCCAGTCAGCATATCGGTCCAAGAGAGAGTGAGAATCTTTCTCATTGATCTGAGCTGGACCATCAACAATTCAAAATATTAAAACATCAAAACACAGGTTCGACACTTTTAAGACACTTTTATTCCATTTTCATCAAAATATCTTTTTTGTCTGTGTTGTATGCGCTTCCAAATATTTTCACGTTTCAACACTCTGAAAGAAAAGTAGATGATCCTATATCTAATGGAAAGTAATCAACTATATATTAAATTTTGCATCAAGGGATACGAAAATAGATATTGCATAGAATTTAATGTTTTCCTTAATCTAACACATATATCTCAGATTTGTTTGGAAGCTTGTGGTGTAGTGGTTGCATCTATTTTGAGACGCCCTGTGTATTAAATTTATGATTTGTAAGCACATTTCGTAATTAACATTGTGAAACGATCCTGAGCTCATTTTTTTGCGTTTAGTTAAATGGTTTCACTTATTTCTATCTAATATGAATAATTCTATTTAGCCTATTTACCGACCACCTCCGCTCGGGCATGATATGACACAAGGTCAAATTTTTTAAGCGGAGTTTAACAGGTTTGAATTCAGTTTTCCTTCTCCTAGACTAGTTGCCTCACCAAGGCTGAAGAACCCAGTCTGTCCTACTATTTACCCATAGCTGGAGGGAGAATAATTGGATTCATACTTTTCCCAAGGGTATTAGTGCTATGTGAAATGCAATCAGTCTCGTCCAGGATTTGAACTCGTGTTGTCGTGTCCATTTCCTACGACGATAACCATTACACTACAACCATTACATTACATTCTATTTACTATTGATCATTTAAATGTTTCAAGTATTGATATTCAACTATAACAATTCAATTAAACATCAGTCATTTGCTAACACACAGTTAAATTAGCAATCATTTTTTTTTCAAACAATTCAGTTTATTATAAGTTATTTGTTTTCACTCAGTTTAAATGTCAAAGTACACAGTTTAAATGTCAAACAGATAGATAAGACCCTATCAAGTGTTACAATTCCGGGCCAGAGTGGACCTGGGAGCAATAGCAATAAAGGAGTACTCCACATTCCCCAAAGCTCCAGCATTATCAGAACCTCACCATCAGATTATCTAATGTTACACCCAGAATACTCATTGTGGGAGTCTTACCCCTCAGTAGAGATGCAGTCGGTGTATTCTACAGCCCCAGCTGACTGGGCCAACAATCATAAGGTTTAAAGTAACTGTTCATATTTGATAATAATTTGTTTTCACATAGTTTCAAGTATTCCTATACAGGACCAATAATTCTTTAAAAAATTATAGATGGACCTCTAAATAAAAATACCAAGTTACAGTTTAATAAAAAAAAACTTTGGAATATCCTCTAAGTGTACTCAGCCCAGTTGACACGAGGCCGGGGGTGGTTGTATAATACACCGACTTCATCTCTACTGAAGTGGGGGTAAGACAGTCCACACAAGGAATGACTTGGATATGACACAAAATTACCTGATGGCGAGGCTCCAGTCTCGGATATCTGGGGAATGTGAAATACCACTTTATTGGCATTACTCCCTGGTCCACTTTGACTCGCAGTAGTAGTACCTGTTAGGGCCTCATTCGGCTGCCGCTCGCATAATGCAAAGCTCTTCGAACGATTGAGCTCTCTGGTATCCGGTAAGGTATAAAATGTAAGCAAAAGAACGCTACTGCCTAATACCTTATAATTCCCTAGCTGACGTTGTACGCTTGTTGGCTGAGTAGTCTGATACTTAATCTAACGTAAAGTTAGGCGGGTTTAGATTCCAGCTTCAAGCGTCCTACGTGTCTAGCCACACTGAAGAGTTGTGATACAACGAAACAGTCTGTCTGTGGATGACAATATATATATATATAAATATATATAACTATGTTTAATAGCAACATTTCTGCATATTATTCGTTTATTCTACATCAACACTGCATAATCGAAAGCATGATCTGTTTAAACAATTTTCTAATTAAAATTGAAAACAAACTAGAATTAACATCACTTTGCTCTTACAAAAATTTTGCTACGATGTGCTGTTTTTGTCAGGTTATGATTACACATACAAAAATACACACTCACTCACCGACCTCCTCAGGATATATATATATATATATATATATATATATATATATGATTCGAGCCAGACAAACCTATGTTTAATAATGGTATTTTTGCATACGTGTGCATATATGTATATACGTGCACATGTCTGTGTGCAGGTTTATGAATAATTAGGTGCATAAAGTTTGTGCAGAATGCTGAAATAAAGGTTGTGTCATCGAGTTCAATGAGTCCTTATTTAAGTGTTAACTGTCACGACAAGAAAAGAAAAGAAAAAAAAAATACAAAAAAAAAAAAATAAATAAATAAAAGAAACGCTTCTCGGAAGGATAGTTTGTCAAATGCATTTGGTGAAGACAAGAATCACACGGACTAAGGTATTTCGACTTCCTTCTCGTTTCATCAATGTCCCAGGTGTGATCGATACGTCGGCGAAGATTGATTAAATGCTGTTTGAAACTTTAGTTGGGAAAATATGAAAGAGAAAATAAGTGAAAAATGAAAATTTTGCAAGAGATGGTTTTGGGGAGAGCAGAATAAAAAGAGAATACACTGGACAAAGAAAGAAGGAAAGAAAGAAAGAAAGAAAAAGAAAGAAAGAAAAAGAAATACGGAAAGACGGTTAAGTGGGCAGAGGAAGAAAGAAAGAAAGAAAAAAGAAAAAGAAAGACGGAAAGACATTTAAGTGAGCAGAGAAAGAAAGAAAGAAAGAAAGAAATTGAAAGGAAATAAAAAGAAATACGAAAGAAAAAAAAGAAATACAGAAGGATGGTGAAGTGATCAAATCAAGAAAAAAAAAAAAAAAAGAAAGAAAGAAAAAGAGAAAGAGAGCAAGAAATAAATAAAGAAAGAAAAAAAAAGGAAGCATAAGTACGAAAGGATTGTTAAGTGATCTGATATGAAAAGAAAGAAAGAAAGATAGAGAAAAATAAATGCGGAAGTATTGTTAAGTGATCTGAGATTGAAAGAAAGAAAAAAAAAAGGAAGAAAGAAAGAAAGAAAGAAAGAAAAATGAAAGAGAGGAAGAAATACGGAAGGATTGTTGAGCGATCTGAGAAAGAAAAAAAAAAAAAAGAAATAAATATGGAAAGATAGCTAAGTGATCTAAGAAAGAAAGAAAGAAAGAAAGAAACTGAAATCAAATGAAAGAAAGAGAAAGAATTCAAAAGTAAGAACGAAGTAAAGAAGGAGAACCTCTTTAGAAGGAGAACCTCTTTAGAAACCAAAAGAAAGGGATAAAAGAAAGAAAGAAAGACTACTTTATTATAGAAAAAAAAAAAAAACAAAAGAAGGAAAAAAGTAAAGAAAAAAGTGTGAGAAAGAAATGAAAAAAGAGATAGAAGCCAAATGAATGAAAATAAATCAAAGGAAAGAAAAAATTAATGAAAGAAAAAGAAACCAAATAAAAGAAAGAAAAAGAAACCAAATAAAAGAAAGAGAAATAAACCAAAAAAAAAAAAAAAAGAAAGAGAAATAAACCAAATAAAAGAACGACAAAGAAACCAAGATAAAAAATTAAAGAAGAAAAACCTAAAGACTAAATGAAATCAAAAGAAGAAAAAATGAAAGAAAGAAAGTGTGAGGAAAAAAAGAAAGTATGAAGAAAGAAAGAAAATCTAAAGACAGAAAGAAATTCAAAAATGAAAAAAAGAAAAAAGAAAAAAAAAAGAGAGAAAGAAACCAAAAGAAAGAACGAAGGAACGAATACCTAAAGACAGAAAGAGACCAAAAGAAAGAATGAAAGAAAGAAATAATGAATGAAAGTCGAAAGATTGAAAACTGAGAAATAATGAGAAATTATGATAATCAAAATGGCAATAAAAAAAAGTTTAACCGAGTCAAATGCTGAACAATGAATTATAAGGTACATTTTTTTTCTTTTAAGGAGTACCACTACTTTTCTCCTACAAGTATGGGTTTGGCATTACATAATCCACGAAGGTTGATATGCCATTAAACAAAGAGACCAAATCTTGTTGTTTCTTGTAGATAAAAAAAAATCTTGCCGACAAATTTTTGTTCAGCTATTATCGATTCTTATCTCGGTATCTAATAAGGTTTGTGGCAGGGAAAACATTTCTTGATAGAATACAGCCACCCCTGAATGGAATCTTCACTGATACTCCTTACTGCATTTCTTCAGCTCTGGTAAGTATAATTTTTATAAGCCCCTTAACGTAGGGTTTTAAAGCATTCGGGATCAGATTGAACCATTAGCTCTAAATGATCTTGTAAAATTGTAGCAATTATGAGGGTCGCTCTGACAGTAATGCTCACAATTTATTTTCAGCGAAACAACCACAATTACTCTATTAGTTGGTGTTTTATGGCATCAATCCTTACAGGTTAATTAATGGCAAATCCCGCTAAATCTATGGTTTGGTTGTTTGGGTTTTATGACATGTCAACCTTTGTAGGTTATTTAACGCCAAATCTATTTTTATACAAATAGTCAGTTCTATTTAAAAAAAATTCTGTTTAGCATGAGTATACAGTTTAATTGTCAAAAACATTTCTATTTCAAGCTATTCTGTTTAGTCAAACAATTCGAATTCAAACAATTTGGTTTAGTATAAGTATAGTTTTTGTTTACACACAGTTAACTGTCAACACAGTTCTATTTCGAACAATTCAGTTTAGCATAAGTATTGTTTCAATGTTAAAAACAGTTCTATTTCAAACAATTCAGTTTAGCGTAAGTACGCAGTGTAATTGTCAAAATATTTCAATTTCAGCTATTCAGTTTTGTCAAACAGTTCTAATTCAAACAATTCAGTTTAGTATAAGTACAGATTTTGTTTACACACAGTTAAATGTCAAAACAGTTCTATAATAAACAATTCATTTTAGCGTAAGTACAGTTCTATTTCAAACAATTCAGCTTTGCATAAGTACGCAGTTTAAATATAAGTACACAGTTTAATTGTCAAAAACATTTCAATTTCAAGCTTATCATTTTTGTCAGTTCTAACTCAAACATTTCAGTTTAGCATAAGTATGCAGTTTAATTTTATAGATAGGGCTCTATTAGGTGCTACCATTCCAGGCCTAAGTGGACCTGGGAATGATGGCAATGAAGAGAATGCAGAGAAGCTGTCGGTGTATTCTACAGCCCCAGCTGATTGAACAGTTAAGTCTATCTATCTATCTATCTATCTATCTATCTATCTATCTATCTATCTTTGATTTGATTTGCACGTGAATAGTTTGTTGGTAACTATTTTTAAACGAGTTAGAGCTTATTTGTTTACACGTATTTAAATGGTTTCAAATATTGCTAACTTACTCTAAGAATTCTATTTGATATCAATCAGTTGTTTGCACACCCCATTTGGTTTGGTTTGGTTTGGTTTTATGGCATATCAACCATTGTAGGTTATTTAATGCCAAATCCATTTTTATACTTATTAACAATTTTATTTCAACAAATTGAGTTTAACATTATTACACAGTTTAAATGTCAAAATAGTTCGATCTAAACAATTCAGTTTAGCATAAGTACACCGTTTAGTTCTATTTGACCCATAGATAAGACCCTTTCGGGTGCTACCACTCCAGACCATAGTGGACCTGGGAGCGATGGCAATGAAGGAGTAACCCGCATTCCCCAAAGCTCCAGAATTACTGGAGCCTCACCATCAGATTGTTTAGTGTCATATACTGGACACTCGATAGGGGAGTCTAACGCCTCTGCAGAGGTGCAGTCAGAGTATTCTACAGCCCCATCTTAAGTCATTACTTCACAGGGTCAGGGCCCACCCTGACCCTGTGAAGTAATGACTTAAGTACTGGATTGCGGCCTTGAAATGATTTCAAACTCCAGTCGCATTGTTACATTCATTTTCGGTCTCATACCCTTGTAAAAGATATGAACTCATTTATCAATCCAACACTAATTAAAGGTTAAATAATATGTTTTTTCTTCAAGGATAACTTTGGCATTGAATAACTACCAAAGATTTTCTGCCATTAAGGAAAGAAAGTAGTCTCACCATCAGATGCTGTTTAGTGTCATATCCAGTACACACGTTGAGTGGGGGTGTCAAAACCTTCTGCTGAGATGTAGTCGATGTATTCTACTACCCAAACCGACTGTTCTTTCCAGGACAGTAGTCTCACCATCAGATGCTGTTTAGTGTCATATCCAGTACACACATTGAGTGGGGGTGTCAAAACCTTCTGCTGAGATGTAGTCTATGTATTCAACTACCCAAACCGACTGTTCTTTCCAGGACAGTAGTCTCACCATCAGATGCTGTTTAGTGTCATATCCAGTACACACGTTGAGTGGGGGTGTCAAAACCTTCTGCTGAGATGTAGTCGATGTATTCTACTACCCAAACCGACTGTTCTTTCCTGGACAGTAGCCTCACCATCAGATGCAATTTAGTGTCATATCCAGTACACACGTTGAGTGGGGGTGTCAAAACCTTCTGCTGAGATGTGATCGATGTATTCTACTACCCAAACCGACTGTTCTTTCCTGGACAGTAGTCTCACCATCAGATGCAATTTAGTGTCATATCCAGTACACACGTTGAGTGGGGGTGTCAAAACCTTCTGCTGAGATGTAGTCTATGCATTCAACTACCCAAACCGACTGTTCTTTCCAGGACAGTAGTCTCACCATCAGATGCAATTTAGTGTCATATCCAGTACACACGTTGAGTGGGGGTGTCAAAACCTTCTGCTGAGATGTAGTCGATGTATTCTACTACCCCAACCGACTGTTCTTTCCAGGACAGTAGTCTCACCATCAGATGCTGTTTAGTGTCATATCCAGTACACACATTGAGTGGGGGTGTCAAAACCTTCTGCTGAGATGTAGTCGATGTATTCTACTACCCAAACCGACTGTTCTTTCCAGGACAGTAGTCTCACCATCAGATGCAATTTAGTGTCATATCCAATACACACGTTGAGTGGGGGTGTCAAAACCTTCTGCTGAGATGTAGTCGATGTATTCTACTACCCAAACCGACTGTTCTTTCCAGGACAGTAGCCTCACCATCAGATGCAATTTAGTGTCATATCCAGTACACACGTTGAGTGGGGGTGTCAAAACCTTCTGCTGAGATGTAGTCGATGTATTCTACTACCCAAACCGACTGTTCTTTCCAGGACAGTAGTCTCACCATCAGATGCTGTTTAGTGTCATACTCAGGATAAGCACAACGGATACAGGGAGAACAATATCATTGATGTGTTGAGCTATTAGTTTTCGGTTATAAAACGCTATTTTTCCACATATTCACTACAACTGGTTATGTACTTTTTTCGTGAGAAGGGTAGGCATGACGTTGTCAGGAAAAATGTTGTCTGTGTAATCCATATTACATCGACCCGATTCGTGCGGATAAGCTGATCGGGTATCTTTTCATTTTTAGGTTCGGCTGCTCTGTTGAACTCCACTTGTCAGTCAGATAAAAAATACAAATCTGTAGCTGTCCAAAAACAATTACATTTGCATTCAAACAATTTTATTTTTTGTTACAAAGGTTGTGTGGAGAGAGCCCCCGAAGCATGGGAGATAACGTGCAGGACTGTGATATCGTTGTAAACGAGTTCGAACGTCAGCCGTGCTGTTACATTCACTTTCGGACAAATACCTGTGGGAAAGGTGTGAACCCTCTTATCCCCCCAATTATCAGTTAAATAGTACCAGCGCTTTTCTTCAACAAGGATGGCTTTTGCATTAAACAATCCACGAAAGTTGATATGCCATTAAATAAAGATACAAAAGGTGGTGTAATTTTATGTTTTTTACAGGGTTTCAGTGGTGTTGATTTTGTTGATGAATAATACCTAATGATATCCGTTTATATATTGTTCCACTTGAAATAACCCTTCTTTTGTCTAGAAAAATTTAACGTTTTTGGTACCAAAATGTTAGGTGGCGTAGTTTTATTGTTTGTTTGTTTGTTTGAGGTTTATGGCATATCAACCTTTGTAGGTTTTTTAATTTCAAATCCATTTTTATACAAATAAACAGTTCTATTTCAAACAATTCAGTTTAGCATAAGTATACAGTTTAATTGTCAAAAATATTTCTATTTCAAGCTATTCAGTTTAGTCAAACAGTTCTCATCATCATCATCATGTCGCGCCGCCTGCGCGGATATCCCTGACCGTCTCTCGCCATTTCTCCCTATCATTCATCGCCTCCGGCAGGTCTTCAGGATTACAACCCGTGTCCTCACATAGCTGCTGTATGTAAGTTCGTGCTGGTCGTCCCACTCTTGCACATCCATGAGTGGGGGTCCACAGGAGTACATCGCTTATGAGCTCGTCCTTGCTTCTCCAGCAGTGTCCTGCGTGTCTGGTTCGTCGAACTTGTATAGTTTTTGTGATGGGGGGCAAGTGTCCGTATAGTTGGAGTCTCGTGGGGTGTTGTCGCCAGGACTTGTTTAATACTGCTCTCAACATTCTTGTGTAATTTCCGTCCAGCCTCCTCTCCAGCCGCTTCGTAAGCGTCCATGTTGTGCATCCATATAGCAGTATCGACACAACCGCTGCCTGGAAGAAACTGCGTTTCATTTTATCTGTTAGGTCCGACTTCCATATGATCGAGAGCCTATCGATAGCTGTCCATGCCTTCGTCAGTCGTGTGTCGATGTCCTTCTCGGTTGATGAGACGCTGCTTCCTAGGTAGGTGAATTTGTCGACTAGTTTCAGAGAGGCTCCGTCTAGTGTGGCAATGTTGCCTGTTTGGTTGTAACACATATATTCGGTTTTGTTTGCATTGACATGTAGGCCAATGCCAGCTGCAGCTCGTTCCAGACTATGTAGTAGTGTCTCTGCTTGATTAGGCGTATTCGCTAGTAACGCCAAGTCATCAGCGTAGTCGGCGTCCGTGATTGTTTTTGCGGGGTACCTTTTGCTTCTTCTCTTAGTCAGCTCAAAGCCATTTTCTCTGATTTTGTCGATCGAAGTCCTAAGCACATAGTCTAGACAGATGATAAAGAGGTACGGGGCTAGTGTGTCTCCTTGTAGTACTCCTGCAACAATGTCGAAGTATTCCGTGTCTCCATCTGGTGAACGTACTTTTACTTTGGTGTTTCTGTAGAGAATCATTATCGCTGCTACGGTTTCTTTTGGTAGGCCGTAAGCTAGTAGGATTTGCTCCATCTTCCCTCTGTGTATGGAATCGAAGGCCTTGGTAAAGTCGACAAATAGTAATGTCGCCTGTAAGTTTTTTGCCTGAACGCCTTCCAGGATTCTACGGATGGTCAGTATTTGTGAGGTTGTGGATCTATTTCTCCGGAAGCCATTTTGGTTTTTCCTAAGGATGTTTTCCATTTTGGGTTTTATGCGGTTTCGTAGTAGGTCGCCTTTTTTAGGGAATGGAAGGATGCATCCCTTCGTCCATCGTTCTATCCTATTTTGACTATAGACTGCGTTGCATTGCCGGAGCAGTATATCGTCGAATTGTCTCGTCTTCCACACTTCTGGGGGGATCTCGTCTAGCCCCGCCGCTTTCCTATTTTTAATTCTTCTGAGAACCGTGTCGAGTTCTTCTTTGGTGAAAGGACCTAGTTTTACGTCTAATTGCTTACTAATAATTCTGGTGATCGGTTCATCCGTTATTTCCGGTGGGTTTCCTAGTAGATTTTTGAAATGCTGTTCCCACAGTTTTATTCTTTCTTGTTGGCTTGCAGCTTTCAATTTTGCTTTGGCTGTGCTCTTCCTTCCACTTACTTCGTTTATTGTTTGCCAGGCTATCCTGGATTGCCTATCTTCCACCGAGTCTCTAATTTTATCTATCTGATTTTGTACGTATTCTGCCTGTTCTTTTAGGTATATTCCTGTTAATTGATGTTGCGCCTTTTCTAGTTCTCGTGCATTTGTATTTGTTGGGTTCTGTTGATAGTTTTTGGAGGCAGTCTTCACAAGTGCACGTTTTTCTCTAGCCGCTAGCGTTTCCCAAGGGACTCTATATTTAGTTCTAGGTTTTGCTGGAATACACTTTTCTGCCGCCTCCAGGTGTGCTTCTACAAAATTTTCATATTCGTCATTTGGGGTGCCTATTTCTACCTTCTCTTTTAGTGCTTCGAATCTGTTTCTTAATTCTAATGCATATTTATCTCTAATATCTCTGTTGTTGAGTAGGGCCCAGTCATAGTGCTTGGTCGTCGCTTTACGTGTGGCGTTTTTTCTTAGGCTTAGTCGTACTTTGGCCGTAACTATTCGATGATCGGAGGACACATCCTCGAAGGAGGAGTATGCCTCGCAATTCATCGCACTGTTTTTCCATTTCCTGTTTATAAGGACGTAGTCTATCTGTGCTTTACTCTTATTCGCGTATGTGTAGGTCCATAATTTCCCCTCCCTTTTTTGAAAGTTTGTATTGAGGCAGGTTAATCTATTTTCTATCATGAAATCTATTAAATGCCGTCCATTCCTGTTAGACGCGTAGTGTAGGCTGTATTTGTTGTGTCTGTTTTTCCCGATTTGTGCATTCATTTCTCCGCCAATGACTAGCAGGTTGTGTTTCGGAATGCTACGTACTAGGGAGGATAGATCTTCGTAGAAGGTGGCTATTTCGTTTTCTTCGCTAACATTGGTAGGGCTGTAGCAGGAGATAATTGTTGCTTTGGGGTTGCCATTAAACGTTGCGGCCATCATCCTAGGTTGTATTCTCTCAATGCTGTTCAGTGTTTTTAACGCTCTCGGTCCTAGAAGTATTCCCACCCCTCCTACCGATGCATTGACAGAGTTTTTCCATGCCGATACAGTCACCAGCATCCATCCATTTCCAGTTTCGTGATACTTGATATCTTCGGTGTGCGTGTATCGGTGCTCTTGTATGCAAATTATATCTATCTTATGTTCTACGGCTGATGCAGTTAGCTCTGATAGTTGACCTATTCTATTTAGGGTTCTCACGTTAAATGTCGCTATCTGTATTGTTTGTTTGCATTTTAGTAGTTTTTGTTTGTGTTTGAGCTCTGTAGCTGATTTTTCGAACACCGAGGCCAGGGCTCCAACCTCAGCAGGACGTGCCCCTTTTTTACCCGCGCGAAGAGCGATGCGGTTTATGGATCTGGTTTGAGTACTAGTCATGGTTATCTTTCGATGGCTGTTTTTGTTCTCATCTATAGAAGCCACTCTTATAGATGAGCAGCAGTAGTTCCCCGATCGAACTGGCAATCTTGAGCGTTAAGCCGCAAGACTCACACGTACAGCATGCTGCTTCCCATGTGTACGCGGTAGTAATAATAAAAAAAAAAAAAAATAAAAAATAAAAAAAAAAAAAATCTTTTTTTTTTTATCTTAAGTTTTAACTTAGTTAAAGTCCAGGACTGCTGGATGTTAAAATTCAAAGAAATTTTGTGGTATATTTCATGGTTATCTAGTGGTGGACAGAGAGAGAGAGAGAGAGAGAGAGAGAGAGAGAGAGAGAGAGAGAGAGAGAGAGAGAGACACAGAGAGAGAGAGAGAGAGAGAGAGAAAGAAAGAGAGAGGAGGAGTCAACTCTTTTATGGCTTTCGTCTTTAGCACGTGTTAGACTACATTTGAGGTGTTTTGGATTTTTTTTTTTTTCCTTTCTTTTCAGGGGGGGGGGGCAATTTTGGGGGTTTTCTTTAGCAAATTTAGAAGTTCGCCTTCCAAAAGTAAAGTTTTCCTGAAAATTAAGTCGCATAAGTCTTCATTCTTCATTTAAACAACACATAATACAGCTGAGATTTAAGACATTACTATTTTAAATCAAATGTGCATTTTTAAATGAATAGTTTAGTAGAATAAATTTACTGACCTCTGTGAAAAAACTTCTGGAAACGGAATCACTTCCAAACGTATGCATACTATTTCAACAAATGAAGGATTAAATTATTACTAGTATAAGTATAGTTTTTGTTTGCACACAGTTAACTGTCAACACAGTTCTATTTCGAACAATTCAGTTTAACATGAGTTCCCAGTTTACATGTCAAAACAGTTCTATTTCAACCTATTCAGTTTAACATCAGTACGCAGTTTAGTTCTATTTCACCTATAGATAGGACCCTATCAGGTGCT